>JAYESA010000006.1:93549641-93551826 GCA_036927795.1 Iris macrosiphon | reverse complement strand
TATATATATATATATATATATATATATATATATATATTATATATATATATATATATATATATATATATATATATATATATATATATATATATATATATATATATATATATATATATATATATATATATATATATATATATATATATATATATATATATATATATATATATATATATATATATATATATATATATATATATATATATATATATATATATATATATATATATATATATATATATATATATATATATATATATATATATATATATATATATATATATATATATATATATTATATATATATATATATATATATATATATATATATATATATATATATATATATATATATATATATATATATATTATATATATATATATATATATATATATATATATTATATATATATATATATATATATATATATATATATATATATATATATATATATATATATATATATATATATATATATATATATATATATATATATATATATATATATATATATATATATATATATATATATATATATATATATATATATATATATATATATATATATATATATATATATATATATATATATATATATATATATATATATATATATATATATATATATATATATATATATATATATATATATATATATATATATATATATATATATATATATATATATATATATATATATATATATATATATATATATATATATTATATATATATATATATATATATATATATATATATATATATATATATATATATATTATATATATATATATATATATATATATATATATTATATATATATATATATATATATATATATATATATATATATATATATATATATATATATATATATATATATATATATATATATATATATATATATATATATATATATATATATATATATATATATATATATATATATATATATATATATATATATATATATATATATATATATATATATATATATATATATATATATATATATATATATATATATATATATATATATATATATATATATATATATATATATATATATATATATATATATATATATATATAATATATATATATATATATATATATATATATATATATATATATATATATATATATATATATATATATTATATATATATATATATATATATATATATATATATATATATATATATATATATATATATATATATATATATATATATATATATATATATATATATATATATATATATATATATATATATATATATATATATATATATATATATATATATATATATATATATATATATATATATATATATATATATATATATATATATATATATATATATATATATATATATATATATATATATATATATATATATATATATATATATATATATATATATATATATATATATATATATATATATATAATATATATATATATATATATATATATATATATATATATATATATATATATATATATATATATATATATATATATATATATATATATATATATATATATATATATATATATATATATATATATATATATATATATATATATATATATATATATATATATATATATATATTATATATATATATATATATATATATATATATATATATATATATATATATATATATATATATATATATATATATATATATATATATATATATATATATATATATATATATATATATATATATATATATATATATATATATATATATATATATATATATATATATATATATATATATATATATATATATATATATATATATATATATATATATATATATATATATATATATATATATATATATATATATATATATATATATATATATATATATATATATATATATATATATATATATATATATATATATATATATATATATATATATATATATATATATATATATATATAATATATATATATATATATATATATATATATATATATATATATATATATATATATATATATATATATATATATATATATATATATATATATATATATATATATATATATATATATATATATATATATATATATATATATATATAATATATATATATATATAAATATATATATATATATATATATATATATATATATATATATATATATATATATA
>JAYESA010000006.1:93169641-93547141 GCA_036927795.1 Iris macrosiphon | reverse complement strand
CGATACTAACCCAACACGCGCACAAGCCCGAAACTAGAAAACCACGCCGAAATGGCCGTTCGGTCATTTTGACGAACACGCGGCGTGCGGTTCGGAAAACCTCCTGAAACGCACACCAAACCAACTCGAAATCGGCCCAAAATTTACCCATGGGTCCTAAACGATGTCTAGATCCTAGAAAAATGCTACTGCGTCGATTCTAGGTCCGTAGCGAAAACGCGCACGCACTTAGAACCGACGACAACGAAAACCCCGAAAACGCCCGAAATGCCCGTTTCTCTGCGACATGGCTTCCCGTGTCTGAACGGAGACACGCACTCACCCTCAAGACACCCGACAACGTCTACCTAGGTCCGTCTAACCTAGGGCATCACCCAAAATTGGGCCAAATTTGGATTCCACCCGAAATTGACACAAAACCTAGTGTTAAAGTCTCCAAACCCAACCAAACTAGTTCCAACTTCCTCCCACGGGTAGCCTAAGGGTCTAGAAAGGTTCTAAACTATTAATTATACTATATAAGAGTAATTAAAAGTGGGAAAATTAGGGTTTATCTCTTGGGAGTTGGAATCCCAAGCCAAAGTCTCCAAAATGCTCTAAATCCACCACACATAGCTTCCAAGCTCCCAATCCAAGCTCCAACACCAAATCTAGGCTCTACCCACCTAGGTTAGGGAAGAATATAGGGTTAGGGTTAATCATTCATGGAGAATAGAAGAAGAAAGAAGAGTAATGGGTGCTTACTTGAAGTAGGAAGGAGAAAAGAAGAAGAAAAATGAGTGGAGAAGAAGAAGAAGAAGAAGAGAAAAAGAAGAAGTGGGGGACTTAGGGCTGCTGTGCTGCTGTGCTGCTGTGTTTACACGGGTAGGGAAGGGTTTGGGGGCCGGCCACTACACATATAAAGGGTTACAAGTTGGCAAATGTCCAAAATGCCCTCCCGTAACTCGGTTTTGGGTTTCGGGTTCCAAAAGCACTCAAACTAACTCCAAATCTCTCCAACTAACCCACTAAAAATATAATAAATATTCTAAACCCAAAAATAAGTCTCACAAGGGTGTGGACTGGGGGGGTCGGACATGGGTCCACTAGGGTCTGACATGGGTCCAGGCTAGCCAAAACCCTAAAATAATTAATATAAAAATAATACAATCATTAATTAAATATAAATACAATTAATTATAAATAATACACAATTAACTAAATTAAAAAAAATATCCGACTCTGGAAATGGGGTGGTGACACTAGGCAATGACTTCTTTATTGTTCCTCCATAGATATTTCTTGTTATATAGTTCATATGTTCATATATAGAGTAGTGCATGTACTTGTGTGGGTATTATCGATAGATGGCCCACCCTGTGGATGTCATATATGTATTCTAGTTGGATTGGAGTCCACTTGATGCGTAGTTGGCTATTGCCACATATCTTAGTCCTCTCTATTTTGGACTAGGACATGACATGGTTTTTATGGTGGCCTATTTAAGTCAAGTCATTATAAAGTGTACGAAGTCCTGGTAGCACTTAGGATAATCGTACTAGTACGATCTTACAACTAATTAAGGAATAATATTTGAGGATACATATTTAGCTCAGATTAAATATTTTCTAGGTTCCTTTCATGTTGATTGATTATGTTTTATTCTCTTTCTTGTCTCTAGACTAAATATTTCCATGTTGCTTTCCTATTGAAATTTTTTTATTTGCTAATTATTTTAGAAAATATCTTATGGATTTGGGCAAGGTCAGGTTCGAGAACCTATATTATTTGATGAGACAGACATACACTGCACCATATATTATATTATCAAATCAGGAGTTCCTGTAGCTAGATGCTGAAGGATCATTAGACAACTCTAGAGGGAGGGGTGAATAGAGTGTAAGTGTCCGTAGCAGAATATAATTACCAATAAAAATTTAAAGCAGTTACCAACTGCAGATAATGCATTAATATATAAACAACAAATAAGTAAGGAAAAGCAAACATCAAGATTTTATACTGGTTTTCTGTCACCTCCATATTTTTAGATTAGGGTATTTTAGTCTTTTTGCCTATATTTTATTTTGGTGATTAATATTATTTATTGTGCTAATAATTAATCTTGTGCTTGTGTTATTTATCGATTAGTTAGTGGACTAGCATATTATTTTGACTTGACACTAGTGAACACAATTGAAATTGTCATGACATATAGAGTCCAACATTTGACTAGGCCCATTAGACTCACCCCTCTAGCTTAATTAGATAATTTAATTAAACCTTCATTACAATAGAAGCTTCCTAAACTACCCCTCCCTAATCAAACACCTACATGACAACAAGTGGGGGTACATTGGACCTTGACAATTGCTTGGGGAAGGGGTTATTAGGGCCGACCACATAAAGGAGGGGGGAACACTCTCTCCTCTCTATTTGTTATTCCATTAGATCCCCAAATTAGTTCTTCCCCAATTTTATTCATCCTTCTACCAAATTTAACCCAATTCATACCCATTCCCTCTCATATTTATCATTTAAGAAGCATTAGAGTTTGGATTGGCAATGAGCACTTGAAAAAAAGAAATTGGTAAGAAGATCGTGTCCATTGAGATTTTTATTGGAATCCATCTTTCAATAGATAAATTATGAATCCAACCCTTAAATTAGACTATAATTCATGTATTTAACCATTAGGAATTATCCCTTGGCTTAGGGCTACGCATAGGAGCAAAAATTAGGTCCATATGATTTATATTATAAAAGTTACATAATAATTTATGCCCAATTTGAGGGAATTCCGAGATTAGTGCATCAAGTATTTGTCATTAGGTCAATTAGATCTTAGACTTAGATTGAGTGTGTGCGACTAGATATGTATCCATAATTGGATACGAGTAGGTCGTATCATGATACGCTATGATACGGAGTAATTTTGGAGATTTTTCCTTGACAGTTGTAATACACATATCAAATTCCACACCACACTTTGTAATAGCTATAATTTATCCTATTTAGACTTTAATTAGTATATTAGACATGTCTATATTGAATTGGGGTGATATTATGACCATGGGAGTGTGTGTAGGTGTTGGTAGATAGAGTATTATATAGATACTAGTGTGAATCATGAGTGTTCCACTTGTGCACCATAGGTGTGTGATAAAATGACATGGGTATTGGAGAGAGTGTTTATTTATAGTGTCATGTAACTGTGTTTCACCCTTACATTTCCAATTAAGGGTAGTTTGGTAATTAACACATGTATTTTAAATTTTAGGATGTGTTATATTTAAATACTGTGCATGCATGATTAATTAATTATTTTATTATTTATTGACTGCTAATTGTAGATTTATTTAGACTTGTGTAGTGGACCTAACCTATTTTATTAGATGCATGAACTAACATTTTAGATTGGTTTAGTTTGAGCCCATGAATTAGGCCCATGGATTAGGAGATTGAATTAATTAGTGAAGCCATTAGACTAGAATTTTTCCTCCCTAATTAATTTTTTTATGAGAGGCCCCAAGGGATATTTTTGACATTTTATATTGCTTGGGAGAGGGTTTACGACCAGCCATTAGAGGAGGAGAGAGAGTGCCTCTCTCATTTTATTTTCTATTCCAAATAGATCTAGATTTTTCCCCTTTTCAAATTTCTTCATTCACTCACCATTCCTCACCAAATTTCTACCCAAATTTAGTCCCTATTCTTTAATAGAGGCTACTACAATAAGAATCTACAAGAAGGAAGCAAGAATCAAGAAGGATAAGCTACTTTCCAACTTTGAGAATTTTTTATTGGGAATCCATCTCCCAATAGGTACATTTTAGTTTTTCTCTTTAATTAGGTTCTAAATATAAAATTTAACCATGAGAAACCAATCCACATGCATAGGCTACCCATAGGAATTGGTTTTAGGTTCATCGGAGACCTACGGTGGTAGTTATGTGCATTTTGGTGCCAATTTTGGAGAAATTCTGATATTGGCACATGTAGTATTTGTTATTTGGTCCAATATATCAAAATGACATATGATTGATTGCTTGTGACTATGTCGTATCCATAATTGGATACGTGTATGCCGTATCTCGTCAATTTGACGATACGAGTTGTTTTGGGGCTTTTTCTACGACACGGGGCTTTGTGCATGTTATATTTTGACACAGACAAGTAGTTGATTTTATTATGGTTCGTATATTTCATAATTAGTATTTTATACTTGTTCTTGTCCTCCAGGATGCGTTTGGTTGTGTGTTGGAGCCGTATCGCAAGCGTATCATAGAATTAGTGTGATACGGGTGCGGTACACTCCACGTGTTTGGTTTATTGTCCTCTTTCCTATTTGTGCATGTGTATTTATATATCTATATGATATTTATGTAATATATATATGTATATAATAGTGTATATGATTAAGTGTCCTTGTGTGTGTCTATATGTGTGTATATAATAGTGTATATATATCTATATGTATATATATGTGTTTGTATATATATATATATATATATATATATATATATATATATATATATATATATATATATATATATATATATATAGAGAGAGAGAGAGAGAGAGAGAGATTTATATAGATATTGGTATCTATGTATTATGTAAGGGTGTATGGTTATATATATATATATATATATATATATATATATATATATATATATATATATATATATATATATATATACATACATATATATATATATATACATACATATATATATACATACATACATATATATATATATATATATATATATATAGAGAGAGAGAGAGAGAGAGAGAGGAGTATATATATATATATAGAGAGAGAGAGAGAGATTTATATAGATATTGGTATCTATGTATTATGTAAGGGTGTATGGTTATATATATATATATATATATATATATATATATATATATATATATATATATATATATATATATATATATATATATATATATATGAAGGTATTGATATGATAGATGTATATGTATATAATTGTTGGTAGCATGTTGTTGTATGAGTTTATGTGTTTGTATTTATGTGTGAGTGTATATATATTTATCTATATGAATATATGTGTATGTTTATATATGTATGTGTTTATGTGTGAGAGATATAGCTATTTATGATATGAGTTTTGTGTATTATGTCTATACATATACATATGAGGATGTATCTATATATATATATAGATTGAGATACTTGATAGATACATGTATGAATGTATGTGTATATATAAATACATAGAGGTGTTTGAATATATGTATATGTATCCATATATCTATATATGAGTGTATATATATATATATATATATATATATATATATAGAGAGAGAGAGAGAGAGTTATATTCATAGATGTATATGTAAGTGTGCTGTGTTTGAGGTTATGTTTGTGTGTGTGCTTATGGTTCTATGTGTGTAGTTGTGCAGCGAGAAGCGCGTGTGCAACGAGCAGCGCGCGTGCAGTAGCAGGCTCCAACAGCAGCAACTGACTACAGCAGCAGCATGCGTGCAACAGCAGCAGGCTGCAACAGCAACAACAGACTGTAGCAGTAGTGTCGCAGAAGCGCGCGAGCAGCCCGCATGCAGTAGTAGCAGCAGCAGCAGCAGCAGCAGGCTGCAACAGTCGCAGGCTGTAACAGCAGCAGCAGCACCGCAGCAACGCGGATGCAGCAAGCACAGCGAGATGCGGCAGCAGCAGCATTTGTAGCACACTATGGGGGGGCTCGGGGAGCCACTGTATTCAGCAGGAGAGTGCACAGTATCAGCACCACTGTATAGTATCAGTGAGCGATCACTGATATCAGTCTAGTTACAGTATCAGGGAGTATCTATTTTAGTTCACAGTGCCATTCAGTTCAGATTTGGATCCAGTATTTCAGTATCATAGTGTATCAGTTACTGTGCCGAGCACAATATCAGTAGGTTTTAGTTTCAGTCATGTTTCAGATTAGTTGCTTAGTATTTGGTTAGCATGTTAGTATATAATTAGTTATATATATTATAGGGTTAGTTATATAGTTACTTGAGGTATTGGTTTTAGTTCAGTTGTTTACTAATGATTTGGGTTATCAAGATATTGATTTCAGTCAAGGTATTTGGGCATTGAGTTGGGTTAGTTGAGGTATTGAGTAGTTAAGGTAATTGGTATGTTATGGTTAGTAGTTTAGTTATATATATATATACTTGTTTATGTTGAGTTAGTTATATCTAGCTATATGTATTATGTATATATGTAGTTATGGGTTATTGAGATATTGAGTTAGCTAGTAGTAGTTAGTACCTATATATATATATATTAGTGTAGACATATATACATGTTAGTATGCTAGTAAATAGTTAGCTATATATATAAATATATTTGTATTAGTTGTTATTGTATAGTAGTAATTATTTATGTATATATGTAGTGTGGTATTATTGTTTAGTAGTTAGACACTTATATAGCTAGTGCTAGAGGTTTATGTATATGTGTATTAGCATATTAGCTTGGGGTATTATATATATATTAGTTATATGTTAGAGTTTTAGGTTACCCCAAGGTATTACCAAGGTATTGGGTCGATACCCAAGGTATTGAGTTTGGGTATCGAGATAGGTGCGATACGCATTGGTGCAAGGCCAAGGTATCATATTTTTATTGTTATGTATAGATACTATATATATTGGCTTGTAAATATATCTAAAATACTATTTTCATATAAATAAACGTGCGTATCTTAGAAATGGCTTATTGTGTGTTTAATAGTTTTGTAGATTAGTTAAGTGTAGCTTAGTTTCATAGTATATCGACTTAGTGACTTAGTATTAGACTCTTGCAACCTAAATTTTATCGGTTTAACCTAGAAATGGCTTATTGACCTAGAATTGCATCAACTTAACTTAATTTTATTCCAGAACATTGTATTAATGTAATATTCTATACATAAGTTTGTGTGACACTAGTTGGGACACAGTTTGACATTTATTGCTTAGACGACAGGCGAGTACATTCTCTGATAGTTTCTATTATTTGATAATTTCTATGATTCTGGTTTATAGTATTATTTTACCTAATTTTCTCGATACTTGGATACATGGATTAGTATTACATAGATTCACTTTCTTGCGACACGTACATTATACTTGTCTGGCCTCTACTTCAGGACTCATTACTGGCATCACATCAGGACTCACCTACTGGAATCACATATTGTGTCTGACTGGACTCATATTTAATTTACGTGTCGGGATTGGATTCATTTATACTAGTCAGACGGGAAAATACTCTAGTAGACATGTAAACATTTCCAAAATCTGGAATCACCCCTCTGGTCTAATCTGGAATGATAGCAGCTGCACACCAAGTGTGCGATGAGCCGTACTTATCCCTAGCCGTTTATATATCGAAAACGATATTTTAAAACACACTGGTTAGTGCTTTCTTGCTGGATTAACATTATACTTGCTGGACACATATTATTTATGTAGTTCATTTTTTATCTATTCACAGTCTTATTTACAGTATTTCTTGATTCACCATGTATATCTTGTCTTGCTTCTTAAATTAACTGTGACTGTGTTTTATTCTTTGATTCATTTCTTTTCCTTGCTCACCATGTATTACTTACTATAACTGTTTATAGTCTTTGTCAATTAATTAGAATTGCTAGAAGAGGTGTACTTCGCTCTAATCCTGACTGGATATATTTTTCCAGATGATTGGCTTATAGGGCAGTGTCCTACATTCTACGGGCCACAGGACGACGTATCTTTAGAGGATAGTCTTGTAGACCAGGAGGACTTAGTTGTAGAGCCCGAGGAGGTCTAGTTTATTATGTTGGATTGTATTAGGCTATTATTTGTTGAGATTCACAGTTTGTATCATTATTTCAGATTGTGGATTATATCTTTATTCTTTCCTTCGCTATTCCATTCGTGCTTTATCTTCCTTAGTTTATTTTGTGATTAAGATTAGTTATACTTGTTAGATACCATATTGTTCCTCCGTTTGAGTTGAGATGATTGACAGGTACCATATTATATTGTTGAGATGTTAGATAGTTAGAAATAACCCAGACAATGTTCTACCATCGATGCTGCGGCGTAGGTTGGACGTACCCACGTACTCGTGCCGGAATATCCGGGTGCGGGTCGTGACACTGTGCATTCAAGTAGTTTTATTAGTATTAGTGTATACATATGTGTATATCATTATGTGTGTGTGTATGTATATATGTGTGTGTGCTTGTAAATAGATGTCTATACAAGTGGGAAGGATGAGTGTGTGTGTGCCAAATTCATATAGGTGTGCACTGAGATGAACTGGGTGATTGTGTTCACAGTGAAGAGATATGTGTGCATTGGAAGATGAATTATATTACATGATGTGGTGGTGTGCTGTTCTCTGAAAAAAGAGAAGTACAACATCAATAACAAGTAGGGGGATAGGTTCTGTCACATACTTGTAGTGAGATATAGCAGCAAGCATTGGTATCACATAGGGGCTCGAGTTAGTCTTCAAAGTAAGGGAAACTCGAGTATTTGAGGTGGGTAATATAGAAAGCATATCAGTGAGAAAGAATTTATGGCAACAGCAGCAGTGACACCAAGGTTGCGGCAACCTTAGTTGCATTAGAAACTAAGGCAAGAGCTCAGCAATCTTAAGTGCAGTCCAATGTCACTAATAACAGCAGCACGTAGGAGATGTAGAGGCAAGTGCACCTAGGAACTTAATACTCGAGCTAAAGCAATAGTAATATCAGTCAATTATGAGGAGAATATTAGAGCTTGGGTTCAGGTTCACAGCTAAGGGTATCATGAATATATGTTCCAGAGTAATATGAGTATGAGGTAAGCCATGGGTTAACTTGCTAAGTTTGATGAGGATGGAGTGTATCAGTTAAGGTGAGGGGTAAGGGAGTCTGGAGTGAAGTAGTAGTTGTAGGCCAGTGGCTTGTAATTACATTATCTACAATTGAAGGGGAGGCTCAGGATGCAGATGGGTTGCACCACTACAATAGCAGTATCAATAAGGGCAGATGTGACGTGTGGTGATAGTCTTCTGTAGGAAGTAAATACTAATGTGGTGGTGGCACAATGCACTTGTGTACATGCAGGGTATAGTGCAAATGTTTGTGGGTTGAATGACTGGTGTTAGCATCAATGAAGGTTAAGTTAGTGTAGGGTGGTTTAAAGTTGAGGTATATAGAGAGGGATTTGTGCATATGAGGGTATCAGTTGGGCATCAAGGTATGTGTCATGAATTGGTAATGGTAAGTATGTAGCCTAGGTTGAGCTATATAGTAAGTATTCAATCAAGGTATTGTTAAGGTTTTAGATATCTAGTATCATATGGATTAGTTAGATAAGGTATGGGCTAGTTACTTGTGGGTGATATGAGGTATTATCTTGTATTTAGATATCTTAATAACATTAGATAGTATAGTAATACCTTCAAGGTAATACCTTAGAAATATAACCAAGACCTAGTATCAACTAGTATTCACTAGTATCCCCTTGTAATCAACTTAGAATCTAGGTATGAACCCCAAATCAAGGTAAATACCTAGTTTGACCTAGTTTGACTAGTATGACCTAAAAATGGCCTAGAAAGCATGTTAGTGCATTCTTTAACTCTTTCCTATTTTATTACACCAATTGATATGCCATTCATATCTAGGTGTGTGTGACACTAGCTCGGACACCGAATGATATCATTTGCGAAGGACCACATGCGAGTACATTCTCTGATAGTTTTTATTATTTGATAATTACTATAATACAAGTATTTAGTAATATTTTACCTGATTCTCGACATAATGGTTACACATGCTAGTTGTATGGATTTCAGACCAGATATATCTATTGTTCTCACATTCACTGTACACCTTGATCACCCTGCTCATATATTGATTCTATCTTGTATTTCTTGTATCGTGATGTGACTTGATTGTTCTTGCATTATTGTGGATAGCCAATCCTATGGGATTGTGTTGTACTATTATTCTTGTATTATTGTGGATAGCCAATTCTATGGGATTGAGCTGTACTATTGTTTATTGTGGATAGCCAATCATATTGGATTGAGCCATATTATTATATTATTGTGGAGAGCCAATCCTAAGGGATTGAGCAGTACTATTGTGCTTGCATTATTGTGGATAGCCAGTCCTAAGGGACTAAGTTGTACTATCATGATCATGTTATTGTGGACAATATTGATTGATTATTGACTATTGGTTATATACATATTGGAAAGTAAATACAAAATACTTAGTATAGTATTAGTTCTTCTCTTATTTTATCTTCTAGTGTATTGATTTTGCCCTATTGCTCTAGATTATCTCTCTCTTTCAACTATATTATGATATCTGGCTATTCCTTTCTCATCTTGTATTGCATTCACTATCATTGTTTATAGTCATTATCAATTAAATTGGAACTGTTATTGGGTTGTCCTTCGCTCCAATCCTAACTGGATATATTTTTCAAATGCTTAGTTAGAAAATATGTCTTCCACCTATTACTGGCCACAGGATGGCGAGGCAATTGAGCCAGCACCGTAGAACCTTTTGAGATAGTACCACAAGTTGGAGAGACTTAGCTAGTTTATTCATGATATTGTATATGTTCCTAGTTAAACATATTGACATGTACTATTAATTGAGACTATTGTATTGTGATTAGATTCTGGACTTGGACTTGAGTTGTATTATGACTTTATAATTTCTTTTGCTATTCCATATCATGTTATTATCTCCCTTTTAGTTTTTATTGTGATTGGGTATTGATTTCCATTTATCATATATTATATTATCCTCCAATTGGGTTGAGATGGCATGACAGGTACCTCATATATTTTGTGTGAGATATTTAGATAGTATTATCGACCTAGACAACGTTCTACTGCCGATGCTACGACATAGGCTGGATGTACCCACGTACTTGTGCCCTTACACCAGGTACGGGTAATGACATTTCTTTCGTGGAGGACTAGTCCACTCCCGAGAACTCTTGCTCGGAGTTAACTTTATTATCAGTGAAATTACAAGCTTTGATCCGAAGGGCTTGCGACTTTATACAACACAATCTTTTGGACTAAAGAGCTTGATGACTTCAGACACCTTGAGAAGTAGCTTTGAATAGCCAAACTTGTACAACTCGAACACTTCTAATCGAAAATGCACTAGCACTTAGAAGAATGGGAGTTGTCTTGGAGATTTGAGAAGGTTTAAAGCTCTTTAGAGAATAAAAAAGATGAAAAGTGAATGAGATGATAGTAATGGAATTTTTTCTTAATTTATAGATTTTTTTGGACAGAGTTCGGACAGAACTCAAATGTACAACGTTCAAAAATTTAAACGTTGGAGCCAAAAGAATAGGTCTAGCACTCTAAATCAGGAATTAGTTTGGATAATTGAGTTCAGACTGAGTTCGGGCAGAACTCGATATATAGTGTACATATAATAATATATAGTTTTAAGTTCTTTTAAATATATTTAATAAATTGGATTAGGTTTGATGTTAGTAGTGTAAAAATTATTTGAAAGGATTTTAATATATTAAATGAAGATGAGTTTATAACCGTGGGATGATAAGTATTTTAATTGATGTTGGACCTTAAGTAATAAAAATAAGATTATTTCCAAAAGATTTACTCTTGGACTTATCTTGGGTTGACAAGTATTAGAGATAAACTAAAATAAGTAGTGAACTTGGGTCTCGTTTAAACATTTCCGGCTTATATTTCTAAAGAGCTTTTAATATATTCTAAAAAGAGTTTTATATAAGTAAATTTTTTAACTTGAATTTATAGTATACGAGTTTTAAATAACAGGATCCTTTTTGCTTAGCTAATTTGTACTTTTTTCTTTCTTCTTGTCGGCCGTTGAGTACACGGCTATCTCAATCTTGAAATTCGTGTCGAACTCCGATTCAGGACTTCTTTATATCGTTCCTATCTATTTTGAATATTCTGGACTTGTTAGAACTGACCGTTATAACATGTGGGATCATCTGAGTGGTGTGGTATTGTACCTATTATGTGTCGACACGTTCGTGTTGCGCACGACTATTCCAACCAAACTAAGGCGAGTACATTCTCTGACAGTTTTTATTATTTTAATCATTACTATGATTCTAGTTGTAGTGTATACTTATTTTTGACACAGCAGATATACGGGCTAGTATCATAGATACCTGTTATGAGGAGTCGTGATTTGAATCCATCGTTCTAGCTGGGGACGGAGAAATATTAGCAAGATTATATGATCATATCCTATTTTACATGCATCATAGCTTACCCCACATATCACGTAGGGTATAGGCTGACCATTTACATGCCTCATAGCCTGACTATTGCTTGCATCATAGCTAACCAGATGGTTATCCTGACATCACATGTTTTATAGCCAATCATATATAACAAGCCTGATCTAGTCCCAATCCGATCACATAGCAAACTGATATTTCACAACACTTAGCCAAAATTTCTATTCTTTTATTTTAGTACATTCATTTCTAGCATTCACATATATCTGTTCATTGCTAGTTAGTTCTATATGCTAATTACATGTCTCTCCAGTATTCCTTATTTTTCAGTATTTTTTATCATGTATTTTCTTGCACCGTTTTATAGTTTTTGTCAATATAATTAAATTGCTGTTAGTTTATGTGCTTCGCTCCAATCCTGACTGGATAATACTTTTAGGAATGTAATGACCCACGTTCTTGGACTTCAAGATGATGCTAGTTGAGACCAGACTTGATGTACTGCTGACCTGGAGGTGACCTCTGTTGAGTTCTAGACTAGTATTTCTTTATTTAGTTTCATGTTTTAGCTTCATTTTTTTAGTCGTTCGGACGGTTAGCTATGCACACAACCTTTAGGCTAAGTTGTGTTGAGTATCACGCGCCAAGACCCTTTGGTGCGAGCTAGATTGCAAGCGAGATTGGGATATCATTCAGATAAGGATAAGTCAGACTTAGAATGGCAACGGGTAGAAAATTTTTAGATTATCGCTAAGGCTAATAAAGATAAAAAGCTTGGATTTTGAAAAATAGCTCGGACGATATTTTTTATCGGCAGATACAAATCAGATATGATTTACTTGGATGATTATCAATAGGATATGTTTGAGACTAAGATTTATCAGGCAATGCATAGGTATCGTGCAAGAATTCTAAGGAATGACTTGGTGAATATGCTAGCGATTGATACGAACACGATTGAGAATTAAATTGGTTGACTCGATTCTTGAGTGATGTATGGATCATTTGGGAATGTTAAAGAAAATTTATAGGTCTCGTACGATAGTTGGTTTGAACAAATTAGAGAATGTCTTAAACAAAGTGATAAGGCTAATATCGAATAGAGATTCAAGGTAATGAAATCGATATCTTGGTCAAAGAAATTTGGTAGATTATACAAGCAATTTTGAATTGAATCAAATGGATTGAAACTTGAGTATGAATATTGTGGTTCGATGAAAGAGATAAGCGATAACAGATTTGACATGGAGTTTGGAAGAACGATCTTGAATCTGGTTCGAAAAGATAACTCTCGATAATCAGTCCTAGCGAGAACGATTATCTTGCGGGAGCAACGGCGTGGTGATTTTACGTCCGGCGGGGATGATCGAACTCACGGAAACATGCTCGATGATAATTTAAAAGAACTCGATGAATAGAATGTATCAAAATTGGATAGACTTTGGCTTGAATATTTGAAACTTAGTTGTTTGAAGAATGCCAGAAGTATACTATGGATTTATCAAACGGTAACATTAAAGTTGGATGATTTTGTTAGACGAATTATAATCACGGCAGGAACGGACATTACTTGAAGGATTATATATATATCTTGGATGGTGCAAAGTGAAATTATAAGGTGTCTCGATAGTTTCGATGATAACCATAACATTCGACATTTTTGTCTTCTGTGAACGTAACTCTATGCTCGTCCATGCGTCACATCCAGATTAGGATAATTATCCAGCGGAAGCGTTGGCGTAGTAATCTCATGTCCAGCGAGGATGATCGAACTTGCGGGAGACTGGAGCGTAACAACTGATGGATCATCTTGACTTGTGGTTCGACATGATAAGACAAATTTGGAAATATAAGTGAATCAGAAGTATTTTAAGGATAAGTTAGTCTAGAACCTGGAGTAAGTCATGCTTGATAGTTTTATGAACGGATATATGAATCTTGTTGGACGACTTGGAGTTATGATCCGAGATTAGAATTGAATCATGGCTTGGTGGTCTAGACTTAGAATGGATATATGGATTCTATCAAAACATGTTTGGAGGAGATAGACTATGCAAATTGTTAGGCTTATCATGCGACTTGGATATACCATGGATCTGACTGAACAGACTGGAACCCTGTGCAACGAACGTGGTAATGTGCGTAGGATGATCTATGCTTAATGTTTAAAAATATGAGTGAAACAAGATTGGATAGAATATCCCGTACAAACGAACAATTATTTGACCTTAGGTATTGGGGCGAGCATCGTGCGGCAAATTTGTACGATAAATCGTGTGCTTGAATATGTACCTTTGACCTTGTGAGCTGACATATTAATTAGGTAGACGATCCTGTGCCAAGTGAAAGAACTTGTGTGAAGGACTTTAGAACATTGCCTGAGTATGCCATAGAACTGGAGAAATAAGACTTAGAGTTAGACTTGGAACGGTAAGTGTGTGCTATGTTTGACACAAACAGAATGTACGATAGAACATGGACGCTAGTCAGTTAATCGGATAGATCATACTTAACGGTAGTGCAATGCTTGATTTGAGTGGGATTAAAATGACTTAGAATTTAATTGACCCTGTTGGAGGTATCATCGTGATTTTTAAGACGAGAACCCTTGAGATATTTGTTAGTAGCTTGTCTGATTTTGCTATCGATGAGTTTGTTGAATGCATATGTTTGAGGGATGCCTTGAACGTGTGTACAATCCAAGACTCAATGATATGTTAAACTCGAGTGCAAAGACTTCGCTATCGCTAAGTTGGTTGACATGCATATGTTTGAGGGACGCTTTGAATATGGGCATGATCGAGACTAGCGATTTGCTGATCTCGAATGCTAGTGCAAGTGAATATGTTAGATTCACATTGACGACTATAACAACTTAGATAAGTTTGTCTCAGCCTTAGATCATCATTCAAGATGGATTGTAACGTACCCCGCGTTAAGCGAGATATATTTCACGCTAAGGCATAGTTGAGACTGAGTCAGAGCTTGGATTGAATGATAGAGTCATTTAATGAGACCGAAATAGCATACATGTTGTCGCGACCCATACTCGGTGTAGGGATGTAAGTAGTGAACAACGCCCAGCCTATGTCGCAATATCGACGGTAGAATGCTGTTTGGGTAAATTATCTATCTTGCAATCAATATAATATGCCACCAATTTAAATGAATATACTCAATCACAGATCTATAGATAGAATAAGCACGAATATGATAAAAGAATAGAAGAGTCACAAATATAACTCATGAGACAAAATAATATCCAATGAGTCAGAGAAATACTAATAACAAGTTGGAGACAAATATAGTATAAAAGATCTAATTACTAAGCTACCATTCCTGGGTCATCTATCTCAGTCGGGATTAGATCCTCCTGAAGCAAGGTCTCTGGCTCTAAGCCAACCACATCCTGAGGCCCGTGGTGAGTGGGTATCACTCCTCAGTGTCATCTGGGAAAAATATATCCAATCAGGAAAGGAGCAGAGTATATTTCTAATAGCAGTTCTAATAAATAATATAAAATACGTAACAGTAAATAGATATGAATATATAAGATGCAAGTATACAGATACAAGAGGTATGCAATAAAAAAATACTGGAAATAAATACGAGAATGAGCAATATAGAAATGAACAAAAAATACTAATGACTAAGTGAGTGAGTACCAGCTTTAATATATGATCGGCTTGGGAACTTGATACAAGAATTATAGCCTGGTTAATCATACGTGCTGTGTATGATTAACACTATTCAATGAACAAGACATAATAAAATGAGGGTATGATCACATATCTACACTACATACTCCCCGCCTCCGACTAGTATAGTGGATCCAACCATGGTACGTTATGACACGAGATTCTCGTGGAAGGTAGCAAGTCACCCCAAGAATCAGTATCTGAACATGTACAAGAAAAATAAGAAAACAAGGCTTGCACAAGGTACACCATACATACCAAGGAATAACATCTCATGATGAGATCCGGATATACCAATCCGTGTAACCATCGTATCAAGAAATCAAGGATATCTATACTAGATATAAGAGACATAGATGATATCATAAATGAAAAATTATCAGAGAATGTACTAGCCTGAAATCCGGTAAACATTATCAAAGATGTTCGATACGGTGCCTCGAAGACCTAAATATGGAATATTATATCAATACACAATTTTGGAATAAAAATAAGTTAAACTAGTCAACTTCTAGGTCATAAAGCCATTTCTAAGTCAAAATAGTCAAACTAGGTCAACTCTAGGTCAAACTAGTCAAACTAGATATTTCTAGGTTGTATGAGTCTATTTCTAGGATATTAGGTCCAAACACAATATAACTAGGCCACACTAGCTATACTATGATACTAGGAAACCAATAAGATACCGTATCATAAGATACGCAATTAATAGATATAAAAATATTATAATATGTATAATCAATCAACAATATATAATATTTCTAACTAAAGAAATGCTAAGTGGATACCTTGGCTTTGAACCAATGCGGTATCACACCACTACACACCCATCTTGATACTCAAACCCAATACCGTGACATTACCTTGGTATCATAAGATAATATGAATTCTAGTATATACTAACTACCCAATATACTAAACTATAAACTAACATGTATTTACTAATACAGAACTACTATACTAACATACTAATACATATATACATATATACATACCTACATATATATATCACTAACTAGAGATACATATACATATCACTATTAGTAATTACTAGTATATATATCTAACTACTGGATAGCAAAATGTACATATATATATATATATATATATATATATATATATATATATATATATATATATATATATATATATAACTACTAATAAGTAACTAACTAGTTAAACTACTAATTAATACTAAGAATGAACTAACTACTACCTAACTTACCTTGTTGTTGTTGTTGTTGTTGTTGCTATTACTGAAGTTCTGTTGATGCTGAAACTGCTGTGCTACAGCTGCTGCAATGGCTGCTGCTAGCTACCTGCATGCCACTGCCTCCTCGAGCTGCTGCTTCTCACTGCTATGCCTTGCTGCAGCTGTTATGCTATGTTGCTGTGTTATGTCGATGTGCTAGTTGCTGCTACACTCTATGCTGCTCCTCCATTTGCTGCTATATGCTGTTGCTGCTGTAACATGTTGCTGTAGTGCATGCTACATGCTGCAGTTGCTCGATACCTTGCTACTTATTTACTGATTCTAAAATACCTCATTGATGCTACCTGCTGTGCAGCTCAATCCCCCTCTCACACACTGCACACAGACACACATCTAACTGACCAATTGACCAATATATGTCAATTTGGTCTAATTGACTAATTGACCAACACAAGATATGTCAATAAAGGAATTCCCCCAAAATTGACACAAATTATAAGATTCATAATTTGTTATGATCTTATAATTTCTGACTTGAATACATATATAAAATATTATTTTTATATTAGAAACTTGCGTATCTTGGGATACGGCTCTTTGAGTGCATTTTGTTTCTTATCTTAGTTAGTATTGTATAGTTCATAGTATATCGACTTAGTGACTTAGTATTAGACTCTTGCAACCTAGATTTCTATGGTTTGACTTAGAAATGGCATATCGACCTAGAATTGCATGAACTTAACTTATTTTTATTCTTGAACCTTGTATTGATGCAACATACCATATATAGGTCGTGAGACACCGGCTTGGGCATCAAGAGATACACCTTGCTCAGGACGTCAGGCGAGTATATTTCTCTGATTATTTCAATTCTTAATATTATATATATGCATATTCTAGAATTGTATACATTGATCCTGACACAGTGATTTCATGGACTGGTGCTATATAGATCCCGTCATGAGATGTTATCCCTTACCATGTTCAACGGGTACTCGTGTGCATTGTATCTCATCGTGTACATTGGGTATTGATTATATTTCATGTTCACACACTGCTCGTTTTTAGTGTGCTTATTTATGTACACCCACCGCTCGTGTTCGGTGGTTATAATATTCATGTACACCCACTGCTCGTGTTCAGTGGTTATATTTCGTATTCGTAGCGTGTCGTGATTGGATCCATCGATATTAGTTGGGGGTGGGAGAGTAGGAGTTGATTATGTGATCAAAGCCATTGTTACATCGAGTATATTCTGGTTACATACCTCACTTGTATTCTATCTTACCTGATCATGTTCAACCAACCCGATCACATAATAAACTTGTATTCTGAGGCATATTAGTTAGATTACAATTTACTTTATCATGTTGCTGATATTCATATTGTTGATCTATATATTCTTGTACATTACCTGTATATCTATTGTTCATCATTCATATGATTAGTAATCTTGTGTTTCTTTCTATATCTGTTTATATGCTCGATTATGCTATTGAAACTGCTTTCAAAGGTAACTTCGTTCCAATCCTGACTGGATATATTTTTCCAGATGACTGGCTTATAGAGCAGTATCCCACATTCTACGGGCCGCAGGATGGCGTACCTTTAGAGGATACTCCTATTGACCAGGAGGACTTAGCTGCAGAGCCCGAAGAGGTCTAGATTATATTGTATTTGATTGTTTTAGACTATTCTTTTGTGGAGCTTCACTGTTTGTATTATTATTTCAGATTGTGGATTATATCTTATTCTTTCCTTCGCTTTTCTATTCGTGTATTATTCTTCCTTAGTTTGTTTTGTGATTGAGATTAGTTATACTTGTGAGATACCATATTGCTCTCCTTTGGAGTTGAGATGATTGACATGTACCATATTATATTGTTGAGATATTAGATAGTTAGAAATGACCAGACAGCGTTCTACTACCGATGCTGCGGCTTAGGCTGGGCGTAACCACATACTCGTGCTCTAATATTCGGGTGTGGGTCGTGACAAGTTTTTAGTGGTGGCCCATGTAGGTCTAGATAGATTTGGTAGTTGTGCTCGTCTAGAGTACTGCTACGAGCCTGCTTTAGGATTTAGGCTGAGAGTTTACTCAATTACACCTAAAAAAATTCTAATCTATTTTTTTACAAATCCTTATCTATTGAATATTGTCTTTCATTTTGAATAAAGTTCTGTCATTCATTGATGATATCGTATCATATTCAATATTAATTTCGTATTTCAATCTATCTTCAGGATACCACCGAAGATACGTTCCTAGCGATCAGGTGCCATGACAGCATGATCAGTCACTTCATCACCCATGAGGGCAACACCCTCAGACGATGGTCCAACACTTATATTTAGGAGGTCAGTTTCACCAGTCTAGGTGGGCGTATCGGCAGTAGCTTTCGGAGGTGCTCCACCTCCAGTAACGAGGACAGGGCAGACAATTTTTGAGGATCTTCTACCTCCACCACCTGTGGTTGACCAGACACAGATGTTCACACTTTTTTAGCAGATAATGGAGGCACAGCAGCGATAGTCCGAGGTCCTACGACAGAGCGTGGAGAACACTAACCAGATTACACTTACAACAGTTGAGAGATCTATTAAAGCCCAGCCACAGACGGCACCAGCTCAGTTTATTCAGCATCAGCCGAGGCCGGGTACCATTATCGACTTCAAAAGGATGGGCCCAAAGGACTTCAGGGGCACAGAGGGGATTATCTATGCGGACGAGTGCATCGAGGACATCGAGCGAAACCTGCGGCTGGCACAGATTCCAGAGGTGCTACAGATAGAGGCAGCGGGTTGTATGATGTTCGATATTGCATTGACATGGTTCCGGACAGACCCCAGAATTATAGTACCAGGACTCACTTGGGAAGCCTTCAAAGAGCTTTTCAAGGAGAAGTTCTTTCCAGACGTGGCTCTTACATCTTTGGAGAGTCAGTTCCAGTACATCATCCAGAGAGGTATGTCAGTAGACGAGTATGCGACGGAGTATTGCCGTCTAGGTCACTTCGTGGAGGGTCAGAACCCTAGTGGCAGAGCAAGGAAGTTTCGGAAGGGCCTGAACTGGGAAGTCAAACCCCACACCAATGGAGATCCTACCGCCACCTCCGAGAAGATACTTAGACAAACACAGAGAGCGGAGGATGACTTAGAGCTTAGCTCTAAGAGGTCGAGGGACACCGGAGGATCCAGCAACTAACAGGTCCAGCAAAGAGGCCTCACTTCCAGCAGCAACACCAGAGGCCATACCAGCACCAGAGGAAGCAGTATCACGGGCCAGCTAGAGCGCGCCGGCTCAGCAGATACATCAGATCCAGAGGGCAGCAGTTCCTTGTACTTTCTATTAGAAGCAAGGACACGGATGAGATACATGCAGGATGAGACTAGGTTAATGCTTATTCTGTGGATCGGGAGATCATCAGTTGTGGGTTTGTGCCAAAGTCCCAGCTCGTCCAGCTCATGGTGGAGGACAGGCACAGAGGGCACCCGCTTGACCACCAGCGGGCCAGCAGACAGGACCTCTTCCACCACGGTAGCAGCAGTTTGCCCAGCATCAGCAGCAGAGGGGAGCGCATCGACAGGGGTAAGCTTTTTCCCTGACAGTCGAGGAGGAGGAGCCGATTGGCAGTGTCATCTCAGGTTCAGTTTATCTCGACTCCTTTCCAGATCATGTTTCTGGTGCTTCTCATAGCTTTGTATCTGTATCTTTTGCTTTGAGGCATCGTTTTGTGTCTGAAACGTTGGCGCGGACTTGCAAGATCACGACCGGGGGTAGCATCATCCTGGTTAGTGATGTTTGCAAGAATCAGAGAGTTTATTTGGGAGGCCGTGAGCTGAGCGTATATTTACTTATAATGCCACTTTCGAGTTACGATATAGTACTCGGGATGGATTGGTTGAGTTGACATCACGCTAGTATCGATTATCGTAGAGGCATAGTTTCATTTCAGACGCTAGGAGAGTTGGAGTTCGAGTTCGTCCGAGGAGAAGATCAGAGCGAAGGTGATTTTTGTGGAGCTTTGGTCGAGGAGCAGGAGCCATCACATCCAGTGATTGTAGAGTTCTTGGATGTCTTTCCAGAGGAGTTATCAGGGTTTTCGCCGAAAAGAGATATAGAATTCTTTATAGATTTAGTACCAGGCGCATAGCCGATCTCTCAGCACGTCTATATAGTTAACAACAGTGAACTGGCAGAGTTGAAGAAGCAGGTGGATGAGTTGCAAGATAAAGACTTTATCCATTCCAGTTCATCACTATGGGGTGTTCCGGTACTTTTTTTTACCAAAGAAGGATAGGTCGGTACGTATGTGTATCGACTACAGGGTACTTAATAACCTCACTATCAAGAATAAATACCCGTTGCCGCGGATAGATGACTTGTTTGACCAGTTGAGTGGAGCGAAGGTATTCTCAACGATAGACTTGAGGTCAGGTAACCACTAGGTAAAAGTGAAGAGGGAAGACATCCCGAAGACAGCTTTCAGGACTCGCTATGGGCAGTTCGAGTTCTTGGTGATGCCGCTTGGGTTGACCAATGCCCCGACAGTGTTCATGAACCTGATGAACAAGGTATTTCATCAGTACCTGGACCAGTTTGTTATAGTCTTCATTGATGATATTCTGATATATTCGAAGACACCAGAGGAGCATGAGCAACACTTGAGGATTGTTCTGGAGACCTTCAGGCAGGAGAAGCTGTATGGCAAGTTATCGAAGTGTGAATTCTTTCTTAATAAGGTTGAATTTCTTGGGCATGTCATTACAGGAGATAGAATCTCGATAGACCCGAAGAAGATCTCAGCAGTTGAATCGTGGTCTACCCCGAGTTCAGTAGCAGGGATCAGGAGCTTTCTTAGATTAGCAGGCTACTACCGAAGGTTTGTTTAGGACTTCTCTAGACTTGTAGAGCTGATAACTAGGCTAATCAGAAATAACGTAGAATTCGTCTGGACTGAGGATTGTCAGTCAGCATTTGAGGAGCTGAAGAGGAGATTGACTACAGCTCCCATCTTGACACTACCATCAGGAGCAGGAGGATTTTCCATTTACAGTGATGCATCAGGGAAGGGTTTGGGTTGTGTGTTACAGCAGCACGGGAAGGTAATTGCCTATGCTTCCAGGCAATTACACCCGTATGAGAAGAACTATCCTACCCATAATTTGTAGTTGGCAGCGATTATTTTTGCTCTCAAATTATGGAAATACTATCTATATGGAGAGAGAGTAGAGATCTTCACAGACCATAAGAGCTTAAAGTACATATTTACACAAAAAGAGCACAACATGAGGCAGCGACGATGGTTGGAGCTGATGAAAGACTTCGACATATCCTTGCAGTACCATTCAGGGAAGGCAAACATAGTCGCGGATACTTTAAACATGTATCCCGTGGCTATGTGCTTGACTAGAGATAGACATTTATTGGCCGATCTTGACAGTTTGGGCATTGAGGTATTGATTCGGGGAGTCGCAACACAGATGTGGGGATTTCAGGTTCAGTCGGAGATGATGGACCGAGTCAGAGCCGGACAGTATGAGGATGAGTCTCTGAGGAGCATCAGAGCACAAGTTCAGATGGGGATGGCAGAGGACTTTATCATTGCAGATAATGGATAATTGTGACATGGTACCCGGTTGTGTATACCGTGGGGAGCTTTACACGAGAAGATTATGCAGGAGCCACATCGTTCTCAATACTCTATGCATCCTGGTGCCTATAAGATGTATAGAGACATGAGGGAGCATGTATGGTGGTATGGCATAAAGCGGGAGGTAGCTAGCTTCGTGTCCAGATGCTTAGTTTGCCAGCAGGTCAAGGCGGAGAGACAGAGACCAGGAGGATTACTTCAGCCTTTACCTATTCCGGAGTGGAAATAGGAACATGTGACCATATATTTTTTATTGGGACTTCCGCGTTCTCCAAGAGGGAATGATGCGATTTGGGTCATCGTGGATAGGTTGACCTAATCAACCCACTTTCTGCCATTTAAAGTGGGTACATATATGGAGAAGCTTGCAGTTATGTATATGCACTAGATTGTTAGATTGCCCGGTATTCCAGTGAGCATAGTCTCGGATCGGGATAGTCGCTTCATGT
The DNA here is from genome assembly GCA_036927795.1 of Iris macrosiphon. NCBI lineage: Eukaryota > Viridiplantae > Streptophyta > Magnoliopsida > Asparagales > Iridaceae > Iris > Iris macrosiphon. Next base: position 93,523,893 of record JAYESA010000006.1, on the reverse strand, counting down.
CCCACTTCTGGAGGAGTTTGCAGGCTAGCTTGGGTACTCAACTCAAGTTCAGTACCGCTTATCACCCTCAGACGGATGGACAGTCGGAGAGGACTATTCAGACTCTCGACGATATGCTAAGCACCTGTATTTGGATCTTGGAGGTTCTTGGGAGGATCACCTTCACTTGGTAGAGTTTTTATACAACAACAGCTACTAAGCCAACATTGAGATGTCATCGTTCGAGGCGTTGTATGGACGGAGGTACCGCACTCTGTTGTCCTGGGATGATATTGGTGATAGAGCTTTATTGGAACCAGAGATGGTAGTGGATGTAGCAGAGAAGGTGAAGCTTATCAGGGACATACTTCGTGTGGCGCAGGACATGCAGCGGCATTGGGCCGATAGCCACCGGAGACCTTTGGAGTTTGAGGTATAGCTTTAGTTATTTTTCTTGTGTTTGATTGTTGTTTGTTAGAGTGCTAAGATTGTGTTTCGTGCTAGGTTGGCGGTCTAGTTTTCTTAAGGATTTCTCCAACACGTGGCACGATTAGTTTTGGTGGAGGCGGCAAGCTTAGTCCGTGATTCATCGGACCTTTCAGTATTCTTGAGAGGGTCGGTGCAGTTGCTTACAGACTAGACTTAGCACCTGCACAAGTGGGAGTACACAAATGTGTTTTACGTGTCCCAGCTGAGACGATACGTGGCAGATCCCTATCATGTTTTAGATTACTCAGAGATAGAGGTGGGACCTACTCTCAGTTATCCAGAGCAGCCAGTGAAGATTCTGGATCAGAGAGAGAAGTTGCTGAGGAACCAGACGATTCCTTTGGTGCTCATCGCGTTGAGGCATCACTCGCCAGGAGAGAGTACCTGGGAGCAAGAGACCGAGATGCACGAGCGATATCCATATCTGTTCGAGCCGTGAGGTAATTCTTTCTTGTATTGTATTATTTGTTTTTGGTAGTTAGTTTCTTCCTTAATTTTAAGGACGAAATTTTTCTAAGGTGGGTAGGTTTTTCAGCCTATCTTTTTCATTCAAGGGTAGTTTAGTAATTGACATGGGTAAATTTATTTTAGGATTATTTATATTTAATATTTGTGCATGCATAATTATTTAATCATTGTATTAATTATTGTTTGATAGTTGTAGATCTATTTTGGACTTGTGTAGTAGATCTAACCCAATTATTAGAATGCATGAACCAATATTTTAGACTAGTTTAGATTGAACCAATAAATTAGGCCCATGAATTAGGAGGCTTGATTAATTAGAGAAACCATTAGACTAGAACATTCCCTCCCTAATTAATTTCTTCATGAAAGGCCCCAAGGGATATTTATGATATTTTACATTGCTTGGGGAGGGGGTATATGGCCGGCCATATCAAGGAGGAGAGAGAGTGCTCTTATTTCTTTTTATTCCCCAAATTCTAGATCTATAATTTTTCCCTCTTCCAAATTCCCTCTATTCCCTCATCAAATCTGCACCAATTCTTCATTAATCCCTTTCCTAATTCATCATTGAGGTTGCTACACTATGGATCTATAAGAAGAAAGCAAGGAGCAAGGAGGAGGCGGCCAAGATCTACAAGGAGAGGAGATACTTGACAATTGAGAAATTTTTATTAGGAATCCATCTCCCAATAGGTATATTTTAGTTTTTTTTCCTTTTAATAGACTCTAGATCTAAGATTTAACCATGAGAAACCAACCCACATGCATAGGCTACCCATAGAAATTAGTTTTAGGTTCATCGGAGACCTACGGTCAAAGTTATGACCATTTTGGTGCCAATTTTAGGAGAATTCTGAGATTGGCACATATAGTGCTTATTATTGGGTATAATAAATCTAATTGATACTTGATTGCTTGTTTGTGACTAGTATCATGTCCATAATTGGATACGTGTAGGCCGTATCTCGTCAATTTGATGAAACATGTTAATTTTGGGGGGTTTCCTCCGACACGGGGCCTTGTGCATATCACATTGTGACATGGACATATAGGTACTCTAATTACTATACGTATTATTCATAATTCGTGTTTTAGATTTTTTTTTGTCCTACGGGATGCGTTTGGTTGTTTGTTGGAGCCGTATCGCAATAATTCCTATGGGTAGCCTTAGCATATATGATGGTTTCTAATGATTAAAGCACAGATTTAGAGTCTAATTAAAGAAAAAAAAACTAAATTGTACATATTGGGAGATGGATTCCTAATAAAACTTTTAAATTGGGTAAAAAGAGCCTCCAATTTGTAGATTTTTGCTCCTCCTTGTAGATCATTATTTCTTCTTTGTAGATCCTTGCTCTAATAGCCTCCAATGATGATTAGGGAAGAAATTGGGAAGAAATTTGGGTAAAATTTGAAGAAATTTGGAAGAAAAAAATCTTTATCTAGATTTAAAATAAAAATAAAGAGAGAGAAACTTTCTCTCCCTTTCTAACTAGGTCAGCCACCAAACCCCTCCAAAAGCTACTATATAAAGTCTAAAATACCCCTTGGTGCCTCTAATGAAAAAATAATTAAGGAGGGAAGGTTCTAGTCTACTGGGTTTAGCTTAATTAATCATCCTCCTAATGAATGTGCTTCTAATTTGGCTCAATTCTAACTAGATTTAAACGTTGGTCCATGGATCTAATCTAAACTAGTTAGGTCCACTAACATAAGTCCAAAACAATAAACTAACATCTAATAATAAATAAATAAGTAATACAATAAATAAATATACAATATGCATAATATTTAATTATTTATGAAATAACCAAAATATCTTTTCCTAGAAAATATGGTAGTGACAAGTCTACCCCCCTTAAAATAATTTCGTCCTCAAAATTCAAAGATGAAATTACCCACAAAAAATAAATAGAACAGAACAGAATAGAAAAGAAGAGAACAGAATTAGGAAAGAACATACCTCAAGGCACAAACAAATATGGGTAATGCTCTCGCATTTTATCCTCTCTCTCCCAAGTAGACTCCTCCGGATAGTGATGCCTCCATGCGACGCATACCAAGAGAATAGTCTGGTTCCTCAGTACCTTATCTCTCTGATCCAAAATCTCAACTGGCTTATCTGGATAGCTAAGAGTAGGGCCCACCTCTATCTCTAAGTGATCCAACACGTGACTAGGATATGCCATGTACCGTCTCAACTGTGACCGTAAAACACGTTGTGCACTCCCTCCAATGCAGGGGGCAAGTCTAATCTATAAGCAACTACACCGACCCTCTCGAGAATACGAAAAGGTCCAATGAATCATGGACTAAGCTTTTTGCCTCCTCTGAAATGAATCGTGCCTCGTGTCGGAGAAATCCTCAGAAACACCAAACCATCGATCTAGAATAAAACACAACCTTAAGAACTTAATCTATAACAAACAGCTAATATCAAGCACAAAATAAAACTCTAAAACTATACCTCAAACTTCAAAGGTCTCCGGTGGCTATCGGCCTAATGCCGCTGTCTGTCCTGTACTACTCAAAGTCTGTCTCTGATTAGCTTAACCTTCTCCGCTACATCTACAACCATCTCTGGCCCTAGCAAATCTCTCTCTCCAATAATATCCCATGATAAAGGAGTATAACATCTCCGACAGTATAGAGCCTTAAATGGTGATATCTCTATACTAGCCTGGTAGTTGTTGTTGTAAGCAAACCCTACAAATAGAGATGGTCCTCCCAAGATCCCCCAAAATCTAGTACACAGGTGCACGACATATCCTCGAGAGTCTGAATAGTCCTCTCTGACTGCCCATCTGTTTGGGGATGATATGCAGTACTAAACTTATGCTGGGTGCCCAAACTCGCCTACAAACTCCTTCCGAAATAAGAAGTAAAACTGACCATCCGAATCCGAGACTATGCTGATGGAAACCCCATGTATCCTGATGATCTGTCTCACATACATCTCTGCCAGCTTTTTCGTAGACAAACCCACCTTGAAAGGCAAAAAGTGGGCCGACTTGGTCAACCTGTCAACGATGACCCAAATCATGTCTTTCCCTCCTATAGATCATGGAAGTCCGGACAAAAAATCCATAGTAATGTGCTCCCACTTCCACTCTGGAATGGATAATGGCTGAAGTAAACCACCTGGCCTCTATCCCTTGGCTTTCACCTGCTGGCAAACTAAGCATCTGGATACAAACTGTGCCCCCTCCATCTTCATGCCATACCACCATATACTCTCTCGCATATCCCGATACATCTTGGTGGAACCTGGATGTATAGAATACTGAGAGTGATGCACTTCTTGTAATACCTCCTCACGCAGCTCCCTACTAGGCACACATAATCTAGCACCATGCCGCAAAGAACCATCCTCAGCAATGGTAAAATTATCCTCCAATCCTGCTCTCACCTGAGCTCTGATGCTCCTCAGAGATACATCCTCATACTGGGCTACCTTGATCCTGTCCATCAACTCCGAGTGTATCTGTAACCCCTACAGCTGCATAGCAAAACCAAGAACTATCACCTCGTTGCCCAAGCTCTCCAAGTCCTCCAACAAATACCGATCCTACGTCAACACCATAGCTACTGGATACCTGCTCAAGGCATCAGCAACTACATTGGCTTTCCCAGGATGATACTGTAAAGATATGTCAAAATCCTTCATCAGTTCCAGCCCCCGACGCTTGCTCATTTTTAACTCCTTCTGAGTGAAAACGTACTTCAAGCTCTTGTGGTCTGTGAAGATCTCCACACGCTCTCCGTACAAATATTGTTTCCATAACTTCAGGGCAAAGATGACTGCTGCCAACTCCAAATCGTAGGTATTGTCACTACCATATTTTCTAGGAAAGAGTTTTTGGTAATTTTATATTTAATTAAATATTGTACATATTGTATAATTATTTATTATATTATTTAATTATTGTTAGATGTTAGTTTAGTGATTTGGACTTATGTTAGTGGACCTAACTAGTTAGTTTACACTCATGGACCAACATGTATTAATTGTTAAAATTGAGCCCAACTAGAAAGTCCATTGATTAGGAGGATGATTAATTTAATTAAACCATTAGACTAGAACCTTCCCTCCTTAATTATTTCTTTATTAGAGGCCCCAAGAGATATAATGGATATTACATAGTAGCTTAAGGAAGGAGCAAGGGGGGCCGACCTACATAAAGAGGGGAGAAATTTCTCTCTCCTCTTTTTATTTCAAATCTAGATCTAGAATTTCTCTCAACCAAATTCTCTTCTCCCACATTATTTCCCCTACCAAATTTCATCCTAATTCTTTCCAAAATCACCATTGGAGGCTAGTGGAGCAAGGATCTAGAGGGAGAAAGCAAGGATCTACAAAGAGGAGCAAGGATCTGCAAGTTGGAGGCTAATTTTATCACATTTGGAGGTTGCATTGGGAATCCATCTTTCGATAGATATAATTTAGTTTTTCTCTTTAATTAGGTTCTAAATCTGAGATTTAACCATGAAAAATCAACCCATATGCATAGGCTACCAATAAGATTTGGAATTGAGTTCATAGGAGGCATATTGAGAAAGTTATGGTACTTTTTGTGTCAATTTTGGTGGAATTCTGAGATTGACACTTGTTGTATTTGTCAATTGGTCCTATAGATCAATTTGACATATGTTTGTGTGTTTGTGGCTAGTGTCGTATGCAAAATTGAGTACGTGTAGGTCGTATCCCAACAATTTAGTGATACGTGATGATTTAGGAGTTTTTTCTCCGACACGGGACTTTGTGCATGTCACATTTTGACACAGACACGTAGATATATGTTTAACTCTTCGTATTGTTCATATATAGTATATTAGACTTGCTCGTGTCCTTCAGGGTACGTTTGGTTGTGTGGTGGACTCGTGTCGCAAGCGTATCATAGATCTAGTGTGATACGGGTGCGATGCACTCCACATGTTTGTTGCATTTAATTTCTAGATTCAATTACCATTGTTCTTAGCCATTTATATTATATGAATTCATCTGTATATGTATATGTATAAGTATATGTAATTATATGATACTATATAGTTATGTATGTATATAGCTATGTGATAGTGTGTGTATATATATATATATATATATATATATATATATATATATATATATATATATATATATATATATATATATATATATATATATATATGTTATGTATGAGGGAGAGTTATATATTTACCTATGTGTATGTGTCTATTTAAATGTATTATATAAGTGTGTTTATATATATATATATATATATATATATATATATATATATATATATATATATATATATATATATATATATATGTGTGTGTGTGTGTGTGTGTGTGTGTGTGTGTATCAATATAACAATAGACACTCATAAGTAACATACACTCATGTTACTTATGAGTGTCTATATATATATATATATATATATATATATATATATATATATATATATATATATGGATGAATCTATATATAGGTGTGTAGTAATGTGTATATATATATGTGTATAAAGTTATGTGTGCAATAGGGGGAGGGGCTCGACAGGTAAAGCAGCAGCAACAACATAAACTTGAAGATGCTGCAGTAGCAGCATGAAGGGCTCGGTAGGTAAAGCAGCTGCAACATGAAGATGCAACAGCAGCAGTAGGTAAAGGAGGAGCAGCAGCAGCATGAAGGGCTCGGCAGGTAAACCAGCAGCAGCAACATGAAGATGCAGCAGCAACAGCAGGTAAAGGAGCAGCTGTAGCAACATGAAAGGCAGCAGCAGCAGCAACATGAAGGTGTAGCAGTAGCAGCAGGTAAAGGAGCAGCAGAAGCATCATGAAGGTCAGCAGTAGCAATAATTACAACAACAAGTGCAAGCTCCAGCATTTCAGTCAGCACCTACAGCTAGTTAAGGTATGGTTTAGTTAGTTATTTGTTAGTATAGCTAGTTGATAGCTAGCTAATTTGTTAGTAGTTATATATATATATATATATATATATATATATTAGTGATACTATTAGTATTAAGTATGTATTGATATCTCTAGTAGTGTTATGTAGATGTGTGTATACATGTATATAAGTATATTTGTAGTAGTTAGCTAGTAGTTATGTATACCTATAGTTAGTAGTTAGATACGCATACTTGTATTATTATTGTATCTTTAGTTAAGTGATGCATAGGTATATGCCAGTATGTAGTATATGTATCTAAGTATTAGTATATTATATATTTTAGTAGTTAGTTGATTACCATATAGTTAATATTGGGTATTAGCTACATGAAGGAAGATTTTGGCATTACCTTGAGATACTAAGGTAAATGCCAAGGTATTGAGAATACTCAAGGTATTTGAGTTGGGTAATTAAGATGGGTGTTTAGTGGTACAATACCGAGTTAGTTCAAAACCAAGGTATCCATTTAGTAATTGAGATTTGGATTAGTATATATACCTTGATTGAATATACATATATGATATTTTATATCTCTTGTTTGCGTATACTGAGATACGATATCTTAGTACCTTAGATTTAGCCAGTGTAGCTTAGTTTCTTAGTGTATGAACACAATATCATAGAAATGGACTCATGAAACCTAGAAGTAGGTATTTTGACCAAGTTTGACCGGTTTGACTTAGAGTTGACCTAGTTTGACTATTTTGACTTAGAAATGGCTCTTTGACCTAGATGTTGACTAGTTTAACGTATTTTTATTTCGAAACCTTGTATTAATGTTATATTACCTATCTAGGTCTTCGAGGCACCGTATCAGACATCTGTAAGACTATTCACCGGACTTCAGGCGAGTACATTCTCTGATAGTTTCTTATTTATGATATCCTCTATGTTCATTTTATCTAGTATAGATATCCATAATTTTTTGACACAATGGTTACACGGATTGATATATCCGAATCTCGTCATAAGATATTATTGCTTGGTATATGGTGTATCTTGTGCATGCCTTGTTTCATTGTTCTTCTTGTATATTTATGGACACTAATTCTCGGGGAGACTAGCTATCTTCTTAGAGAATTTCGTGTCATAGCGTACCATGGTTGGATCTATTATACCAGTCGGGGTTGGGGAGTATGTGTCACTACCACATTCTGAAAACAGGGGTAATTTCGACTTTTTACAATATTTAATATTATGGTAGTTATAATTAAGTAATTGCGTGATAATTGTTTGTTTTGAATAATTATGTGTGATGAGTAATTAAATATAGTATTAGATGCAGTACTTATTTATTTTTAGCTAGTAGACTAGACCTAGAAGCCGAGTAGATGACCACCTGTCCGAACTATATAGTTCTGTATTTATTATTTTATCTAGAATTTAATATTTGGAGATTGTAATTTATTTTCGTATTTTATTTAATATTTTTGCGCATTGCCTTTGCTTCGATATTTGGAGCACTACCCTGACTCTTGTCTCCCAACAAATTTCACAATCTTGCCCTAGACATGCCCGCCTTCCATTCTGCTATTTTTGTAACTCATAATTTTGCTCCCTGCACATTATTTCTGGCCGCACAAAAATCGTCGCGGACGTTATTTAATAAATTCCTATTTTTGTATCGTGTGCGTTCCAATTGAAATTGGAGGCAATCTTGACCTATTTATCGTGCGGCCCAAATTAGGGAAATATTCTGTTCTGAGTCTTCTTCATTTTTGGTATTGATGACCTGACCTGATTTTGGCCCCATGTACTCCTAATTAATTGTTGAACACAACTTGCATTTATTTCTATTTAAATTGAGGATACTATTTTATCTGATTTTGAAATTCCATATTAATTCCAGTGCCCTGTAAATTGAGCCCATACCGATCATACAGTGCCCCCTGACCCTACAAAATACCGGACACCGAATCGCCCGCCAAATTTTCGTCATTTTATGTGTTTGTGCAAATTCCCGAATTTAAGGGGGCTAATTTGAAAATTTGCATTTTGTGGCAACACCTCATTTGATTAAACAACGGGGGAACCTAATATTTTAATTAAATTTCTCACCCTCATCCCCCATGAATTATTTTCCCTCCATATCAAATCTGAGCCACTCATTCTAGGGGTTCAATCACCACCCTCCATCACACCCTCTCTCTCCCTATTTAATATCTTGTACCCTCAAATCCTAATCCCAAGAAACCTAGGATTCCCCACCTCCACAAGCCCCACATCCCCTCTCTCATCCGTATGTAAACTTCTTCCCCTCTTCTCCTCCTTCTTCCTTTCTTCTTCTCTTCTCCTTCTTTTCTTCTTTTTCCTTTCTTCATTATTTTTTTAATTTCAAATTTAAGGGAAGGGGGGAACACACTGTTCTTCAACCCCTTACTGTGCACTCCGGCCCGGTGGCTGCTTCCCCTCACGAGCATCAACCCCGGCAGCTCCCTCCGGCGTTCAGCTAGGCCGACCCGCTGGCGGCGACTTCCCGCTGACCAACCCCGGCGGCTCCCTCTGCCGCTGCGACCCGCTGCGACTGCTCCTAGGCCGACTCCCCCGGCCGAGCCTGCACCCGAGGCGGCCAACCCGCTGCTCAGTCCTCCTCCCTCTGTGTCCGGTGGCCAACCACCCAGGCCGGCCCCGCTCTCCCCCGACTGCACATCCCTCCGGCATCCACTGATCACCGGCCAACCCCCTCGACTCCTCCTCTGCGGTGGTCCTCCGGCGGCCCCTGCTGTTCAACTCCACCACCATCTCCACCATTGCTCCTCCCCCTCCCGCTGTGACCATCACCACCACCAGCCACCTCTGGTCCGGCGGCCGGCAAGCCCCATTGAGTTTCCTTCTTCTTCTTCCCTTCCCTCTTTATATATTTATATATATATATATCTATATATATATATATATATATGTATATATATATGTACGTATATACGTATGAGAATGTATACTATATGTATATGTATAATAGTTATCTAATTAATGTTTTAAATACATGAATATGTATAGCATTTATTAATTAATATTTAAACACCTAATGTATAGTATATATAATGTATATATATTAGTATAATCTATGTGTAGATATATAGAAATGTATATAAATATATAGACGTATTTTGGTGTATGTGTATGTTTTGATTTAAAGTGGTATATATATGTTAATGTATATAGTGTCTTTATTAATGTATATATATAAATGATATATGAAAATGTTTATTAGTATGTATAAACTTATTTTGGTGTATTGTATGTGTACATACATATATATGTATATTCTAAAAAAAAATGTACTTTGCACACATATGATATATATACGTATTTTGATATATGTTGACATATAAATGTACGTATTTTAGTAGATATACGACTATAGTTAGTATAAAATTATATTTGGTATATATTTTAGATATATACATATATTAGGTTAAATTCTTTTTTGTGTGTATACAAGTATTATTTATTAAGTTATATACAAGTATCACTTATTTTAAAAGTATATATTTTTACATATATCTATTATTGTAATTGATAGAAATTATATGTATATGATTAGTTAATGATATATATTCATGTAGAGTTATATTTTCGTATTATATATATATATATATATTTGTATAAACTCTTAGCATATTTTAATATATATACATATATTTTGTATATGTATTTAATTTGATATATATATATTGTAAGTACATATGTTATTTAAGATGTGTATAATTATGTATCTATCCACTAGGTGACCCTAGTTGACTAGTGCCCTGCCTAGCGTAGCCCTAAGGCCAGTGTATTTCTATTGTGTGTTAGTATAGCCCCTGATACAAGTGTTATTGTGATATGTTTTTAGGACTGTTGGTTTACCCAGGGGATACTTTGGAACAGGACATCCATAATTACCAGCTAAGGACCAAAGGCAAGTACATTCTCTGATAATTTCTAATTTTTTGATAATTTCTATAAATTCAATAATCTTGAAATGTTATAACTGAATCCTTGACACTGTGCTACACGGACTAGTATAGCTTGGATCTGCAGTCATGAGATGTTATCTTGATTATCGTATTGACATTGTACACGACATGTATATTAGACATCGTACATGATAGACTTGACTTGCTCGTGTATCTTGACGTGTCATGGTTGGATCCACAGTACTAGTTGGGGGCAGAGAAGTAGTTAGTAAGAAATATGATCATAACCTCTTATTGTAGTATAGAAAATTGTAAGTGTTAATCATGCTCTTCACCCATGATTAGCCAGGCCCTGTAGCTATCGTACATGTTCCCAAGCCGATCACATTTTGAAACTACTATTTCAAACACTTAGAATAGATTTCTGTTCCCTATTTAAATCATATACTACATCACCCGTATATGATACTGTTCCTTGTTCTTTTATTTTCATACATGCACTGACTGTATCATATTGCCTATTGTCTGTCTCTTTACATTGCCTGTCTCTCTTTACTTGCCATTGCATTTATTTCACTGTCTTCTCAGTAGCTAGCATGACATGTTTATGGTATTATAGTTCTTATCAATTAAATGGAACTGTTATTTGAGATTGTACTTTGCTCCTTCCTGACTGGAAACATTTTTCCAGACTATGCCTTAGAGGATCGCTGTCCGACACTTTATGGACCATATGGTGAGTAGCTGCAGACTTGGTAGTTAGTTGTGATTTCGGAGGCCTAGCAGGAATCACTAATTCTTCTAGTTCTGATTAGTTCTTTTAGTAGACTTTTGGGTACCGGATTTGTCTCCGGCATTTTTATGAGACTTGGATATTGTTGAGTTAAGTTATTGCTTTTGTTGACTTGTGTTGTATTTAAATTTCTGTTCGTTATCTTATCGTGCTGTAATCCTGTGATTGAGTATGTGCTCGTTTATTTGTAACATCCGTGTCTCCTTATAGAGATTGGATGTTTGTGTGACATTAGCTAGATAGTATCAAGACCTTGACAGCGTTCTACCGCCGATGCTGCGGCGTAGGCTGGACGTACCCACGCACTCGTGCCCCTAAACCGGGTGCGGGTCGTGACACATTTTTAGTGGTGGCCCATGCAGGTCAGACTTCGCGAGTTATGCGATGTCGTAGTAGTGTGGCATCTTTGTTACACTATTGCGTGCCTGCGATAGGATCTAGGACATAGGATACTAGGACGAGAGCGAATACTCAATCACAATTCCTTGAGAGATTCCTGGGATGACCCCTGAGAATCTTGTTAAAATTCTAATTTAAATCATTCCCTTGTTCTGTCTGTTTTCATTTGTTGATATTGATTTGATTATTGTTGATTAGGTATTAAATTAGGATCTTGGGTTCATTGTGGGGGTTGATTTCATATCAAGATAAATTTGCAGACTGATTTATGGTATTAACTGATGACGCATGTTGATAAGGACAGTGAAAATGATTAACATTAGGGCTATTGGACTACAAGATACGGATTTAAATTTTAAATTTGAGGATTGAAAGTGAATTTTTAATTTTTGAATTTGAGAAGTGAGATATTGTCATTAAAACTTTTTGAGGAATTCAGATTCAATTTGATGAACCTAGACAAGTTTGTAAGGATTTTGTGATTTAGATTTTTATTTCAGTATTTAGATAATTAACCTTGAGGAAAGTGTATGCATTTTTACTGTAAATTTATTCAAGGAGTTATTTTGAGGAATTTTATTTTGAGGATAAAAATCTTATAGTGGGAGATATATTAGTATATAATAGATAAGATGCATGTGCAAGGATCTGTTGGCTTGAGCGTGATTGAGATTTTACTGCAACTGACTTAGGTGTTCATCTAGGATTGTTTTGGAGAGAGCAGTACTTAGTATGGTGTGTTGCACTTGATATGCACTTGAGTGACAAGGATAACTAGTATCAGCGATTGCAGTAGGTAAGGAAGCTAGCAGTAAGCGTGCTTGTGATAGAACTGTGGTACTTAGAAGGATAGAGGTATCAGACCCTGGATGTATCTTTGACCTGTGCAATCACAACTAGGATTTATTTCCAATCTATTATCTTGAATGTTGCTTCTTTAGAACTATACTGTCCTTCCTTGATGATATCGCATTTTGCCTTAATTGATTCTTTGGGATCTGTCTTCAGGATGTCGCCGCAGACACGATCTATGAGAGCGGGAACATCAGCTTTAGAGGGGCCTTCCACCTCTCCACCTGATGGACAGACAGCCGTAGTTCCTCCTACATCTCCGATACACGTAGGTGATCCTCCTCCCCCACCTGTTCAGAAGATTGCCGCAGCTGTGACGGACAACCTTCCTCCTCCGCCGACTCCGATTTCCGGAGGTTTGCCCATTGACGGGACGCAGATGTTTACCTTGATCCAAGGCATGGTAGATGCCCAGAGAGTGACGGCAGATGCTCAGCGAGTCCAAGCTGAGGCTCAGAGGGTGCAAGCAGAAGCGCACCAGGCACAAACTGAGCTGATGAAAGAAAACATGGAGAATGCTCATCAAGTGACTCTCCAAGCTTTGGAGAGAGTAGCACAGTACCAGCAGTTTCTTGACCAGCAGCAGAGATCAGGCACTATAGTGGATTTCAAAAGGATGATGCCTCGAGAGTTTAAAGGCACCGAAGGGATACTCTACGCTGACGACTGGCTAGAGGATATAGAAAGGAGCCTGTGATTGACCCAGATTCCGGAGAACTTGCAGATAGAAGCCGCTGGCAGTCAGATGTTCGATATCGCACTCACGTGGTATCGCACGGAGCCGAGAATTACTGCACAAGGACTTACTTGGGAGACCTTCAAGGAACTCTTCAAGGAGAAGTTCTTTCCCGACGTGGCATTGGGAACCTTGGAAAGTCAGTTTCATGACTTGGTTCAAGGAAACATGTCGGTCGACGAGTACGCTGCAGAATTCTGTAGATTGAGCCGTTTTGCATCGTCCATGATTCGAGACCCAGGAGATCGAGCCCGGAAATTTAGAAAAGGGCTGACAAGAGAGATTAGGTCACGCACTTCTGGTCGTCGTACTGCTACCTTTGAGGCTATCTTGATGGATGCTCAGATCGCAGAAGAGGATCTGGATCTCAGGCCTAAGAGAAGTCACAATACTTTTGGAGATACGAATGGTAGTACAGAACCAGCCAAGCATCCCCGTATTCAGTACCAACAGCAGTACCAAGTACCATTTCATAGTCAACAACAACCATGGACATTTCAGCATCCACCGCAGTACCTAGCACCAGTTCCTATCCAGCAACATCCATGGGAGTATCAGTATCAACAACAGTACCAGGCACCAGTACATGTTCAGCAGAATCAGCAACAGCCTCCGAGAGAGACACAGCAGACCTGTCATTTCTGTAAGAAGCCAGGTCACCTTTGGGAGAGCTGTAGAACGAGGCTAGGACTTTGTTTGCACTGTGGCGCTGCGGGACATCGAGTAAGGGATTGTCTTCTAGCCCCTTATCTTCCCGGCCAGCGTGCAGCTTCAGATTATAGAGATCTAGTTAGGCTACCTGTGGAACCGTATATTGCTCAGCACCCGCAAAGGGAACCACCCCAGCAGGGCGGGCATTTGCGATGACGGTCGAGGAGACCGATACTGCAGGTAATGTGTTAGCAAGTTCTGTTCTTTTCCTTCCTTTTGTTCCTATCTATTTGATTTATTGATTGATTCCTTAGTACAATATTTGTATGCATGATTTCCTTGTTAGAATTTAGTTAGTAGTACCCTTGATACAGAGACTGAAATGCCATGACCAAAGACACCATGACCGTACATATTCCCTTAGGTTGCATGTTGTATGAGTGTAGGAAAGATTTTTAGACCATGATTATTGGGGTTTAACCATGACGAAGATTCATGAATGAGTTATGACTTGATAGGAGAGACAAGATGATTAACAGATAATTAAAAATTCGAGGATAAACATCGATTTAAATAAAGGGTCAAGAATTTAACATGGAAAAATTTATAATTTATTAATTCCAGGAAGATTATGACATGCTTAAATTGCTTATTAAAATTTGGAAATTCTGGGAGATTATCTTTATTTAATTGCGAGTTATGAATTTTAGAATTTTATATGAGATGTTGTAATTTGAGAATCTTTAAGTATCGCATTGGTGGGTATTTTGAGGAAGAGGAAATCGAGAAATAAAATTTTTGATGAATAAATGTTTAAATTCAAACTTGTGGAACAAGATTACATTATACATATGTGCATTGATTAAAATCAAATTTGAGGAGGGATATTAAATTATGAATATTGAATTGTAACTAAAAATTTTGGGGAAATTTTTGATAAAATAGACGTTGATTTTATTTCAAGGATTCTTCAGGAATGCAATAACTTCAAATTTTTGAAAAAAAAATTGTGGAAAGACATTGTGAATTATTACCGGATTTCATGGATGACGAATTTAAAATTTGAGAGAAATAATAATGAGTATGATTAAACGCCAATTTGAGGATTTTGAATTTCGAGGACGAAATTATTTTAAGGTGGGTAGACTTGTCACTACCACATTCTGAAAACAGGGGTAATTTCGACTTTTTACAATATTTAATATTATGGTAGTTATAATTAAGTAATTGCGTGATAATTGTTTGTTTTGAATAATTATGTGTGATGAGTAATTAAATATAGTATTAGATGCAGTGCTCATTTATTTTTAGCTAGTAGACTAGACCTAGAAGCCCAGTAGATAACCACCTGTCCGAACTATAGAGTTCTGTATTTATTATTTTATCTAGAATTTAATATTTGGAGATTGTAATTTATTTCCGTATTTTATTTAATATTTTTGCGCATTGCCTTTGCTTCGATATTTGGAGCACTACCCTGACTCTTGTCTCCCAACAAATTTCACAATCTTGCCCTAGACATGCCCGCCTTCCATTCTGCTATTTTTGTAACTCATAATTTTGCTCCCTACGCATTATTTCTGGCCGCACAAAAATCGTCGCGGACGTTATTTAATAAATTCCTATTTTTGTATCGTATGCGTTCCAATTGAAATTGGAGGCAATCTTGACCTATTTATCGTGCGGCCCAAATTAGGGAAATATTCTGTTCTGAGTCTTCTTCATTTTTGGTATTGATGACCTGACCTGATTTTGGCCCCATGTACTCCTAATTAATTGTTGAACACAACTTGCATTTATTTCTATTTAAATTAAGGATACTATTTTATCTGATTCTGAAATTCCATATTAATTTCAGTGCCCTGTAAATTGAGCCCATACCGATCATACAGTGCCCCCTGACCCTACAAAACACCGGACACCGAATCGCCCGCCAAATTTTCGTCATTTTATGTGTTTGTACAAATTCCCGAATTTAAGGGGGCTAATTTGAAAATTTGCATTTTGTGGCAACACCTCATTTGATTAAACAATGGGGGAACCTAATATTTTAATTAAATTTCTCACCCTCATCCCCCATGAATTATTTTCCCTCCATATCAAATCTGAGCCACTCATTCTAGGGGTTCAATCACCACCCTCCATCACACCCTCTCTCTCCCTATTTAATATCTTGTACCCTCAAACCCTAATCCCAAGAAACCTAGGATTCCCCACCTCCACAAGCCCCCACATCCCCTCTCTCATCCGTATGTAAACTTCTTCCCCTCTTCTCCTCCTTCTTCCTTTCTTCTTCTCTTCTCCTTCTTTTCTTCTTTTTCCTTTCTTCATTATTTTTTTAATTTCAAATTTAAGGGAAGGGGGGGAACACACTGTTCTTCAACCCCTTACTGTGCACTCCGGTCCAGTGGCTGCTTCCCCTCACGAGCATCAACCCCGGCGGCTCCCTCCGGCGTTCAGCTAGGCCGACCCGCTGGCGGCGACTTCCCGCTGACCAACCCCGGGGGCTCCCTCTGCCGCTGCGACCCGCTGCGACTGCTCCTAGGCCGACTCCCCCGGCCGAGCCTGCACCCGAGGCGGCCAACCCGCTGCTCAGTCCTCCTCCCTCTGTGTCCGGTGGCCAACCACCCAGGCCGGCCCCGCTCTCCCCCGACTGCACATCCCTCCGGCATCCACTGATCACCGGCCAACCCCCTCGACTCCTCCTCTGCGGTGGTCCTCTGGCGGCCCCTGCTGTTCAACTCCACCACCATCTCCACCATTGCTCCTCCCCCTCCCGCTGTGACCATCACCACCACCAGCCACCTCTGGTCCGGCGGCCGGCAAGCCCCAGTGAGTTTCCTTCTTCTTCTTCCCTTCCCTCTTTATATATTTATATATATATATATCTATATATATATATATATGTATATATATACGTACGTATATACGTATGAGAATGTATACTATATGTATATGTATAATAGTTATCTAATTAATATTTTAAATACATGAATATGTATAGCATTTATTAATTAATATTTAAACACCTAATGTATAGTATATATAATGTATATATATTAGTATAATCTATGTGTAGATATATAGAAATGTATATAAATACGTAGACGTATTTTGGTGTATGTGTATGTTTTGATTTAAAGTGGTATACATATGTTAATGTATATAGTGTCTTTATTAATGTATATATATAAATGATATATGAAAATGTTTATTAGTATGTATAAACTTATTTTGGTGTATTGTATGTGTACATACATATATATGTATATTCTAAAAAAAAAAATGTACTTTGCACACATATGATATATATACGTATTTTGATATATGTTGACATATAAATGTACGTATTTTTAGTAGATATAGGACTATAGTTAGTATAAAATTATATTTGGTATATATTTTAGTTATATACATATATTAGGTTAAATTCTTTTTTGTGTGTATACAAGTATTATTTATTAAGTTATATACAAGTATCACTTATTTTAAAAGTATATATTTTTACATATATCTATTATTGTAATTGATAGAAATTATATGTATATGATTAGTTAATGATATATATTCATGTAGAGTTATATTTTCGTATTGTATACTCTTAGCATATTTTAATATATATACATATATTTTGTATATATATTTAATTTGATATATATATATTGTAAGTACATATGTTATTTAAGATGTGTATAATTATGTATCTATCCACTAGGTGACCCTAGTTGACTAGTGCCCTGCCTAGCGTAGCCCTAAGGCCAGTGTATTTCTATTGTGTGTTAGTATAGCCCCTGATACAAGTGTTATTGTGATATGTTTTTAGGACTGTTGGTTTACCGAGGGGATACTCTGGAACAGGACATCCATAATTACCAGCTAAGGACCAAAGGCAAGTACATTCTCTGATAATTTCCAATTTCTTGATAATTTCTATAAATTCAATAATCTTGAAATGTTACAACTGAATCCTTGACACTGTGCTACACGGACTAGTATAGCTTGGATCTGCAGTCATGAGATGTTATCTTGATTATCGTATTAACATTGTACACGACATGTATATTAGACATCGTACATGATAGACTTGACTTGCTCGTGTATCTTGACGTGTCATGGTTGGATCCACAGTACTAGTTGGGGGCGGGGAAGTAGTTAGTAAGAAATGTGATCATAACCTCTTATTGTAGTATAGAAAATTGTAAGTGTTAATCATGCTCTTCACCCATGATTAGCCAGGCCCTGTAGCTATCGTACATGTTCCCAAGCCGATCACATTTTGAAACTACTATTTCAAACACTTAGAATAGATTTCTGTTCCCTATTTAAATCATATACTACATCACCCGTATATGATACTGTTCCTTGTTCTTTCATTTTCATACATGCACTGACTGTATCATATTGCCTATTGCCTGTCTCTTTACATTGCCTGTCTCTCTTTACTTGCCATTGCATTTATTTTACTGTCTTCTCAGTAGCTAGCATGACATGTTTATGGTATTATAGTCCTTATCAATTAAATGGAACTGTTATTTGAGATTGTGCTTTGCTCCTTCCTGACTGGAAATATTTTTCCAGACTATGCCTTAGAGGACCGCTGTCCGACACTTTATGGACCATATGGTGAGTAGCTGCAGACTTGGTAGTTAGTTGTGATTTCGGAGGCCTAGCAGGAATCACTAATTCTTCTAGTTCTGATTAGTTCTTTTAGTAGACTTTTGGGTACCGGATTTGTCTCCGGCATTTTTATGAGACTTGGATATTGTTGAGTTAAGTTATTGCTTTTGTTGACTTGTGTTGTATTTAAATTTTTGTTCGTTATCTTATCGTGCTGTAATCCTGTGATTGAGTATGTGCTCGTTTATTTGTAACATCCGTGTCTCCTTATGGAGATTGGATGTTTGTGTGACATTAGCTAGATAGTATCAAGACCTTGACAGCGTTCTACCGCCGATGCTGCGGCGTAGGCTGGACGTACCCACGCACTCGTGCCCCTAAACCGGGTACGGGTCGTGACAGTATGTAGTGTAGATATGTGATCATACCCTCCTTGTATCAAGTCTTGTTCTTGAATAGTGTTAATCATACACCGCACGTATGATTAGCCAGGCCATAAATCTTGTATCAAGTTTCTAAGCCGATCAAATGTTAAAGCAACTACTCACACACTTAGTCATTAGTATTCTTGTTCATTGTCATATTGCTCATTCTTGTATTTACTTCCGGTATTTTCTTATTGTATATCTCTTATATCTATTATTGCATCTTGTATATTCACATCTATTTACTGTTACATAGTTTATATCATTGATTAGAACTGTTGTTAGAGATGTATTCTGCTCCTTTTCTGACTGGATATATTTTTTCCAGATGACACTGAAGAGTGGTACCCTACATATTATGGGCCTCGGAATATTGTGGGCTTAGAGTCAGAGACCCTGGCTCAGGAGGGACTCATCCCGACTGAGACAGATGACCCGGGACTTGTAACTTCTTAGTATTCTTTTGTGCAGGATTTGTCTCCAGCGTTTTGTTTAGTATTTCTTCAGCCTCATTGATGTTATTATTTGACTCATGAGTTATATGTGACTATTATATTCTTTTATCATATTCGTGCTCATTTTCCATCTTAGATCTGTGAATTAGTATATTGATATTGTTGGTGGCTTATTATATTGTTAGATAGATTATCCAAACAGCATTCTATCGCCAATTCTGTGGCGTAGGCTGGGCGTTGTTCCCGACTTGTACCCTTACATCGGGTGCGGGTCGTGACACATTTTTAGTGGTGGCCCATGCAGGTCTTCGAGGTCGTAATTAGTGCAATTCGTAGTGGTGATCTAAATTGAACACTATTACGAGCCTGTTTTAGGATATAGGATATAGGCTATAGGCTGAGAATACTCAATCATATCTAGAAAAATTCTTTTGATTCATTCAACTATTCTTCCTTGATATTAATATTTGATCTTTAACTGTCCTTCCTTTGAATGTCTTAGATCATGTGCCATATTGATTCTTTCTTCCGCTTTGTCTCAGGATGCCGCCTAAGACTAGATCGCAACAGGGGAGAGTAGCTTCTGAGAGGTCTATGACATCCCGAGGGCCTAAACCAGTCACTTCTCTAGTGATTGGAGTGTCAGCTGCTTTCGAAGGTCCACCACCTACTCAGAGGACTGTGCCAGCTGTATCTGAGGGACTTTTACCTCCATCTTTCGTGCCAGCAGATGTAATACAGATGTTCTCACTATTTTATGAGATATTAGAAGCGTAGAGGGCTCAGTCTGAGGCACATCAGAGACAGACTAATATCTTACGATAGGGCATCGAGAGTGCTCATCAGCTTTCTTGTGCCGTAGTAGAGAGAGGTATTTCGGTCCAGCAATAGGTTGCTCCTCAGGTTGCTCAGCTTCGACCAGGCAACGTTCAGAACTTCAAGAAAATGGAGCCTAGGGTCTTCAAGGGGACGGAGGGCATCATCTATATTGATGATTGGCTCGAGGACATTGGGCATCTTATGAGGGTGTCCCGTCTTTCTAAGGATCTGAAGGTTGAGGCTGTTGGACTTTAACTGTTCGACGTCGCCCACACTTGGTTCAAGAATGAGACAATTCTTATTGACGTAGGACAATCTTGGGATGTGTTCAAGGACCTCTTAAAGAAAAAGTTCTTCTCTCAGGCAGACAGGTTGGACTTGGGGAGGCAGTTTGAGAGCCTCATTCAGGGGAGCATATCTGTAGAGGACTATGCTGCAGAGTTCGGCAGGTTGAGCCAATTTGCAGAGTATTTGGTGAGAGAGAGCCGAATGTTCGGGCTATTCATTTTTGTGAGGGTTTAAACTGGGAAGTGGAGATCCTCATTCCGTCTTTTTATGAGACATACTCGGAGATACTTGCGGAGGCACGCAAGGTTGAGCGGAAGTTAGGTTTGAAGCCCAAGAGAGATCGCGATTCTTTTCCGGGGGCCAACAACAGTCAGTATCTGCCAAAATCCTCATTTCCAGTCTAGGTCTTTTTAGCAGCCATAATTATACCAGACTCCAGTTAGGGCATCGTTTAACCAGGCACCACAACAGCAGAGACAGTTACAACAAGCTCCTTGCCACTCCTGCAAGAAGCCCAGCTATATCTAGGAGGTTTGCAGGAAAAGGTTGAGAGTTTGTTTGTATTGTGGTACCGAAGGGCATCAGATGAGAGAGTTTCCTCGTCGTGCAGTTCAGGGAGCAGTTTCAGCTCTGAGGGCATAGGCGAGACCACCTGCAGTATAACCGAAGGGACCGCTTTTGACCCAGCAGCAACGTTATGTTCAGCATCAGCATCAGGGAGGTGCACATCATGGACGAGCGTTTGCTATGACTGTCGAGAAGGATGAGCCCACCGGAGATGTCATCGTAGGTTCTATTCTTCTTGGTTCCATTCTAGCTTTATCTTTATTTGACAGTGGTGCTTCCCATAGTTTTGTATCTGTTTCTTTTGATTTGAAGCATGGTTTGGTAGCTGAGTCTTTGCTTAGGACTTACAAGATCATGATCGGGGGAGGCATTATCCTAGTTAATGATATTTGCAAAGATCGGAGAGTTACTCTAGGAGGCCAGGAGTTGAGTGTGTGTCTACTTGTAATGCCACTTTTGAGCTACGACATTGTACTCGGGATGGATTGTTTAAGTAGGCACCGTGCTAGTATTGATTGTAGAGGAGGTAGAGTTTTGTTTGGTCCGCCAGGAGAGCCAAAATTTAAGTTTGCTAGAGGAGCTGCAGAGTAGGAAGAAGGCATTATTTATGGAGCTATTATGGAAGACAAGACGTTGTCGCTTCCGTTGATAGCAGAGTTCTTGGATGTGTTTCCTGAGGAATTGCCAGGATTACCACCAGATCGAGATATTAAATTCTTTATAGACTTGGTGCCAGGTGCACAACCAATTTCGTAACCTGTCTAAAGATTAAACAACAGCGAGCTAGTCGAGCTGAAGAAGCAGGTGGACAAATTACAGGATAAGGGGTTTATCAATCTAGTTCTTCACCATGGGGAGCCCCGGAATTTTTTGTACCAAAGAAGGATGGATCAGTATGCATGTGTATTGATTACAGGGTATTGAATAACCTCACTATCAAGAATAAATACCTTTACCATGGATTGAGGACTTGTTCGATCAGTTGAGTGGTGCTAAGGTGTTTCCCAAGATAGACTTGAGATCAGGCTATCACCAAGTGAAAGTGAAGCCGGAGGACATACCGAAGACTTCTTTTAGAACTCGGTATGACTAGTATGAGTTTATGGTGATACCGTTTAGGTTGACTAATGCCTTGACGGTATTTATGAACTTAATGAACAAGGTATTCCATCAGTACCTTGACAATTTTGTGGTGGTGTTTATCGATGACATACTCATTTACTAGAAGACACCGGAGGAGCACGAGGAGCATTTGCAGGTTGTGTTGGAGGTGCTGAGGAAGGAGAAGGTGTATAGGAAGCTGTCCAAGTATGAGTTCTTCCTGGACAAGGTGGAGTTCTTGGGGCATATTGTGACTGGTGATGGTATTTCAGTGGATCCGAAGAAGATCGCAGCAGTGGAGTCTTGGAAGACCTCAAGTTCGGTAGCAGAGGTCAGGAGTTTCTTGGGATTGGCAGGCTACTACAGGAAGTTTGTGCAAGATTTTTTGAGGATTGTTGAGCCAATGAACATACTCACCAGGAAGGACGTAAAGTTTGTTTGGACAGAGGATTGCCATGTTGCTTTTGAGGAATTAAAGAAGAGGTTGACGTCTGCTTCTATTTTGACGTTGCCATCAGGGTCTGGAGGTTTCACTATTTATTGTGATGCATTAGGGAAAGGTTTGGGTTGTGTTCTTCAGCAGAATGGAAAAGTGATTGCCTAGGCATCCAGGCAATTGCATCCTCATGAGAAGAACTATCCTACCCATGATTTGGAGTTGGCATCAGTCATCTTTGTCCTGAAGATGTGGAAACACTATTTATACAGAGAGCGTATGAAGATCTTCACAGACCACAAGATCTTGAAGTACGTTTTTATGCAAAAGGAGTTGAACATGAGGCAGCGTCGGTGGTTGGAACTGATAAAAGATTTTGACACATCTTTGCAGTATCATCCTAGAAAAGCTAATATAGTTGATGATGCCTTGAGCAGGTATCAGGTAGCTATGTTCTTGACATATGATCGATATTTATTGGAGGACTTGGAGAGCTTGGTCATTGAGGTGATAGTTCCTGGTATGGCTATACAGATATAGGGATTGCAGATACATTCAGAGTTGATGGACATGATCAAAGTAGCCCAGTATGAGGATGTATCTCTGAGGAACATCAGAGCTCAGGTGAGAGCAGTATTGGAGGATAATTTCACCATTGCTGAGGATGGATCTTTACGGCATAGAGTTAGATTGTGTGTGCCTAGTAGGGAGCTACGTAAGGAGGTATTTGAGAAAGTGCATCGCTCTCAGGATTCCATATATCCAGGTGCCAACAAGATATATCAGGATATGTGAGAGAGTGTGTGGTGGTATGGCATGAAGAGGGAAATGACACAGTTTGTATCCAGATGCTTAGTGTGCCAGCAGGTGAAAGCCGAGAGGCAGAGGTCAGGAGGTTTACTTCAGCCATTACCTATTTCAGAGTGAAAGTGGAAGCACATTACTATAGATTTTGTGTCCGGACTTCCACGATCTCCAGAAGGAAAAGACGCGATTTGGGTCATCGTTGATAGGTTGACCAAGTCGGCCCACTTTTTGTCTTTCAAGGTGGGTTTGTCTACGGAGAAGCTGACAGAGATGTATGTGAGGCAGATCATCAGGATACATAGAGTTCCCGTCAGGATACATGGAGTTCCCGTCAGCATAGTCTTGGATCGGGATAGTCATTTCATTTCTTATTTCTGGAGGAGTTTGTAGGTGAGTTTGGGCACCCAGCTCAAGTTCAGTACTGCATATCATCCCCAAACAGATGGGCAGTCAGAGAGGACTATTCAGACCCTCGAGGATATGTTGCGCACTTGTGTACTAGATTTTGGGGGTTCTTGGGAGGATCATCTCTATTTGGTAGAGTTTGCTTACAATAATAGCTACCAGGCTAGTATAGAGATGTCACCATTTGAGGCTCTGGACGGTCGGAGATGTCGTACTCCTTTGTCATGGGACTATATTGGAGAGAGAGTTTTGCTTGGGCCAAAGATATTTGTAGATATAGCGGAGAAGGTTCAGTTGATTAGAGACAGACTTCGAGTGGCGCAGGACAGACAACGACATTGGGCCGATAGCCACCAGAGACCTTTGGAGTTTGAGGTATAGTTTTAGATTTTTTGTTTTGTGCTTGTTATTGGTTGTTTTAATAGATTAATTTCTTAAGGTTGTGTTTTGTTCTAGGTGGCTGGTTTGGTGTTTCTGAGGATTTTTTCGACACGAGGCACAATTTATTTTGGTGGAGACGGAAAGCTTAGTCAGCAATTCATCGGACCTTTTACTATTCTAGGGAAGGTCGGTGTAGTTGCTTATAGACTAGACTTGCCACCTGCATTGGAGGGAGTGCACAACGTGTTTCACGTGTCGCAGTTGAGACGGTACATGACGGATCCTAGTCACGTATTGGATCACTCGGAGATAGAGGTGGGCCCTACTCTTAGCTATCCAGAGCAGCCTGTTGAGATTCTGGATCAGAGAGAGAAGGTACTAAGGAACCAGACCATTCCTTTTGTACGTATCACATGGAGGTATCACTCTCCGGGGGAGTCTACCTGGGAGAGGGAGGATGAAATGCGAAAGCGTTACCCATATTTGTTTGTGCCTTGAGGTATGTTCTTTCCTAGTTCTGTTCTATTCTTTTGTTCTGTTCTGTTATTTCCTGGGGGTAGTTTTCGTCTTGAAATTTCGAGGACAAAATTATTTTAAGGAGGGTAGACTTGTCACTACTATATTTTCTAGGAAAGGATATTTTGGTAATTTTATATTTAATTAAATATTATGCATGTTGTATAATTATTTATTATATTATTTAGTTATTGTTAGATATTAGTTTAGTGATTTGGACTTGTGTTAGTGGACCTAACTAGTTAGTTTATACTCATGGACCAACATGTATTAATTGTTAGAATTGAGCCCAACTAGAAAGCACAATGATTAGGAGGATGATTAATTTAATTAAACCATTAGACTAGAACCTTCTCTCCTTAATTATTTTTTCACGAGAGGTCCAAGGGGTATAATGGATATTACATAGTAGCTTGAGGAAGGGGCAAAGGGGGGCGGCCTACATAAAGAAGGGGAAAAAGTTTCTCTCTTCTCTTTTCATTTCAAATCTAGATCTAAAATTTCCTTCAACCAAATTCTCTCATTCTCACATCATTTTCCTACCAAATTTTATCCCAATTCCTTCCCAAATCACTATTGGAGGCAAGTGGCGCAAGGATCTAGAGGGAGGAAGCAAGAATCTATAAAGAGGAGCAAGGATCTATAAGTTGGAGGCCAATTTTATCACATTTGGAGGTTGTATTGGGAATCCATCTTCCAATAGGTACAATTTAGTTTTTCCCTTCAATTAGTTTCTAAATCTAAGAATTAACCATGATAAATCAACCCATATGCATAGGCTACCCATAGGATTTGGAATTGAGTTCATAGGAGGCCTATTGAGAAAGTTATGGTACTTTTTATGTCAATTTTGGTAGAATTCCGAGATTGACACTTGTTGTGCTTGTCAATTGGTCCTATAGATCAATTTGACATATATTCGTGTGTTTGTGGGTAGTATCATGTCCATAATTGAGTACGTATAGGTCGTATCCCAATAATTTGGTGATACATGTTGATTTGGGAGTTTTTCCTCCGACAAGGGGCTTTGTACATGTCACATTTTGACACGAACTCATAGATATATGTTTAACTCTTCATATTGTTCATATATAGTATATTAGACTTGCTCGTGTCCTTTGGGGTACGTTTGATTGTGTGGTGGACTTGGGTCGCAAGCGTATCATAGATCTAGTGTGATACGGGTGCGATGCACTCCACATGTTTGTTGCATTTAATTTCTAGATTCAATTTCCATTGTTCTTAGCCATTTATATTATATGAATTCATATGTATATGTATAAGTATATGTAATTATATGATACTATATAGTTATGTATGTATATAGCTATATGATAGTGTGTGTATATATATATATATATATATATATATATATATATATATATATATGTGTGTGTGTGTGTGTTAAGTATATATGTGTGTATGTTATATATATATATGTTATGTATGAGGGAGAGTTATATATTTACCTATGTGTATGTGTGTATCTAAATGTATTATATAAGTGTGTTGATACCCCTATGTATATGTATATTTATTGAGTCTATTTATATATGTGTGTGTGTGTGTGTATGTGTGTGTGTGTGTGTGTTTGTGTGTGTGTGTATGAGTGTATGCTACTTATGAGTGTCTTCTCACCCTCACTTTTTTATTCAAGGATAGTTTAGTAATTGACATGGGTAAATTTATTTTAGGATTATTTGTATTTAATATTTGTACATGCAGATTATTTAATTATTGTATTAATTTTTGTTTGCTAGTTGTAGATCTATTTTGAACTTGTGTAGTGGACCTAACACAATTATTAGAATGCATGAACCAACATTTTAGACTGGTTTAGATTGAGCCCATGAATTAGGTCCATGGATTAGGAGGCTTAATTAATTAGAGAAACCATTAGACTAGAACCTTCTCTCCCTAATTAATTTCTTCATGACAGGCCCCAAGGGGTATTTTTGAAATTTTACATTGCTTGGGGAAGGGTTATATGGCCGGCCACATCAAGGAGGAGAGAAAGTGCTCTCATTTATTTTTATTCCCCAAATTCTATATCTATAATTTTTTCCTCTTTCA
The DNA here is from genome assembly GCA_036927795.1 of Iris macrosiphon. Lineage (NCBI taxonomy): Eukaryota > Viridiplantae > Streptophyta > Magnoliopsida > Asparagales > Iridaceae > Iris > Iris macrosiphon. Next base: position 93,496,802 of record JAYESA010000006.1, on the reverse strand, counting down.
AATTTCCTTCATTCTCTCATCAATTCTCCACCAATTCTTTATCAATCCCTTCCTTAATTCATCATTGAGGTTACTACACCAAGGATCTACAAGGCGAAGCAAGGAGCAAGGAGGAGGAGGCCAATATCTACAAGGAGAGGAGCTACTTGGCAATTTGGGACTTTTTATTGGGAATCAATCTCCTAATAGGTACATTTTAGTTTTTTCCCTTCTAATAGACTCTAGATTTGAGATTTAACCATGAAAAACCAACCCACATGTATAGACTATCCATAGAAATTAGTTTTAGGTTCATCGGAGACCTATGGTGGAAGTTATGACAATTTTGGTGCCAATTTTGGGAGAATTCCGAGATTGGCACATGTAGTGCTTGTCATTGGGTCTAATAGATCTAATTGACACTTGATTGCTTGTTTTTGACTAGTGTCATGTCCATAATTAGCTACGTGTAGGCCGTATCTCGTCAATTTGACGAAACAGGTTGATTTTGGGGTTTTCCTCCGACACGGGACCATGTGCATATCACATTGTGACACGGACACATAGGTACTCTAATTACTATACGTATTAATCATAATTAGTGTTTTAGATTTGTTTGTATCTTCCGGGATGCGTTTGGTTGTGTGTCGGAGCCGTATCGTAAGAGTATCATAGAGAAAGTGTAATACGGGTGAGGTGCACTCCATGTGTTTGTTGTTTGGCTCTTTTTCCTATACGTTCATGTGTAATTATATATATACAAGATATCTATGTATTATATAGTGTATATGATAGTGTATTTTGTGTTTAGGTATATATATGTGTGTCTATATGTGTATATATATATATATATATATATATATATATATGTTTGTATATATAAGTGTACTTGTGTTGTATATCTATATGTATATATATTGTGTTGGGTTATATATATGTTTATATATATATATATATATATATATATATATATATATATATATATATATATGTGGTTAGATATATACATCTCTAGTTATTATTGTGTGTTGTGCCTGTGTGTGTTGTGAGAGCAGCTCAATTGGTAAATGAAGTGAGGGTAAGCATCAGTGTCAGGAAAGGGGTATCAATAAAATCTGTGTAGGGGTACAGTCAGCAAATCGAGCTAGTCACTGTACCGTGTCTCATGCACATAGAGGAGCTGAAATGAGAACTCTATAGTGAGGGAACCACTGCACCAACTCGGACAGCATCAGTTGCAGTTCAACTGCAGAACACCAACAGAGGAAAGGGACAGCCGCTCTTGCAGAGGAGTCTATGGCAAAATTCCACATGCATGTGGAACCCATGATGAAAAAAAACACCCAAATCTCCGCGATACGACCTCACGTATCCGAACGGGGATACATACTTACCCTCAAGACACACAAGCACGTCTACCTAGGTCCTTCTAACCTAGGGCAATACCCAAAATTGGGCCAATCTCGGATTTTATCCAAAATTAATACAAAACCCTATGTCAAAGTCTCCAAACCTATCCAAACAAGCTCCAACTTCCTTCCATGGGTAGCCCTAAGGTCTAGGAAGGTTCTAAACTACTAATTATACTATATTAGAGTAATCATTAAGAGGAAAGTTAGGATTTAACTCTTGGGAGTTGGAATTCCAAGGCCAAACTCTCCAAAATCCCTAAAATCCACCATACCAAGCCTCCAAGCCTCCAACCCAAGCTTCTACACCAATTCTAAGCTCTACACACCTAGGTTTGGGTAAAATAAGAGGTTAGGGTTTGATATGGATGAAGAATTGGAGGTGGAAAGAGAAATGGGGAAGAAAACTTACTTGCATTTGAAAAAAATAAATGGAGAAGTCAAAAAAGAGAATTGAGGAAGGAAAATGAAGAAGAAGAAATGGGAAAGAAGGGGGGAGGGGCCAGCCATGTAGAAATAGGGTTAGGGTTTGGGTTTTGTATTTAGGTACAAAGACAAAAATGCCCTTAAATTAAGTCATCCCCACTAGGGTTTGGGTTTGGGGTTCCAAATACACTCTAACTCAACCCTAATCACTCCAATTAACTAATTAAAATATAAATAACTATTCTAAGCCAAGAAATAAGTCTGACAAGGGTGTTGGTTGGGTCTGACATGGGTCCACTAGGGTCTGACATGGGTCCAAACTAGCGAAAACCCTAAAATAACCAATAAAAATAAATATATGCATCTAATTAAATATTAATACAAATATTTATGATCAATACACAATTTACCAAATTAAAAAAAAATACCCTGCCCTGGAAATAGGGTAGTGACATATATCACTTTGTCTGGCCACATAGGATCATCCACGACAATGGTCTGCAGTTTGCAAGTCACGTTTTCTACCGATTTTATGACAAGAATCGAATCCAGAACGTAGCCTCGGCTGTCTATAACCCAGCAGTAAATGGTCTGGCAGAAGCATTCAATAAGGCTATTATAAAGCTAATTATGAAGTTTATGGCATCCAATAAGCACGACTGGAATGAGAATTTGGGAGAATATCTCTGGGCCTATCGTACAACAGTCCGAACGCAAACTGGCAGCACATCATTCTCTCTAGTATACGGAAGTGAGGTTGTGCTCCCTATTGAGGTCCAAATTCCCTCACTCAAGGTGGCTCTCTACAGCAGTTAACCACTGACGATAACCACCGCCGACGGCTATAAGAGTTAGAATCACTCGACGAGAAGCGTCTCCTAGATCAATAGCGCATTAAGCTATACCAAGCACCTATTTCCAGAGCCTTCAACAAACGAGTCAAGGAAAGAAATTTCCAACTAGGTGACCTCGTCCTAACCATAAGAGACCGATATTTATGACCCACAAGACGGCCGATAAATTCTAACTTAAATGGGAGGGCCCATTCATCGTAGAGTGTATTCTCCAATGGCGCCAACCATCTCGCAACCCCAGCATCCAAAGAGGCTGCAATAGCAGGGTGCCCAGCAACAATAGTGGGGGGAGTAGCCACTACACCAGAGGGATTCGCAGCAGGCCCTGCAGGGTGTTCTCTACCCCCCGAAGAGCTAGGGAGATACACATGCCTCCGCCAAATGAGCCCATAATCTCGTTTTTCTTCAACGCCCTCCTCGACAACCAGTTCTACTATCCTCAAATAAGGGGAAGAGTTTGCAGAGCTAGAATAACCAGTAATTAATTTCATCCGGTGGATTGAGAGATGAAGCTACAAAATCATATTTCTCGTGAGATTTCAAAATAACTTACCAGAGGGGAGCGACGCAGGTTGTGGCTCATCTAGCATCGTCAGAGCCTTCCCCATAGCATCTAGGTCATCCACAGAGATATTCTCCATAGTAGTATAAGGCTCCACCAAAGCCGCACCCGAAGCTTCAGGCGCCGGTTCCTTGGCACCCACGTCAGACTCGGGGGAAGTTGTATTCTCCTCTACCTCAGCGTAAGAAACTACCGAATAGCTGGTCGTCGAGGACGATCCCTCTTCGACGGTGGATGCACAATTCTAGACAAACCAGAGAAGAAAGTGTCTTGAAAGGGTGACATGGGAATAAAACAAACAGGTCTTACAGATACTGCCACATCATCTAAAGTGGGTTCTACTTCAGAAACTACCAGTACAAGGGATCATACCTCTTCGCTCAAGGTCCCCTTCGTAAGGGGCTTCGATTTTTCCTTAGGTCCTGCCTCTAGGGCCACCTTAGTTCCTTCCTTCTTCGAGTAGCGATCATGTTGGGTCTCAAATTTTAACTTGTATTTCACAGCCCGGGGATCATCGGAAGGGGATGTTTCTTCCTCTTCCCCGGTCGACAGGTCCAGCTCCATGATCAGAGGTCTGGCAACTCCCTTACCTTTCTTGGGCATCCTACGCGCTCTAGGTCTGGAGGCATTAACATGGTGCCCTAAAGAAAACTCCTCTCCGGGTCAAAGCCAGACAGCGGGGCATTAGTCGTGCAATAGTACCTCGCCGCTGTGTATAATATTCTCTGCATGACGCTATCCGTTGGGAGTTAAAATCAAGCTCGAATGCCGATCACACTATAGTAACTCCATGCTCGGGCTCCATTAAGTAAGATGTTGCTGTATCCGAGGGAAGCACTCGGGTAACCCAGCAAAAATTGATTGTAGCCAAACTGGCAAGCAAACCGGCTTACTAGATAAGGCTCTACAAAAACTGTAGCTCTATTTTGATATACTAAGTGGGAAGGACGGATGGCTTATAGCCAACGAAAGAGCTTCTCAGACAAATTTTTTGACTCTCCCCCTTCATCCTGGTGAACGACGTTTCTCTCATCATTGGTGAACTCAAGCTCGGTCGTTAAAAAGTCCAGCCTGTCATAAAGGTGACCTCCCTTCTACCAGTAGGGACTGTGTCGTACATCCACTTCATCCATCGGTATCGACAGATCTGGACATCGACAGCCACCTTATCCTCGTTAGTTCCAGGATGCATCAAGGATCCGTGATGCAAGAGAAGCCAACCCATCAGAAAATGGTAAGGAAGCTCAACCCAGTTGAAATATACTTTACCTGGATGGTCCTCCACCTTCAAAGTAAAGTTACAGAGACCACGATGGATACAGCAAACCATGGCCAGTAGAAGGGCCAATTTGTGGCCGAAAGCTAATTTCACAGCCGAAAGGAAGAGGGTGCGACTGATCCTCTCTATTGTCCCAGACCCGCCGGCGAGTACGCAATTGCTTAATCAAAGCATCAAGTATCCCGCCAGTACAACATTGGCAGACAGCTTGTGGGTGTCCATATAGAAGTAGCTGAGCTCATCTTCAAGGCCACCCATATTATCAAGGGTTTCATCACCTTCCTCCGAGAAACTCTCAACTTCCTCACCCTCAGCAGCCATTTCCTTTTGTGTCTGAATTAAATCATCCAATTCCTGTTCAGATCGTGGCATATGGACATGAACTCTAGTAGAATCCTTCAGTTCCGAAAAAAGATAGCGAGTCCAAGTCGTGATATGAGGGAAAGACCCCTCTGAAGACTTCCTCTTCTTCATCGACAATTGCTCACAAATATTATGATGGCATAGCAATTCTGGGTACACCGCCAAGATCTCTGGATTCTCTGCCTCTAACACACTGAGTTTTTTATTACTCGGGGTATACTCTTTGTAGTATACTTCACCCTAAGGAAGTTTCGAGACGGCGTGCATCTCATACAAGGCCAACCATATCTCACCGCTAGGATGTAAAGAAAGTCCCTGTGTGGCAGTTGTACAACTCCATCAGAGCAAAAAATAGGGGTTGGTTCATCTCTAGACCGTAACATGTACCCCTTATTGCAAAAAAAAAGTCGGCAGTCATGAGCTCCTGCTCATACTTCTTCAGGATCCACAAGGTCAGGCGACACCAGGAGGGACTATAATGTGCTCAACTAGGAGCCCGCTACTGTCCCGCGTGGTAAGACCCCTTTTTGGTAACCTGATGACGAAAAGTTTCTGCCACATATATACTAAAGTTTGACCCCAATTTACTTCTAATGAGGCTGGGCTTCAGTACGAGCAAGGAGTACGAGGTGACTCCTTTGTACTGTAAAACTCACTTTTATGTTTGCCGACCCCACAACGGGCGTTGCCAATAAGGGCCCCTTTTTGCTCAGGGGTCAAGTTCTATCGCATCTACCGTGGACCCATCATCACCTTCAGGTCCGAAAAAGGCACATAACGTTCAAAGGAAGGAAAAGACATCTACATCCCATAGAAGGTAAAAGATTAATTTTTTTTGGTCATCTCTATATCGGACTAGTAAGCCTCCATCTCCAGCGGGGATCTCCTCCGAGTTTATTTGGCTCAACAAAAAAAAAAAGTCTATTCAGCATTCATGTGTCGTCGCTCAGGAGGAAGATCTTTGTCAATCGAAGTCTTGATGGTCGTAACCAAGTCCCCAAGGTTCATATTCAAAGGAAACAGGTTGTGCCCGAGAACTAGTTCGCTAGAGGGTGCGATGGGTAAAGTCACTACAAAACAACAAGAGAACATGATCAAAACCATTAAGAGAACTCACCAACGTTCTAAGTGAGATACTCATGCAGCCGGGTCACCCATGCGGCAGTGTTGTGTTGACACAAAGTGGTCATAGTCAACCTGATTCTGATAATCGTCAAACTTTAGATGAATCAGATCCAAAACACAGATAAAGCAGATACTCGATGCAAAGCATATCAACTCCGCCAATACTAAAGACAGACTCTGCAATAGCTATTGGTTTCTGTTTAAATATAATCTTTCATTTATTTGAGTCTAGAACTGATGTAAGCTGAGTCGCACTAAGCAAAACCAAAATACCTATACCCAGATACCTAGTCCACTCAAATGAACCAAAGAACCTATCCACCAAATCAGGCCAAATTCATTTACAAAGTCTACCGTACTAAGAGACCGAACTCGGACCGAACTCGTGCCGAACTCAGACCGAACTCAGTTACCCTTTTGGTATAAAATCAACTAGTTCAATAGCTCCTGATTTCTTGGTCCAACGGTTAGAAATTTGAATTAAATCCTGACCGAATTCTAACCGAATTCTGTTTACCTACACCCTATAAATAGGATTGGAATTCTTCATTCTAATAATACCATAACAACTCAACCATTTTTAGGTCTTCTATCCTATTATGAGCAAACACTAAAGCCTTAACTTTTTCATCTCAAAGAGCAACTCCCTAGCCTTCCTAGTGCCAAGAGCGATCTCGGTCTAGAAGTCTTCTGAGTTATAAAGAGCTTTGTTCCAACAATTACTCTCTCTATCAAGCTGTGAAGTTGCGAGACTTCAGATTAAACCTCGTGGTTGCAAGAAGTGGCAAGCCTTCGGGTCAAAGCTTGTGATTCACTATTGGTGATTATAGTGGATACAACTCCGAGCTTGAGTTCTCGGGACTTGACTAGTCCTCTCAGAGGGAAATCAGTATACATCTTGGTGTTTGGGTTTGCTTTCTCTCACTCTACTGCATATATTTATAACACTACTAGTAGTATTACTTACGCATGAGATATATTTTAACTGCTAGTAGTTGATCACCATTGCATGCCATAAAATTATATTTTAACATGTGATTATATTTTGCTGCATACATACACTAATTCACCCCCCTCTAGAGTTGCCATACACGATCCTACAATTGGTATCAAAGTAGGTACTCTTACATTAGAACTATTACTGATATCAATTGCTCCATAATTGGTATCAGAGCAGATAGTTTCTTAATTAGTTTCTGATCCCAACTACTCTTTCAATTGGTATCAGAACAAGTGCTCTCTTTATATAAATATTACTGATATTATTTTCTCCTCAATTGGTATAAGAACCGGTACTCTTATATAAGAACTATTGCTCATAATCAAAGCAAGTTCTCTTGATTATCGATTAACATCTAAAGAGTATAACATATGGCAACAACAAGATCACTATTTTCCATCAATGGTGAAAGCCAACTCCTTCATAAGCCACCTATTTTTAACAGCACTAACTATTTATTTTAGAAAATACATATGAGTGCTTTTCTAAAATCTCTTAGCTTTAACTTATAGACTTACGTTACTAATGGTTACAAAATAGTTAAAAAAGCAGATAATGAATATATCGAAGATGAAAAGAACGCAGTAAGCGACGATGCAAAGGCAATGTACATGCTCTACTGTACTCTAGGATAAAACAAATTCAAACTTATCTCCAAGTACAAAACATCATATGAGATATGGAAACTACTGGAAGCAATCTATAGAGACAACAAAGAAGATGAAGAAGAATCTCATGATATTGCAAGCTTGTGTCAAAATAAAGAAGCTACAAAGAAAGATGCAAATATTCAGTGCAATAATGATGACAACAAGGAAGAAGATATTGCAAAGTTATGCCCAAGTGAAAGTCTAGCAATCAATGCAAGCATCCAGTACGAGAATGACAAAAACCTTCAACATACGACATACTTGTGCTTAATGGTAAGTGAGGTAAATGATGATTCACTAACAAAAGATATTTCATATGATGAATTATCTGATGCTTTTAATGATTTGTTTGAAGACTATAATAAGCTTAAAAATAACTATAAGCAAGCTCAAAAAGATATCAAATCTTATCAGCTTAAGAATGATCAGCTTATTTGCTTACTTAAGAAAGCTAGAGAAAACTCCTCTCCTGATGAATCAATTAAAATCTCCAAACTTGAGCTTCGTTTACAAGAAGCTCTTGACTGCTTTATGAAAGCAATCAAGAAAATGCTAAACTTAAGGAGGACTTAAAACAGGAAAAGAAGAAGTACTCTAATTCCTCACTTAAGATAGATGCTCTTACTTCCAAATATAATGATTTATATGCCACCTCTAAAAAGTTTGAGATAAGATTGGGAAAGTAGGTCGTATAATCTACTATTCAGTGTAACACCAGACACATGGCTAAACAAAAGAGTACTCACAACAAGACACCAGCAAGCAAACCAAATGCTTCATATTATCATGCATGTAGAACACAACATACTTTACATAATAATATATTTTATTACAAATATCCACGCAAAAAATGTTACACTACTTCACATACTCATCCTTCTATACCAACACAAATGCCCATGCTATATATCATTATTGTGGTTTAAAAGAACATATTACACTTCAGTGTAAGGCTAAAAAATTGGTTGATATGAATATGTATAAGTGGATTCCTAAAGCTAACAAATACGGATCCAAATCCTGGATACCAAAATCTTGTTCTAATCATATAGGTGGAACAATTTGCGGCAAGACATAATGGTAAAGGAGAAAGTTGGTAATTGCAAAAAGACAAATGGATACTCTCATGGCAATTGCACCAACAACGAAACATGACTATTAAGTCATTATGGCAACACAAACCTTCATATTTATAGTAGTATATTGTACTCTTTTAATATGATAAAATAATTGTTCTTAAACTGTGTATAAAGAAACTCTTGTTAAATAATTCTTCAAAATTATGTTCTAAAGGTATAAAAATTATTGTTGAAAAGTCTAAAGGGTCCTTCTGTCAACAAGGTATAAACAACCTTAAGCGACACGGTACTTAAGTATCTTCGGACCACCGCTAGCTAGGAACCGACCTCTATAGCTAATTAATAATAACAAAAATACCTCACTGAGTAATAATATAAAGAGAGCTATTTACAAACATTTCCTAAATATAATTATCATTCATTCAGTAATTGACTGTTATAAATTATGTTAAATAACTTGTCTAAATAGCAATGACTAATAATAGCCTGTCATAGTTATAATATATTTTATACTTATATTATTATAAAATTACTTATATATTTTTTATATTACTATTATAGCATTCTAAAAATATATATTTTTAAAATCCTGAAGCTATCAGAACTCGGACAGAGTTCGGTCCGAACTCGGTCCGAATTTGGTTCAAGTATTTTTATATAACAGCAGCAGCCACGGATTTGATCTCATTATTCCATCCTCCTAAAATTTTCTTCCCCAAACCGAGAATCAAACCTTTCCTCCAAAACCCTAGTTTTGTAATCCCCTTCCTCAAAGGCTTTTTCTCTCTCAACTTAAGATCTAAGGCTCTTGGTGAGATTCTTCTTCATCCTCTTCAATCTTTTCAAGGTACAATCTTCACATTCTCAAACCCAATTGCATGGCTTCTAAATTTGGGAAAAAGAAGAGAAGCAAATAAAGCTTCCTCTTCTCAACCCTCTAGTGATGTTGCTATATATTCGTTATTTTTTCCCTAATATTCCAAACCCAGGAGAATATGATAATTTTATTTTTACTTTTATTGATGCCTCAAACCTATGGTTCAATAATTTTGTGCAAATAAATATTTGCAAGGGCAATCCTATTAATTTTACTACTTTTCATGCCCAAAAACCTAAACTTGTAGAATTTCATCTTCATCGTCTAGTCAAAACTAGAAAACTCATATATTTTAATGTCATTCGCATATTTTACTGTAATCTATCTCATGATTAATGGTCTATCTCTTCGAGAGTGGGTGGAATCGACATTGAATTTAACGATACAACTTTGGGTAAAATTCTTGAAATTCCTAACGAGGGAGATGCCCTAGTTGAGATCGACAAACTCAATCTCAGAGACGACATCACTCTTGACTCTTTCAGGGACGTACTTTGTGCCCCTCATCCTTGTCCTGATGAAAAGTTTCATACTCGTTATTTTAACCAATACTTTTACGAACTTCAACGTATCATATACTCTGCTATCATTACCAAGCAAAGTTCCAAAGATGATGTGACCTATAGAGAGATGTATGCTTTATATCACTTCTACACATCCACTCCCTTCAGCCTTCCTAAAACTATGATTCGGCAAATGATTGACTGTTGTAAACACAAACATCAACTTCCTTATGCCATGTATCTACCACTCATCTTTGAGCACTTTCACATTCCTAGGGAAGAGCTCACTTATCTATCTGAGCCAACCTAACTGACCAAAGCCCGCAGGATTCAGCCTATTTCTCTCATTCCAGATAAAGATGACTCATCTGATTTTGATACACCAGCTGATCCAGCCCCAGCTCCTCCTGCTCCTACTTCTACTCCTTTATCCTCTACACAACCTGCTACCTTGGACTTTATCCAAGAGATGTTCCGCAAGCAATTCAAGTTGCAAAATAAGATGATAGTTGCTCAACACTAGGAGTATAACACTATGATTATCACTCAGCTTTGCGACTAGTCTTATCGCACCACTCTTCAGGCTCATACTTTAGCCAACTCCCTAGCAGATCTTTATTATCACCTAGCCCATCATCCTACTGCACCTAACCCAGTGGCTCATGATCCTTCCTGTTCTGGCTAAAGGATCGATGATCCAAATATTCAGCAGTACTTTGACCCTATCGGAGCATACTTTGACGATCACCCGCCTGCTGAGGCTGCTGATGATGACTTGTGATAGTTTCTTGTGGCTATATAGATGTATTAGTTTTTATTTATTTCAGTGTACTAGAAACATTTGCTTAAATATTCGTAAAACTTTTATGCTATTTGTATCTCTATATATTTGCCAGTCTTGTTACTTATTCTGATTAAAATAATGCATATTCTGGTTAATTTGTCTTTTTCCAATTTGTCATAATCACGCATTACGTGGGAGTTTTTTATTTTCCACTATGATATATTGACAAAGGGGGAGAAATGACAAAATATGATAACAAATATGTTAAAACAAAATATTTCGATTATAGCTGATGTATGGTTGATAACATATAACTGTGATATATTTTATTTGATATATCTTTACCTAATTTTGCTATAAAGAAATGTTAAGTTACAGGTCTTTTTAAATTCTCCCATTCAAAACAAAGATCTACTTACAGGGGAGCTTTTTCTAAAAAGCTAGTTTTTCACGGAAATATCTACGTTCAAATAAACTTTATCTATGTTTCAACTATTTGCATCAAAGTCTACATCAGACTCACCATATGTGTATTTTGGCATAGTTTGTCAATTATCATAATGGAAAGATTGTTGACATAAAGTGGTCATAGTCAACCTGATTTTGATAATCGTCAAACATTAGATGAATCAGATCCAAAACACAGATAAAGCAGATACTCGATGCAAAGTATATTAGCTCCGTCAATACTAAAGACAGACTTTGCAATAGCTATTAGTTTCTATTCAAATATAATCTTTTATTTATTTGAGTCTAGGACTGATGTAAGCTGAGTCGCACTAAACAAAACCCAAATACCTATACCCATATACCTAGTCCACTCAAATAAACCAAAGAACCTATCTATTAAATTAGGCCACATTTATTTACAAAGTCTACCATACTAAAAGACCAAACTCGGGCCAAACTCGTCCCGAACTCGGTTACCCATTTTGGTATGAAATCAACCAGTTCAATAGCTCCTAATTTCTTGGCCCAACGATTGGAAATTTGAATTAAACCCTGACCAAATTCTGACCGAATTCTGTTTCTCTATACCCTATAAATATGATTGGAATTCTTTATTCTTATAACACTATAACAACTCAACCATTCTTAAGTTTCTATCGTATTGTGAGCAAACCACTAAAGCCTTAACTTTTATAGTAGATAAAACTCCGAGCTTGAGTTCTCGGGACTGAACAAGTCCTCTCAGAGGGAAACCAATATACATCTTGGTGTTTGTGTTTGCTCTCTCTTACTCTACTGCATATATTAATAACACTACTGGTAGTATCACTTACGCATGAGAGATATTCTAACTGCTAGTAGTTGATCACCATTGCATGCCATAGAATTATATTTTAACAGGTAATTTTATTATGTTGCATACATACAAACTATTCACCCGCCTCTAAAGTTGTCATACACGGTCCTACATATTTCTCATACGACCGGGTTACCCATGAGGCAGAATTGCTTATGCGGCAAAGTCACCCATGCGGCCGGGTTGTCCATGCAGCTGGGCTACCCATGCAGCAGTAAGAAGTTAGTGCGTAGACTCTTCCATGCGTCCAATTGTGTACATGTGTCTCTGTGTTCCAAACCCGACTTCGCCTTCCCCAAAATACCTACCCTTAATCGATGGCTAAATGTAGGCGGAAAATGAAGAAGGGTCCGCCACGACGTTACGACCCTTTCCCTCGTATTGCCCTTTCCCTTGTGGGCCTTCTTGGCAGCTGCAGCGAAGGGGGAAGCTTTGGGGGAGCCATGACAACAAGAAAGAAGAGAGAAAAAAGAAGAAAGGACTTGAGAGTTTTCGTAAAAAGCTTTTTTCTCTCCTCCACCCCCTTATATAGGTGGGAATATGCGACTCAAGATAATAATGAGCCGTTTCAAATCTGGATCTGAATCGATCCGCAAGATGACGGTGATGCCTCAGTTATTGAAACGGTCTCATCACCTATGAACCGTCACCTCGGATTCTGCACCAAGAGCCAACGCAGAACCCCAAAGAGATCCACTCGGAGATCGAGCCAAATTTCCTTATTTAATGAAGATCTAACAGCCTGACAGAAGCGTCTATGCGACAACGCGACTTTACAACAAACTTGTCTATGCGGCATGTCACCCATACGGCCTAAAAGTGCTCGACTAAGCATCTTGTTCAAAGTATTCCAAACTTGTTATTTTGGAATCTTTGAAGGGGATCTTATAGAAGCATAAAAAATTTGAAAGCCATGTAGGCCGCATAGAGCCCATACACCCTCAAAGTGAAAGCAAGCTGCAGAAGAGCCACAGAAAGCATATGCTGCCGAGGGGCTCGTCTAGCATATAAAGCACCCATACGGTCCGTATAGCCAAGGAGTGGGAAGACACATAGGATCCTTGTCGTGGCAATTATGATATGTCTGACACGATATTAATTGTACTAAAATGCTTTGAGACCCGTGAAGGTGGCGGCACGTAAAAAACATAAATACGACCATTGATGACCCTGTAAGGCGTACAGTGACACGTGGTTATTCTTATGCAGCCTTGCATCTATGCGGCCAATTTATCCAGAAGACATGGGCCAAGCGAAAGTACATATGCGACCAAGTCGTTATTCGGCCAATACGCTATGTGGCTCTCAACTTACAAGATCATTTTATTACAAACGAAAGGATCTTCACACAATTAGTGTTGACTACATGTCCAGCTGACCAAGTCACGCACAAAATATAGTTGAAAAAAACTATGAGATATTATCAATATATCCCAACCGAGGCCACATGGCAATATTCTCATGGTATGCGGCTACAGCTGCAACCATATTCTGTTGAAGGAGCCATATGCGGCCACCAAACAGAGGCATATACGACACCTATAGCCTGTCAGCATGATGGGTATAAATAGAAGGGTAGCATACCCCACACCATGGGCGATCTACGTACGTGCACACAAACTCAATAGAGACAAAGGAGAAGAGGGAATCCTTATTCCCTCATTGGACTGCCAATGGAGTAAAGGAGTCACTGCAGTAATCAATCTCCATCGTCACATTCGTCAGATCAAAAATATTGTACTTAGATTTTCTACCTAGAATTTTTTTGTACTTTTTGTTTATTGTTAAACAAAAGTTTCCAAACTTATATTAATAGCGAACACAACCCACTACCAGTCTAACACGAGACACGTAGCTAAACAAATGAGTACACATAACAAGATGTCCACAAGAAAGCCTAATGCTTCACAAAATCATGCATATAGAACACAATATCATATACGTAGAACACAACAAACTACTTCACACAATCATGCTTTCTACTATAGATATCTACGTAAAATATAAAGTATTGCTTCACACATTCATATCTATCATACTGCACCAAGCATCAATAATACTACTATATGTCACTATTGTGGTAAGAAAGGACATATATCAATATTTTGTAGAACTAGAAAATTAGTAGATATGAATGTATATGCATGGGTATCAAAGACTAACGCATTTGGACCCTCAAGAAAATGGGTAGCAATGGTTACATCTATAACTCATTATTTAGGTGGACCAACCTTCTCATGCTAGAAGCAAGTGGATACTCGATATTAGTTGCTAATGACATATGACTGGTGATGCTAACCTATTTGCAATGCTATCAATAAAGAAAGAAGGATATGTCTCCTTCGGTAATAACCTCAAAGGATATATCATTGGTAATGGTAGTATAGTTATTCCTCCATATCCTGTTATTGAAGATATTTGATTAGTAATACAATTAAAATATAACCTACTTAGCTTTAGTCATCTACCTAACCATGGTTATGGTATTAACTTCGTGAAAGATAAATTCTCTATTTATGAAAGTTCTACAAGTAAAATTATTTTTAAAGTTATTAGGGAAGCCAATATATATATATATATATATATATATATATATATATATATATATATATATATATATATATATATATATATATATATATATATTCTATCTTGCAAAAGATACTAACAATGTAGCAGTTGTTTATACGTCAACAAAGATGAAAGCTGGTATGGCATATATGCGTCACATGCAAATATGGATGCATCTAGGACATGCAAATATGGATAATATTGTAAGACTATCCACAAAGAAGCTGGTAAGAGGCTTACCGGATATTTCGTTCAATAAGGATATTGTATGTGCGGACGGTAGAAAGAATAAAGCTACTAAATCTTCTTTTAAGTCAATTAACGTTGTAAGTACCTATATACTACTACAACTATTGTATATGGATTTATTTCGACTAAGTAGAGTCATCAATCTTGGCAGTATGCTTTATGCATATATAATTATTGATAATTTTTCTAGATTTACATGGATTTATTTTCTTACAAACAAAAATAAGGCATTTTCAGAATTTGTTACTTTTTGCAAAAAGGTTCAAATGAAAAAGGTTTCATGATTACTTGCATCCGAAGTGATCATGGAGGCAAATTAAAAAATGGTGATTTCAAAAGTTTTTTTAATGCAAATAGTTTTTCTCATAAATTTCTTGTCCTAGAACTCCTCAACAAATGGTGTTGTGGAGCGGAAGAACATAACTCTTGGAGATATGGCTAGAGTTATGTTAAATCAGTATAATCTTCCAAAATATTTTTGGGCTGAAGTTGTAAATACAGCATGCCTTGTCTTGAATAGGGTTATTATTCAAACTATATCGAATAAGACTCCCTATAAACTTTGGTTTTATAGAATCCCTAATATTAGTTATTTTATAGTTTTTGGCTACAAATGTTTCATTCTCTATACTAAAGATAACCTAGAAAAGTTTGACTCCAAGGCTGATGAAGGTAGCTTTCTAGGTTATACCGCCAAAAGCAAAGGATATCGAGTTTTTAACAAGCAATTATTGACTGTTGAAGAATCAATCAATGTAACAATCGATGAACTTAACAATCAAGCATCGAACGACAATAGTGACGATGAAGATGTTAGACCTATATCCAACAAGGCTCCTGAAGATTCAACCGGAATAAGTTATCTGGGAAGTCTTTCCAAGAAATTGAGATTCTTTACAGATTATCCAGAGGACCTAGTAATAGGTGATGTATCAAAAGATGTAAGTACATGCTCTTCAAGTAGAGATATCATTGCAAATATTGCTTTTATTTCTCAATTAGAACCAAAGAATATAGGAAAAGCCTTTTCTAATAAATTTTGGATTTCTGTTATGCAAGAGGAACTCAACCAATTTGAATGTAATCAAGTTTGGGAACTTGTTCCAGACCTAATAATTATCCAATTATTAGTACTAATAGGTTTTCCAAAATAAATTAAATGAGAATGGTTCAGTCACACACAACAAAGCTTGTCCCGTAGCTCAAGGTTACAACCAAGAGGAAGACTTTGACTACGATAAGACATATGCTCCTATTTCTAGACTCGAATCTATTCAAATGCTTTATGCTTTTTCAAGTTTTCATAATTTCAAACTTTTTCAAATAGATGTCAAAAGTGCTTTCTTAAATGTTTTTATAAAAGAAGAAGTTTTTGTCAAGCAACCACCTAGTTTTAAAGATTTCAAATATCCTTACAACGTATTCAAGTTACAAAAGGTTCTATATGGACTCAAACAAGCCCCACCATCTTGGTACGAGCGCCTTAGCTCCTTTCCAGTTGAAAATAATTTTTTAAAAGGAAAAGTTAATACAACCATGTTTAGAAAATCTACTGATAATTCTATGTTACTAGCAAAAATATACGTAGATGATATCATATTTGGATCTACTAATGAGATACAATGTAATGAGTTTGCTAAGTTTATACAGAGTGAATTTAAGATGACCGTGATGGGGGAACTCACATTCTTTCTAATGTTGCAAATCAAGCAAGATTCACAAGGAACGTTCATTAATCAAGCTAACGAAAGGATTTACTCAAGAAGTTTGACATGGACAATGCAAAATCTATCGAAACTCCAATGACAATATCAAAAAAGTTTGACCTTGATGAAAGTATAAACCTACAGACATACGTAAGTATCGAGGTATGATTGGTAGTCTGTAATACCAAAATGATAGTCGCCCAGATATCATATTTTCTGTAAGTCTTTGTGCTAGATATCAGGCTAACCCAAAGGAATCACATCTGTGCAAAGTTAAGCATCAATAACTTAATAGAACTTTATCGTCAGGCTTATGGTATCCCAAAACTACGTTATTTGACCTTATTGGTTACTCGGATGCTGATATTGTTGGATGCAAAGTCGATTGAAAAAGTACCAGCGGGACTTGTCATTTCTTAATAAAGTCTCTAGTCTCCTAGTTTAACAAGAAGCAAAATTATGTCGCATTATCAATAACTGAGACTGAGTATATCACCACAGGACGTTGTTGTGTACAAATTTTATGGATGAAGCAAACCATAGACGACTTTGATCTGCACTATAAAAATATTCTTATTTAGTGTGATAACACTAGTAATATTAATCTCACTAAGAATCCAAAATGCCATTCACGTACCAAACACATAGAGATCAGACAACATTTTCTAAGGGATCATCTACAATACAGAGATATATGTTTAGAATTTGTTGACAGAAAACATCAGTTAGCAGATATCTTTACAAAGCGTTTAGCTGAAGATCGCTTCAACTTTATCCGTCGAGAATTAAGACTTCTAGATTTTGATAAAATATAAGAATATAAGTTGCTTTAAATTCTTATCAATCTAAGTTCTTTCAAGTTCTGATAATTTTGGATACAAGCCGAAAGGGTCCTTCTGTCATAAAGGTGTAAATAACCTAAAGCGACACGGTAACTTAGTATCTTCAAACCACCGCTAGTTGGGATCTGTCCCCTATAGCTACTCCGAGATAATTTGACATTACGAGTATTTATGATCTGATAAAGCCCATTTAGCACTTATCTTTCATATATTATATCAAATTAAAAAATTATGATTTTCGATTAAACTTGACACTAGAATTATGGTTCATATTGGAACCGAATTCGGACCGAACTCGGTCTATGACCGAACTCAGACCAAACTTGGTCGATAATATTCAGATCTAGTTAGTCGACTTCCTGATTAAGATTTTGTTGTTCTATATATACTCTTTTTCGTGGTTTAACCTTTTGAAAAACTACCTCCTCCTTCTTAAAACCCTAATTTATTCTTCCTCCTCTCAAGGATCTATTCCACTTTTTTAACCTTTTCTGAGGAATAATCTACATTTTCTTTTATCCATGGCTCCTAAAAGAAAGTTAGGTAACTCATTTCCGTCCATTGAACCTTTATTTTGTCCTATTATGCCAAATATTAGGGAATTTGATGGAATTCGTTTTAGAAACCTATAAAACTCCAATGCATGGTTTAATGGTTTTTTAAATGCAATATTTGTTTTGGCAATATTCCTATTCATTTTCATTGTTACAATGACTACATAATTGTTTTTCAAAAGTTTTGATTTGAAGAACTTGTTGCTACATGTTATCGTGTTTATCTGAATGATGTCCATATGTTTCATTGTAACTTAACTTATGACAACAGTATCTTTTCTTCAAGAGTACATGGTATCAACATTAAATTTGATGCTAATGACTTGGGAGAAATCTTACGCATATATGTTGAAGGTGAACCCTTAGTTAGTATCACTCAAGTTCAATTTGAAAACAACGTAACTTTGGAAACTTTTAAAAATACAGTTTGTTCCCCTCATAACTGTCCAACCGAAAGATTCCATGCTAGATATCTAAATGGTTATTTCTTTGAAATGCATCACATTATTTTCTCTATATTTTTACCTAAGAAAACTTACTTTGATGAAGTTTAAACTTACTTTGATGAAGTTTCTTACATAGAAATATCTGCTTTATATCATCTGTATTTCTCTATTCTATTCAATTTGCCACAGACAATCATATCCCAAATGGTTCAATATCGCAAGAAAGGGTGTCCATTACTTTACGTCATGTACTTGACAACTATTTTCAGTTTCTTTCACATTTTTCTTGACACAAGTCATTCAATTCATGAGCCACTATCACTTAATCGAGTTTATAGGATTAAGCCCTTTTTTTACCTTATAACTCCTCCTCCAACTCAAACACATATCCTGCTGATTTACCTCCAATTTCTACTGAACCCCCTAATACCTCGGAATCTATCCTAGTCTTGTTGCGTGATCGCGTCAAAATGGAAGACGAACGCTATCGTAATTTTGATCACCGTCAGACACTTCAGACTCAGGCCTTAGGTACCACCTTGATGGATATTAAGTATACATTCTCTCAGAATCCAGCCAGACCATTTTTGATTCTCAGAGATCCCAACCGACCAAGCTATCTCAACGATCAAATGACAATTGTCATGCCCCAGTCCCAATATACGTCGGACCAGAGGACGTGGCAATGGCCAGCTACGTATCAAGTGGATAGCATCCCAACTCGAATATGTACACGCTGTCGATAATAGAGCATAATTTTTAATTTGGCAAGTCTAACTATATCTCAATCCACATAAGAATAAATTTCAAGAATGAACAATATGGTTCATGGTCTGCAATCGACTAGCATATATGTTCGAATAGACTCAAAAGAATAATATGATTCTATCAAAACTAGGTTATATCAGCAGAATAAGTCAGCGAGAAATAAATATAAAAATGGATAAAGATGCATGTAAATACAAATAGTTCAAATTTATTAAGAATTTTAATAGACGTCCGGTGGAGACAAATCCACTATTAGTAGAAAAAAATATAAAGATGAGAAAATAAATCAAGGTCTATGCTAAAAATGACTAAGCAATAGTCGAGTCGTCAACTATGGTTTTACCCTCGTCTGGTGCTTATCTGTAGGACTCCAAGTAATCATGCACGCTGGAGAACGGATTGAGGTCCTTAGTGGGATGTAACAAGATACAATATGTGAGCCAAGTATATCAAAAATTTAGCATTCTAAAATAGACAAGTGATCAGGCAGGAAAATAAACTAAGTCATAACCTATAAAATAGTCATATACGAAAGAGAACAACTAATTACATATTACTACCATATTTTTTAGGAAAGGATATTTTGGTCATTTTATAATTAATTAAATATTGTCCATATTGTATATTTATTTATTGTATTATTTATTTATTGTTAGATGTTAGTTTATTATTTTGGACTTGTGTTAGTGGACCTAACTAGTTTAGATTAGATCCATAGACCAACATTTAATTCTAGTTAAAATTGAGCCCAATAAGAAGCCCAATCATTAGAAGGAGGATTAATTAAGTTAAACCAATTTAGACTAGAACCTTCCCTCCTTAATTATTCTTTCATGAGAAGCCCCAAGGGATATTTTTGATATTTTATAGTAGCTTGGGAAAGGAGAAAAGGGGTCGGCTATAGATTAAATGGAGGGAAATTCTCTCTCTTTATTTTTTATTTTTTATTTTGAATCTAGATCTAGAATTTTCTCTTCCAAATTTCTTTATTTTCACATCAAATTCTACCCAAATTTCTTTTCAATTCTTTCTTAAATCATTATTGAAGGTCATTAGTACAAGGAGGCAGCAAGGATCTATAAGGAGAAAGCAAGGATCTACAAGGAGGAGCAAGGATCTACAAGTTGAAGTCTCTTTTCACTCAATTTGGAGATTTTATTAGAAATCCATCTCCCAATAGGTACAATTCAATTTTTTTCCCTTTAATTAGACTCTAAATCTATATTTTAATCATTAGGAACTACCCCCATATTCTAAGGCTACCCATAGGAATTAGAATTAGGTTCATAGGAGGCCTATGAAGAAAGTTATATGGCATTTTATGTCAATTTTGGGAGAATTCCGAGATTGATACATCTTGTATTTGTCATTATGTCAATTAGATCAAATTGACATGTGTTTGATTGTGTGTGACTAGTATTATTTCCACAATTGGATATGTGTAGGCCGTATCACGATAATTTGGAATTACGGGTTAATTTGGGGGTTTTTCTCCGACACGGGGGTTTGAACATGTCACATTTTGACACGGACATGTAGATGAGTAGTTAACTCTTCATGTTATTCATAATTATAATTTTAGACCTGTTCATGTCTGTTGGGATATGTTTGATTGTGTGGTGGAGCCGTATCGCAAGCGTATCATAGATCTAGTGTGATACGGGTGCGATGCACTTTACGTGTTTGTTCTTTGCAATTTATTTTAATTGCCTTGATTATAGATATTAGATATTATAATATTGTAATTATAATTATTATGTGAGATATATATATATATATATATATATATATATATATATATTTATATTTATATATTTATATTTATATATTTATATTTATATATATGATCTATTATTCTTAATGATGTATTGGTGATCATGGGAGAGTAGGAGTTCATGTGTATCTCTAGTATAGTAATATATATATATATATGTGTGTGTGTGTGTGTATGTGTGTGTGTGTGTGAGCTTGAGGGAAGAAGAAACTATAGAAAACAGTGAATAAAACAATAAAAACAGTGAGAAAAAAATAATAGAAAGCAGAGTGAAGCTGAGAAGAAACAGATGAAAAGCAGCAGAAAGCATAAGCCAAGAGCAGCAGTAGAAGCAATAACAGAAAGCAAAAGCAGCAGCAAAAGCAGAAGCAGAAAGCAGCAGCGGCAGTAAGCAACAGCTTACTAATAAGTTGTATATATATATATATATATATATATATATATATATATATATATATATATATATATATATATATATATATATATATATAAGTTAGTTAGATTTATTGGTAAGCTAGTAAGCTAGTAAATTAGTGTGTGTGTGTATATATATATATATATATATATATATATATATATATATATATATATATATATATGTGAGATTTATATATACATAAGTACTAGTTAATATTAGTTAGTATTTTTTCTAGATTACCTTGAGGTACGCCAAGGTAATGAGAGTGGAGATATCTTCATCTTGGGTACGGGTATTGAATATCCGAAAGGGTATGTTAGTATATAGTTTAGTATAGTATTGTTATAAGTTTAAATACGTATTAGAATATAATGAGGAGTATAGGTATTAGTAATATGTTAGATATTGAATTACGTTGTGATACCAAGGTATTGTCAAGGTATTGGATTTTACTCAAGGTACTGGGTTTGAGCATGAAGATGGGAGTGTAGGTGGTGTGATATCGTTTTTGGTTCAAAGCCAAGGTATCCACTTAGCATTATTTTAGTTAGGAGTTTTGTATTTTGTTGTTTCTATACATATTATAATATTTTCATATCTAATAAATTGCGTATCTTATGATAAAGTATCTTGTTGATTCTTAGTATCCTAGTATAGCTAGTATGGCCTAGTTACATAGTGTATGGACCCAATATAATAGAGATTGACTCATACAACCTAGAAATAGTTAGTTTGATCAAGTTTGACTAGTTTGACAAAGAGTTGACCTAGTTTGACTAATTTGACTTAAAATGGCTTTATTACCTAGAATTTGACTAGTTTAACTTATTTTTATTCCAAAACCTGGTATTGATGTAATATTCCCTATTTAGGTCTTTGAGGCACTGTACCAAAAATATTTGATATTGTTCACCAGATTTCAGGCAAGTACATTCTCTAATAGTTTCTCATTTATGATATCCTCTATGTCTCTTGTATTTATTATATATATCCTTAATTTTTTGACACGATGGTGACACGTATTAGTATATCTGAATCTCGTCATGAGATGTTATTCTTTGGTATTTATGGTGTATCTTGTGCAAGCCTTATTTCTTGTTCTTCTTGTATATGTACAGACATTGATTCTTGGTGAGACTAGCTACCTACCCAGTGAATCCCGTGTCATAACGTACCATGGTTGGATCCACTATACCAGTAGGGGATGGAGGGTATGTAGTGTAGATATATGATCATACCCTCCTTGTTCATGTCTTGTTCCTTGAATAGTATTAATCATACACCGCACGTATGATTAACCAGGCCATTATCTTTGTGTAAGTTCTTAAGCCGATCATATATTAAAGCTGGTACTCACTCACTTAGTAGTAGTATTTCTTGTTCATTCCTATGATGCTCATTCTTATATTTATTCCCAGTATTCCTTTATTGCATATATCTTGTACCTGTATATTACATCTTGTATATTCGCTCTATTTACTGTTACATATGTTATATCATTTATTAGAACTGTTGTTAGAGATGTACTTTGCTCCTTTCCTGACTAGATATATTTTTTCCAGATGATATTGAGGAGTGGTACCCCACTCACTACGGGTCTCAGGATGTCGTAGGCTTAGAGCCAGAGACCTTGGCTCAAGAGGGTCTCATCCCGACTGAGACAGATGACCCAGGACTAGTAGCACAGTAGTTAGACTCTTTTGTGCTGCATTTGTCTCCAATATGTTGTTATTAGTATTTCTTTGTTTTGACTCATTGGATATTATTTGTCTTGTGAGCTGTATTGTGACTCTTCTGTTCTTTTATCATATTCGTATGATTGTTTTATCGTATAGATCTGTGATTGAGTATTCATATTACATTATGGCATATTTATATCTTGATTGTTAGATAGATAGATTAACCAAACAGTATTCTACCGCCGATGCTGCGACGTAGGCTGGGCGTTGTTCACTACTCGTGCTTCTACATCGGGTGTCGGTCGTGACACATTTTTAATGGTGGCCCATGCAGGTCTTTGAGGTCGTAATTAGTGCGATTCATAGTGGTGCTCTAATTTGACTACTATTACGAGCCAGTTTCATGATATATGATATAGGCTATAGGCTGAGAATACTCAATCACATCTAGAAAAACTATTTTGATTCAGTTCAACTGTTCTTCCTTAATATTGATATTTGATCTTTAAACTATTCTTTTTTGAATGCATTACATCATGTGCTATATTGATTCTATTCCAGTTTTAGCTTTATTTGATAGTGGTGCTTCCCATAGTTTTGTATTTGTTTTTGTTTTTTGCTCTGAAGCATCTTTTGGTAGCTGAGCCTTTGCTTAAGACTTGCAAGATCATGAACCGGGGAGGCATTATCCTGGTTAGTGATATTTGCAAGGATCGGAGAGTTACTCAGGGAGGCCGGGAGCTAAGTGTGTGTCTACTTATAATGCCACTTCCGAGCTACGACATTGTACTCGGGATAGATTGGTTGAGTAGGCACCATGCTAGTATAGATTGTAGAGGAGATAGAGTTTTGTTTAGACCGCCAGGAGAGCCAGAGTTTGAGTTTGCTAGATGAGCTACAGAGCAGAGAGAAGGCATTATCTGTGGAGCTATGGTGGAAGACAAGGAGTTACCGCATCCGTTGATAGCAGAGTTCTTGGATGTATTTCCTAAGGAATTGCCAAGATTGCTGCCAGATCGAGATGTTGAATTCTTTATAGACTTGGTGGCAGGTGTGTAAACCCCCAGATTTTTTAAAATTTAAAAATAAAATTTCAGGAATTTTTTGTGATTTTTTACTAATTAAAATAAATGTTTTCTGGAATTAAATTAATTTGTAAATTTATTAAATATTAAAATAATATGAAATTAGTATTTTGGGTGTAAAATAAAATATTAGACTTACTGCAATTTTTTTGAATTTATTGGGCCCCAAAAACTAGTTTTAAAGACCTAGAAATTAATGTTTTAATATAAACCAACCTGAACCGGTTTATTAAACCAAATTGAACCAAACCCTGAACCGGACCAACCCAACCCAACCCAAACCAATCCTATTGGATCGGGTCGGATCTGAACCTGACCCGACCCGCCAACCTGTTCCCGAACCCATTACCCTATTGGATCGGGTCGGATCCTAATCCAACGCCCGACCCGACCCGAAACCACCTACCCGCCTACTATAGTAGCTAAACCCTAACCCCGACCGCTTCCTTTCCCCGCTGCCTCCGTCGCCGGCCATTACATTGCCGCCGCTGTCTCATTAACTCCCCTCGCCTCTCCACCTCTCCACCGGCCGACCGCCCTTCTCCCTCCCCGCAACGGTCGACCGACCACCTCCCTCTCCTCCTATTTAAACCCCGTCTCCACTACCGCTAACCATCACCAGGTCCTTCTCCACCTCTCCGTCGACTTTTCGCAACCGATAACCCCGACCCTCCACCGCGAACCCCGTCTCTCCAGCCCCCGACGAGCCCCGCTGTCACCGCCTCCACCACCACTTTCCCCGACGAACCCCCAGCCGACCCTCGACCCGAGCCCACCCCGATACCACCACAGCCACCGCTGTCGATCACCGCCCTCCGCCTCTACAGCTCCAACGATCTCCAGCCTGTAGGCCGCCTAGCTCCGGTGATGCCTCTGCCGTCTCCTCCAGCAACCAACGATGGAGCACAGTCGCCGCGCCACCCCACGTTCATGAAGAATAGCCGATTTCGATCCCCTATTCAGGTGAGGATTTCTCTCTCCTCGTTGCGCCAATGTTCGAACAATCTGTTGCTACACGTACCCTGCGTGGCACTCTCGAACCCCGTGCAATTCGTTCGGGCTATCGCGTCTTGTGTCGGTCACAAACCACGACG
The DNA here is from genome assembly GCA_036927795.1 of Iris macrosiphon. Taxonomy (NCBI): domain Eukaryota; kingdom Viridiplantae; phylum Streptophyta; class Magnoliopsida; order Asparagales; family Iridaceae; genus Iris; species Iris macrosiphon. Next base: position 93,471,420 of record JAYESA010000006.1, on the reverse strand, counting down.
TAAAATAAGGAAAAAAAACCCCAATTTCTAAAAATTTAGAAATTGACCCAAACTTCCCGGTTCACGACTGTTTTACGCACAACCTGCTAAATGTTTTCAAAATTGTCCTGAACAGTAATTTAGACCATATGACCAAGTTTTAAACCCTATTTTTAGTTTATTTTATTGAGCTATAGTTTATAATTTATTCGAGGATGAAAATGACCAAAAACTTGGTATTTAAAACCCTAATTTTTCTCGGAACTGGGTATGCCCCGCTAAACGAGGTGACTTGGTCGTGTGCGAACTTCACCGAAAGATGCGCACCGTTAATACGGACGTGTAGGATTTCGCAGAAGTTGATTTGGATGTGCGTGCACACCGAAATCAATGCGTATCCGTCGACAATGCCCCGTATCGGCCCTGTTCTGAAACTCGTTGTAACTTTGTGTATGATCGTCGTTTCAAAACAAAACTTGCCCCATCGGACTCATAGCAATACGCTGGTCCTGTGACCCAAGTTTGGTTCGATTCTGGAAATGTTGACGAAATCCCGTATCGTGGGCCCCACGGCTCCACTTGATGGGCAATTTTATGATCGGCTCATCGGAATCCAGTTCTGGACATTCCGTTGGATTCTTATAGTCATTCTGGACTTGTAGACACTAAGTTTGACGAATTTGGAGAACTTAGTCTCTGGCACATTTTCGGTGCAAAGTGGGCCACATGTGGACCCCGCTTTGACTAGAAACTGTCACTTTTGTCCCTGTGTCCAAATTGGACTTATGGATAGGCAATTCTAGTTATTTGATATCTTCTGAACATGATGATAACGTTTATTTCAGCAACCGGAGGAGTACCTGCAGATCCCGCTGATACCAGAGCAGCAGTTGGAGTCCGAACCCCAGGCAAGTGTACCTTGCCAATCTTGCAGTAATTGCTACATGTTGTTCACTTGATTTAATTATATGATATAATTGTTCAACCTAGGACCGTGTGACATTACTTAACGTCCGAACAAGATTCGGGTGTCAAACCATACGCGGAGTTGTGTAACGTCACCTAGAGATTGATATTGCGACCATATACATTTCCGTACTTGCATTATCAAGTACGTCATACCTCAGGACACCTGATACTATTCATGAGACAGAATCTTCCTGAGATATTTATGGTGATTCTGTATAGGTTATATGATTCGTGACATATATATTGCATGTCCTTAACTATCATTATGACTCGTTGCATCAGTTAGAGGTCATGATCTTGCGTGACATGGACATCAGACGTCGTGAACATGAGATATGTGATTACATTGGGTGGGGAGAGACACACAGGCTACAGGCTGATTATATATATATAACCCTTATTAATGCGGTGCTCAAGACTCTAAACCCGAGCTTGACCCATTACGTGATATTATCACTACCGGCTCCCTGACACAGAGCTTGTAGTGGTCTCAGCCTGAGTTCTAGTGATGCTCTCAACTTGTATATCACTTAGCTGGTTATATAGTTTGCCTTATTGATTCATTTCATATACTGCACTTATTTGGCTTGAGTTATTCTTGTACCTTGCTATGTCCCCTGAGGACCTGGATCCGGATTATGTCTCCAGGTTTAGCAGAGGAGATCTACCCCGAGGTGTACGGGACAGGAGCATACATTGGAGCAGTACCAGAACCTGAGGATGAGGTGATCGCCGAGGATATCTCCTGAGTATCTATTTTATCTATACTCAGTCTTTGTTGTTGTTATACTCTTTATTTCTTGTCATTGAACTATTGTACCAGACTTATTATCGGGTTATTCCCCGGGATATGTTTTATTGAGACTTGATGTTGCTTATTATTTTATATTGGCTGTGTTTATTCATGTGGATGCAATTAGTAGCATAGACCTTTATTATTGTTTTACAGCTTAAGTACACTTTGATGGGTCCATTAAATTGGGTTTGCCCATTAGAGTGTGCTGCTGGCCATTGCCACGTGTCTAGTCCCTTGGTATTTTGGGACTGGGGCATGACAAGGTGCAGAACAAATTTTATAACATGTCTATAGAGTGAACAACAGCGAGCTGGTCATGCTGAAGAAGCAAGTGGATGAATTGCAGGATATGGGATTTATCAGATCCAGTTCTTCATCATGGGGAGCACTCAGTACTATTTGTACCGAAGAAGGATGGATCGGTACGCATGTGCATCGATTACAAGGCATTGAATAATCTCACTATCAAGAATAAATACCCGTTGCCACAGATTGATGACATGTTCGATCAGTTGAGTGGCGCCAAGGTGTTTTCCAAGATAGACTTGCGATCAGGCTACCACCAGGTGAAAGTGAAGCCGGAGGACATTTTGAAGACTACTTTTAGGACTCGGTATGGCCAGTATGAGTTTATGGTGATACCTTTTGGTTTGACTAATATTGTAAACCCCCTCGACCAATTTAGGATTTTATTTAATTTAAATTGAGAGACTAAGATTAATTTGGATACAATTAGAATTAATAAGCAATAATTATGTGACTTAATACGCCTTACCGTTGCTTCGATGTTTGTAGTGCTACACTAGTAGGTACCCTCAAACAAATCAAATACACATCTCCTAGACATGCCAGACTACCCTCTGACCCTTGTGTAGCTTTTAGATACTCAATATTGTGCTTCATATGAGCTGCGCAATATTCGTTACAAATGTCTATGTATTATGCCAATAAAAATAAATTTCTCATAATTTCCCATTTCCATTGAATTTGAGGCACAGCCACAACCCAACTCCGTATAACCCAAATTAGGGTATTAACCTACTCTGAGCCTACTACGCCCATGACTCTTGTGTTTTACCCAAAGTTAACCCCTTGTGTTTCCAATTGACAAAAGAACAACTAGTGCATTATTTTAATTAAATTTAATTAGAGGCAATTTCACTAAAGCAAGACCTAACCAAGCCCGTGTAAACATTTTATGTGGACCAGCCCCCACCCCAAAGAGCCCTGGCCGGCCCAAGTCCCGAGTCAGCCCATAAATCCCCTCCCATATAAATACACATATTCTCTAATTTAAAACCCTAAAAACCAATTTTTTCACCACCAAGCAAACCCTAGCCGAGCCATCCCTTCACCCAAGCACCCTTCCTCCTACCCCGACCGGATGACTCTACCGCCACCACAGGCCGCTACCCCCACAGCCACCTCACCCGCCTGCACTGCCACCTCAACGCCGGACCACCACCACAGCCCGCCTGCACCCGCCGGACCTCCTCCATCATCACCATCCCCTTCACCATCATCAACAACCACCCCAACCCGATCTACTCGACCCCCTCAACACCACTACCCCTCAACGTCGGACCACCACCACAGCCCGCCTACCCCCGCCTGACCACCGTCTCCACCACCCAATATCATCCCCAGCCCGCTGCTGCCGTTGCTGCATCTACTACAGTTACTACCGCTGCCGTTGCTGCCTTGCTTGTCGGCCAACACCGGAGCCCCACCACTCGTCGGAGGATGACTAGTCAGCGAGGAGACCCTCGTCCAGCCAACTAGGTACTCGCCCTCTAGTTCCCTTCTCTCCTCGTATCGTTGTGAATATATAATCGTCCTGTCGAGTGTCGTAGTCTTGGACACAAACCTAATTAACATTAAACTATATATATGAATGTGTGATGTTAACAAGATTTAGCATTTATTTAATAACTAGCATTTAACCTAATGATAGAACACGATTATAAAGACTGGTATTTCACCTAAAAAACCTGGACCTCTACATGTATGCTCAAATATGGGAAATAAGGACATAATTGTACTGAATATAAATAGTTTTGTGACCCATAACTTAGTTTTTATTGTCGCGAGAGATGCGGTAACTGAGGACAGGACACGTGTGCACTTTGGCAATGTACACACGCGCCCCTGTAGTCGACCAGCCGTTATCTTTCGTCAGTACCAAAGAGCAGCGTCGTAGTTTGTGTATGTATTGCTTTAGTGTCTGATACTAGAATTCTATATTATTTTGTATATTTAGGGTCACTGGACCAGCCCGGAGACTCTACAGGAATAGGCTTTTGGCATTCACAGCTTGAGAACCCAGGCAAGATACCTTGCCATATTTACTGTTTAAATTAAATGATGCATATGCTGAATGATGTCTTGTTGCTTTATTTCATATGACTGTGCGCGTCCGAGATTGACTCGGGTGCAGTTGACGGATGCGTCGATGAGTAGTGTACTTGACCTAGTTGCTAGCAGACTCACCCCCTTGGGAGAATACTCTGGTATTTTCTAAGACCTGACACTCTTACACGTATCACTGTGACAATTTCATATTGGGATGCGGGTCCGCGTACTCGACTAGATATCGGTGCGTGTGACATGCATCACGGTTAGTACGTAACTCATGATTATTTTATTTGTAGAGACTTGGCATATAGGTACGTGGTATGCACGTCGACTATTCGACTTGTGTATCTACATTGGGCGGGAGGATAAATAGTAGGCGTATGGGATACACACATTGAAATCCGTAGTATCCGGAGGAGCCACGGATCTAATGACTTCCATTATTCAGATGCCATATTCTTCGAAGCGATATGGACGATATACTATTCAGATGCCACATTCTTCGGAGCGATATGGACGATATATTATTTAGATGCTACGTTCTTCGGAGCAATATGGACGATACATTATGCAGATGCCACTCTCTTCGGAGTGTGGACGTTATATGCCTATGCCTACCTATACGTACCAATATTGTCCTCATATTGCATTCACTTAGATGGTTAGTACACCCTTTATTATATTTATTTTATTCAGTATTTATATATGGCATGCTTCTATGTATCTTGTTACGTCCCTCTGAGGACCTGGTACCTTTCCAGATTTGGACGAGACATATTACCCCACAGTGTACGGCCCAGGACAGAAGACGAGGTACGCTACCACGGAGGAGCTAGAGGTGCTACCGTCAGAGTTTCTGTGATCAGTTGGTAGGCTTTCTGCCTAGGATTGGGTGCATCATTATCTAGTCAGACGATGCCCTAGTCATTATTTTTATCTATTATTTCAGTATTTTTATTCATCATAGTAGTGGGTTTGTTTCCACCAGACATTATTGGTTGTACTATGATATTTGAGACTGGCATTTATCTTCCAGCATTTATTTTAGTACTTCTTGCTGATTGATTTATAGATGAGATTAGATTACCTGTTGTTGATTGATATTGGACATGTTAGTATTCTAGGACAGCGTAGCACTCTTCGTAAGGATCCATTAAATTGGGATATCCTCGGAGATGTGAAAGCTGACTATTGCCACGTGGCCTGGTCCCGTATATTTTTGGGACTGGGGCATGACACTAATGTAGTTGTTGATGCCTTGAGAAGGTATCCGGTAGCTATGTTGTTGACGCAGGATCGATATTTGTTGGAAGACTTGGAGAGCTTGGGCATTGAAGTAATAGTTTCTGGTTTTGCTATACAGATATGGAGGTTGCAGATACACTCAGAGTTGATGGACAGGATCAAGGCAGCCCTGTATTAGGATGTATCTCTGAGAAGCATCAGAGCTCAAGTAAGAGCAGGATTGGAGGATCATTTCACCATTGCTGAGGATGGTTATTTGCAGCATGGTGTAAGATTATGTGTGCCTAGTGGGGAGCTACGTGAGGAGGTGTTGCAGAAAGCACATCATTCTCAGTATTCTATGCATCCAGGTGCCAACAAGATGTATCAGGATATGTGAGAGTGTGTGTGGTGGTATGGCATAAAGAGGGAATTGTCACAGTTTGTATCCATATGCTTAGTGTGCCAGCAGGTGAAAGCCGAGAGGCAGTGGCCAGGTGGTTTACTTCAGCTATTACCCATTCCAGAGTGGAAGTGGGAGCACATTACTATAGATTTTGTGTCCGAACTTTCACTATCTCCAAGAGGGAAAGACGCAATTTGGGTCATCTTTGACAAGTTGACCAAGTTGGCACACTTTTTGCCCTATTATAAACCCCCTCACCCAAAATTAGGCCTACTTGGCTTAGATAGTGAAATTATGGCTAGTTTGTATCAATTGGAAATAGGATACGGCATTTTATTTAATTTTACAGTAATTAAATCACGTAGCGCACCTTACCGTTGCTTCGATAATTGGAGCACTACACTAGCTATTGCCTTCCTACCAACACCCTTGTCCTAGACATGCCAGTCATCTATTATGATCTTTGTGTAACTTATAATTATGCTCTTTTGTGCTATATTTTAGTCGCACAATATTTGTCGCGGACGTTTATATTTAATTCTATATAAATATGACTTTGTATCCTTGTGCGTTCCAATCGAAATTGGGGACACAATCTTGACCCATTTTGTGCAACCCAATTTATGATAATATTTAATTCTAAGTCATCAATGTCCATGACCCTTGTGTTCCACCTAATTTTATCCCCATGTACCTCTAATTAATTCCAGAACACCGTGCACATTAATTTTAAATCAATTTAATCCAATTTCCATCTTTGTGCAATTTTCTAACCTCGAACCCGCCTGAGCCGGAGCTCCGTCTGTATCTCCTCCATCGAGACATAGTAGCTCCTCGACCTCGACCCGCTGCTGACCCCCGCAGCGCCGAGCAACTCCACCATGACGCCCAACAGGAGCAGATCTTGACCTGTTCCCGCCTTCCATCACGCCGGAACCGAGCAGCGGCCACCCGACTGTACCGAGCAGCCCGAGCCGCTGCACTCCTCCTCGACCACCCGCTTGACTCCTCCGCCGCCTGAACCCGACTTCCACACGACCTCTTCCTCCCTGCTGCCATTGACGCCGGAGACTCGACCTCCATCTCCGCTCACCACCGTTACCATTAACCATTACCACCTCCACGTTCCTCTCATCCCCATCTCGCCGGACCTCCCTCTCCCCTCGACTGAAACACCATCATACCACCACCAACACCACCATACCACCAACACGACCACCACTATTCCCTGAACTCCTTCTCCTTCCTCCTGACCCCACTGCTCTCGACTCCACGACGGCAGCCATCAACCACCGCACGACTCGCCTGAGCCTCCCCCTTTCTCCCTGTTCGACCTCCTTGGTCGGACCACCCCCTGGTCGGACTCTAGCAGACACCCACCATCATTATCATCATCTTCACCATAATGATCATCATCATTACCCCATCATCATCATCTCATCATCGACATCATCGTCATCACCGTGCGCGTACCCTAAGGTTCGAACCTGTCCCTCTCCCTTCATTTTATGTGTGTTATACATCTAGGTTAGCATATTGGTTCAGTCAGTTAGTTGAGTCCAGACCGTGTCGGAGAACCCAACTCGCGTTCGTGTACGTACGCATGTATGTGTAATTATCAATTTGGTATATATATATATATATATATATATATATAGTATATGTATTCGAATGGATATGCATATAAATTATTGGTTATATTATTTTATAATTATATGGATATATATGTAAATTAAATGCTAAATACTAATTGTGACTATATATGTCATGCCCCAATCTCCCGCAAGCTCAATAGTCTCCGCTGAACGTGAATCACCATGTTACAGCTCTCCCGCGGGACAATCGTTCTCATCGGGACGTAATACCGTACGAGCCTGGAGTTGCGCTCGTACAAGGCGATGTTGTCAAACACCAAATATTATCATTGAATAACCAAGTTGCAGCGGAAGTCAAGTATTGTGTACCAAGCACACATCAGAGAAATACGCAGCGAAGCTCATGATAGGGTCCAAATGAAATACCCCGAAGGCAATGCCACGAAGGCGATAAAATGCTCTTACTCTTTTCTCTAGCCCACAAAGGTACTTACAGTTCATACATCATGCCTCGTATATCCAAGCAGCGCCACTACGCCTGTGTACCTAAAATAGCCTACAAACGTGGGTCAGTACACAATCGTACTGGTGAGCGGGGTAACCCACTCGTCTAAGCCGACACTAAGTAAAATAGTGAATGCAAACAGTTAAATGGTGATCTTTCTAGTTGAATCCTAGATTCATTTCATGGCATAGGGATGACATGTTAAGGAAAGCTGTAAGGCAGTTTAAGCATGCAAGCATTCAACTCAAATCAAACGACAAGCAAATATATAAGCAGCCCGAAGAAAACTTACACGCAACCCGTCTTACTCAATGCCATCGCTTGCACGATAACATATCAATCCATCAGCCAAGCCTCAATATCCATCCTCAACAAAAGTTTATATATTCCAATCTCAAGTGCACACTCTTGCCGAGGCAAGGTGGCCGCGCCTACACGAAAGCCAAACCAACAAAAGAAAAGTAAGCCAACACTATACTATATGAAGTCACTGGCCAAGCCATAAAGGATATTGATCGGACCAAGATCAATAGGTTAGTCCTACCCGATCCAGGGCTAGGCAGCTACTCCCTCCTGGTGGTATCGGACTACCAGCACCGCGCCCAAGACGTGATGCCCATGTCTCCTCCATGGCCGAACGGTCCCGGTGCCCCGGAGTCTATCCCGTTCGAGGAAACGAAACCCTGTACAACACAGGTTATCCGTGACAATGCAGACACGTAGGTATGATGAGAGGATCGAATATTCTTGCCCCACCAAGCGATCCTAGACTCGTTCAACCAATAATCCAACCAAAACATCCAACCAAAGAATCCATAACCATTCTTCCAACATATTGCCCAAGGCACCAAATCAAAAGTTATTTCCATAGGCACAATGCCTCTTCTCAATACAGTATTTCCAATGGTGCAACACCCTTCTCAAACTAACCCATGGCACAATGTCATTTCAGTGGCATAATGCCCCATTCGTGGCATAATGCCCCATCAAGCGGCACAACACCCTCGCCGATGCAGTTGTTCGGTTTCGAACCACAACTTCTCGTTTTGCAAGACAAAGCGACCAAGTGATACTCGTGCACGGATGCACGCTCGCTCGCCCGAATTCCCGATATTCTCGATTGTCTCATTGCCTCAATGTATCATTCCAACCGTCCAAGTATAATCCTAATTATCCAACCGACTGCCTCAAATATAATATCCAACTCTAGCTCCAACTATCCAACGCGTAAACCAAATCAAGCCACAATCCTACCAAGCCAACGACGTACACTCTATGCACGCCTCAGTGTAGTGATTCCTAATTGTCACGACCCGCACCCGGTATAAGGGCACGAGAGCGTGGGTACGTCCAGCCTACGCCGCAGCATCGGCGGTAGAACGCTGTCTAGGTCAAGTGCTATCTAGATAATCTCACACTAGTATCCAACTCCATAAGGAGACACGGATAACACTAAAATAAATCTAGAAATACTCAATCACAACTACAGCACGATAGGAAATGAAGAAATAAAAGAATACAGCACAAGTCTAATGATAACATAACATACCTGCAATCCTTAACTTCCAATCCCCAAGTGTCAGAAACCAGTCTACTAATGTCACAGTCTGGAAAAATATTTTCCAGTCAGGAAGGAGCAAAGTACATCTCTAAATAGCAGTTCTATATAAATGACATAAACTATGTAGCAGTTCTAGATGGAAACATACCAGATGCATGTATAAGTACGAGAAATGTACAATGAGAGAAGTACTGGAAATACTGTAAGTAAATGCAGGAAAAGAAACAATATGTCCATGAGCAAGAATTCTATGACTAAGTGTGTGAGTACTAGCTTTAACATGTGATCGGCTTGGGAACTTGATCAGGCTGGTTACATGTGATTAGCTATGGTTCATATAAAGTCAGGCTAACCGTTGGTTAGCTATGGTGCATGTAGAGATCAGGCTAATCACACGTAACAGCTATGGAGCATATAAATGGTTAGGCCGCACCCGACGTGAGATGTGGGGTGAGCTATGGTGCATATAAAGTTGGGTATGATCACATATCTACACTAAAGTACTCCCCAAACCCCCGACTGGTATAGTAGATCCAATCATGGTACGCTATGGCACAGGATTCCCTAGGAAGGTAGCAAATCTCCCCGGGAATTAGTGTCTGTACATGCACAAGATATCAAGGAAATAAGTCTCGTACAAGCTACACCATGAATAAGGAATAACATCTCATGACGAGATCCGTGTATACCAATCCGTGTAACCATCGTGTCAAGATCATGGATATTTACACTAGATACAGTGAACATAGGAGATATCATAAATTAGAAACTAATCAGAGAATGTACTCGCCTTGGGTCCTTAGCTGGTAAAACCAATGTCCTGTTCCAGAGTATCCCCTGGGTAAACCAACAGTCCTATAAACATAACACAAGCAAACCACATTCGCATCAGATGCTACACTAACACAGTCAAAAATACTGGTCTCAGGGCCATATCAGGCAGGGCACTAGTCAACTAGGGTCATCTAGTAGGGATACGTATATAATACACATTACACTTATTAATACTTACTATATTTATACATGCACCAATTTAAATGTATTTACAATATATATATATATCTTTTAAATACAAATTTGATTTATACTAGTTGAACATTATATATGTATACTCATACATATGCTAAAATACCTTTTAAAATATATATATATATATAAATACTAAATTGATTACATATACTAGAAATACGTATTTACGTATATAAATCATTTCGAACTTATTTTGAACAATAATTTCAAATAAAAGTTTATTTATAAAAACTAGGATTTATGTAAAAGCCAATACATTTTTATTTATGGTAAAATCGGTCACCGATCCATATGAACAAATTTTGAACTCATTTTATTATTGGAACTATATTTTTAATAATAATATAACCCAAAAAAAATTATTTTATTTGCTCACATAATCAAAAATCCTGATATTTATTACTAGACTAAATAAACTAAACTAATTAAATCTTATTAAACTAATTATATATATTACCAAACTAAATATATAAATTTACTAAACTAATTACATTAATAAAAACCACTGATTAACAATTAATTACTGTTTATTAATAATTTACTAACCTAATCATTAACTAACTAATTAATTGATTTAACTAAACTAATTAATTGATTTAACTAAACTAATTACAGATTACTTAAACTAATTACAAAAACTACTTTAACTTAACCCCAATCCCATTTCACAGAACCGAAGGAAGAAGGGAAAGAGGGAAGGGAGAAGGGGCTCACCTAGGTTTCCGGCGAGGTCGGCCGGCCAGGGCGTCGGCGCGGCGGTTCGACGTGGAGCTCGAGGCAGCGGGCTCGGCGCTCGAGGGCAGCGGGCTCGGCGCTCGAGGGCAGCGGCTTCGAGGAGACGTCGGCGCGGGATCTCGACGACGGCGGCGTCTGGTCGAGGAGGCGGGCTCGGCGGTTCCTCTGTTCGAGGCGGTCGGTCTGCTCGCACCGAGGCGACGGCTTCGACTCTGCGAGGCGGTGGCGGTGCTCGACTTCCAGCGGCGGCGGCGGCTTCGAACTCGGCTCGAGGTCGTCGTTCTCCTCGGCGGCGGTGCTCGACGCGGTGAGGCATGGCCACCGGCGGGTCGGGCTCGATGCGGCGGAAGGGGATCTTGGCCGCCGGCGGTGGCAGTTCAGATCTAGGGTTAGGGTTTTGGGTTTTGTGTCGGGGTTGGGTCGATCGTGTCCGAGGCTGGACACGACGGGGGTGTACTGTAGACGTGTCCGGTGTTGGACACGGGTGATGCTGGGTACAGTGGTGGATGTGGAGGTGGTGTGTCCGGGTGTGTCGGACACGGAAAAGCTGGTTGTAAACTGTAAATCTGGACACAGGAAATGAAATGGATATGGTGGGACACCCGGGGTCGGACCCGAGGCCATCACGGCTGACACGGTGATGATGGACACACGGACACGAGCACACAAAAAATGGTGGTGGCTTTGGCTTGAGGGAATTTGTGGAGGCTAGCCAATGAATTGAAGATTAGGGTTTCTAGGGAAATGTGAGAATGAGAACCTAAATAGGGAGAGATGGTGAGGGATAAAGGGTTGCGGGTTGGCCCAATAATGAGTGGCCCAGAATTAATACATGAATAAGTTCTTCATGTGGGAAAGGGTGTGGGCTAGTTAATGGAAATGGCGACTTGTAAAATAAAAACAAAGGTTATAATTTCAGAAAATATTTTTAGGAAAGCTAGCAAATTTTAAATTAGCTACTAATTAATACATTTTGCAAAATCTTAGAAAGTATAATATTTATTTATTTACTATCCCAATAATTATAAATCTATTTTATTTTATCAACTAGTCTTTTAAATAACTATTTAGTTAAAACAATAATTTTATGAATCAAGCCAATAAATATTTGAAACTAGAAATATATATATTATTATTTATGTACTTATTTTATAAGAAAGCGACATTTATGAAAAAATGATTTTTATACAAGATTTTTAAATTACCTTCTAAAATCAAACATCGTTCAAAATCAACTAAAAATTTCAAGGAGAATATTTTATAAAACTCAATATATTAAAATGAATTAAAATCTAATTATTTTGGAAATTGGAAATCGGAGGTTACAAGTCTATCCACCTTAGAAAAATTTCGTCCTCGAAATTTTAGGGATGACTAGGATAGAAAAATTGTTGTTCATAATGATGAATATATCATTGAAGAAAATATTTCTATAAGGAAATTATTTACCAAACAGAAGGAAACATGAAGAAAAAGAAAATATGGTTTAAGACAGGAATAACTTGAAGGAATCATGGCTCAGCTTTGAATCCTCTAGAAGGTTTCGGTTTGGGAAGTAGACACGATCACAAAACAGATAATTTGAATAATGCACGTTACCTTTTCAAAGTAACTAAACCAAGGAAGACCCAGTATAATTAATGATATAGACATGAAAGTTATAGCTAATTCGAAAGATACGATCGACAATTTGATTTAAGAAACTTAAATACATCCTTCAGAATGTAATCAAGAGACATCTAATCGCCTTTCTTAATTTCTAGGAAAAAATAGTCTTTACCACCATCTGAAAATAATCCTTTTTTTTTCTCCTCGTTCATTTTACTTTTCTCAATCTTGTGATTCATCATTAACTAATATCTATAAAAGTTTAAATTCCACAAACTTTATTAGATTAGATCTTCGAATTTCTGAATCAAAAGCCTTATCATCAAATTCGAGTTAACATCAACTATACCTCGATTATTTTCTTCGATTTCAATGTTACTGTCATGGTCAAGATTTTAATTTAATTCACAACCTCGATATACCATGATCTTACCTTACGACCTTCAATCATATGATCCCATAATCAATTATATTATAATCTTCTTTACCATGAGCTTCATTTCATTCCATATTTCTTTATCCGTAGGTATAATGTTTTCGAATTTTGAACCAATCTTTTTTTTTTTTTTTCATCCTCTGAATTTATTATCCCAATGTAAAATTTTTACTACTCAATCCTCAATATTTTAATTGAATTCCAGTCGTATCATAATCTCCTCAAATTTTGAGTAAATAACTAAATACAAAATTTACTATCCAATCCTTCAATTGAAACCCAATCAATGCATATTTATAAAACTTAAAAATCTGTATCCCAAAATTTAAAAAAAAAAAAAAAATTTAAACACTCATCAATCATCTTACTCCTCTAACTCAAATTCAATTGATGCTTATTCCAAACTAACTCCTCATCCCAAGAATTTAATTCGACACTATTCCATTTACGATTTTATTTTTCTGATTTTCGTTTTCCTCAAATATTCAACGATGCGATGCTTCCAGAATCTTCAATGCAACATTCATAATATATAAAATTTCTATCTTGCAATCAAATAGATAAAATGATAATCTCTCAAATTTCTCAAATTTTTAATAATCAATTCAATCATATCAAGACCTCCTAAAAATAAATCCTCAAATTTTTGGCTCTGTCAATTTCTTAATTCTCCCTTTAAGTAATTGTTTGCCCTCGAATTTCAATCATACCTTGATTATCATAAAATCAATGATCCATCAACTCCATTATAACAACCCCTAAATTCTTTATTTAATTTTAATGCTCATCCACAAATTCAATCCTCTTGTCTCTTTTTGTCAGTCATAACCTCGTCATAGATCTTTGCTATGGTCAAAACCCAATGATCATGGTTTAAGAAAACTCTACCTACAGCCATGCAATTTGAGGAATTATATAGGTCATGTGTCTTGTCATGGTATTTCAGTCTCTGTTAGGGGGTACTACTAGTTATATTCTAACAAGAAAATCATGCATGTGAACCACAGTACTAGGAAAATCAATCAATCAATCGAAAGGTGAAAGAAAAAGAACATTAGGAAGGAAGAAGGATCATGTTAACATATTACTTGTAGTGTCTACTATCTCTAACAAACACTTAACTCTAGCACACTAACAATTTCCTATTCATGTACACTGGTACCCATATCAACTAATCATATATTAATATTCATATCTCCCATCTACCAAAAATTAATCCTCAAAAATAATCGTCAAGGTTTAACTTCCCGATCAACTTAAAATAAAATGCATATATCTCCTCAAAATCAGATACTTCACATCGAAATAAAATTTAATCACTTCTAAAATCTTTGTAGCCTTAACTATGTTTATTGAATCAAATTTAAATCCTCAATATTTTAACAACATAAAATCTCAACTCCCTAAAAATTTGAAAATTTAAAATTCATTTCCACCTTTTAATTTATAACTCCTCAATGTACATATTAGTGCTCACGGTCTCTTATACTCAAGGTGCACTCAATACCTATATTGTCTAGAACTGTGTACTAAATTTGTACTGCCCGAATCACTTGCACTATTATCTCCAATGATCAAAGTTACCATCAACTGTGTTTTCTTTCATAATTTCAATTTATGTCAACTGGTATATCATCTAATTATCACCACACCGAGTGCTTACTGTTACTAGCACCATTTTCAATAATCCTTGATATAGAATCATCGGCACTCTTGGTATTATATCACTAGCTGCATTAATAGATTATCTCATCAAGCTCATTAGACTCATGATCACCTGTATCCTCTATAACACTCATGTTTCTTATTCTCATGGGCAAGTATATGGTTCCTCATCTCGATGGTTGTATATGTATTTTCTTCAATCCTTTAAAGCCTACGAATCCGTGATACGCTTCACAACTTCCATTACTAATCCTGATATTTCTCTACTTATGACATCTCATTAAACCCTTTATACATATACATTTCTTTACCTTTAACATTTCCGATATCAATCATCCAATTGGACATCATGCTCCATAAATCCTTAACACAATTCCCGGATACTTAATCGTTTACATAGATCACTCAATTACATAATCATGATTATCCAGGACGGGTAATTGGCTCTGATACTAACTCTAAGAACTATCACTGATACTCTATACTCTCCTTAACTCTCCGTCTCTAATGACACTACTCCTAGAATCATTGGTACAAGGTACTATGCTAAGGGCTAACTCTAGATTAAAGCCTACTGCTCACATGTCCAACTAAGAAATACTTACAACTCACTAGCAACACAGTCAATACTAATACAAGACACAACAAAATTACAAGCAACTAATTATCATACTTAACAAGAAATCCTCAAGGAATAGGAGCTCAAAGACTGAATTGAGGACAGAAGGTATCTTTACTGCTAGTAAAGAAAGAAGTGGTGGAACAAAGTCCGGGAATAACAGAAATAGATAAGTCTTGAGATGATATTTTAAGAACCAATTTAGGATACAACCTGATAATCATACACGTCTGTCTGAAATCATGACACTCAGAATCCTCGCCACGCCAGTAAGCATAGATGCGATAAACGATAGGTTTCGTAACTAAGGTATGCACTCTATAATCATGTCGTCTAGAATCTTCGCCACGCCAACCGGTATGGCTGCGAAAGACTCTAAGCTTCATAACTATAGTATGTACATCCAAGTCAGGTCCCTACGTTCTCGTCACCACAGCTAATATGGCTGCGATAAATTCTAGGTTCCATAACCAAAGTAGACGTTTTACCTTCCTCACTGTCCTCATCAATATATGTCATCAGATGATACCATAAATCCTAGTCCGTAAAAATTCATCTCAATTTGAAATCAACTTAACAACGATACGAAGAATTAAAGTTAACAACTGGTCAACAAGAATCAAACTCAACAATGATACCAAGAATTTAATTTAATAGCTGCTCAACAAGAATCAAGTTCAGTGACAACAAGCGAGAGCGGACGGAAACAAGGAAAAGTTAAATTGGAAATTTTAACAAGATTCTCAAGGGGTCGTCCCAGGAATCTCTCAAGAGTTTGTGATTGAGTATCCTCTCTCATCCTAGTATCCTATGTCCTATATTCTATAGCAGGTACGCAGTAGTACAACTAAGACGTCGCACTACCACGACATCGCACAACTTGCGAAGTCTGACCTGCATGGGCCACCACTAAAAACGTGTCACGACCCGCACCCGGTATAAGGGCACGAGAGCGTGGGTACGTCCAGCCTACGCCGCAGCATCGGCGGTAGAACGCTGTCTAGGTCAAGTGCTATCTAGATAATCTCACACTAGTATCCAACTCCATAAGGAGACACGGATAACACTAAAATAAATCTAGAAATACTCAATCACAACTACAGCACGATAGGAAATGAAGAAATAAAAGAATACAGCACAAGTCTAATGATAACATAACATACCTGCAATCCTTAACTTCCAATCCCCAAGTGTCAGAAACCAGTCTACTAATGTCACAGTCTGGAAAAATATTTTCCAGTCAGGAAGGAGCAAAGTACATCTCTAAATAGCAGTTCTATATAAATGACATAAACTATGTAGCAGTTCTAGATGGAAACATACCAGATGCATGTATAAGTACGAGAAATGTACAATGAGAGAAGTACTGGAAATACTGTAAGTAAATGCAGGAAAAGAAACAATATGTCCATGAGCAAGAATTCTATGACTAAGTGTGTGAGTACTAGCTTTAACATGTGATCGGCTTGGGAACTTGATCAGGCTGGTTACATGTGATTAGCTATGGTTCATATAAAGTCAGGCTAACCGTTGGTTAGCTATGGTGCATGTAGAGATCATGCTAATCACACGTAACAGCTATGGAGCATATAAATGGTTAGGCCGCACCCGACGTGAGATGTGGGGTGAGCTATGGTGCATATAAAGTTGGGTATGATCACATATCTACACTAAAGTACTCCCCAAACCCCCGACTGGTATAGTAGATCCAATCATGGTACGCTATGGCACAGGATTCCCTAGGAAGGTAGCAAATCTCCCCGAGAATTAGTGTCTGTACATGCACAAGATATCAAGGAAACAAGTCTCGTACAAGCTACACCATGAATAAGGAATAACATCTCATGACGAGATCCGTGTATACCAATCCGTGTAACCATCGTGTCAAGATCATGGATATTTACACTAGATACAGTGAACATAGGAGATATCATAAATTAGAAACTAATCAGAGAATGTACTCGCCTTGGGTCCTTAGCTGGTAAAACCAATGTCCTGTTCCAGAGTATCCCCTGGGTAAACCAACAGTCCTATAAACATAACACAAGCAAACCACATTCGCATCAGATGCTACACTAACACAGTCAAAAATACTGGTCTCAGGGCCATATCAGGCAGGGCACTAGTCAACTAGGGTCATCTAGTAGGGATACGTATATAATACACATTACACTTATTAATACTTACTATATTTATACATGCACCAATTTAAATGTATTTACAATATATATATATCTTTTAAATACATATTTGATTTATACTAGTTGAACATTATATATGTATACTCATACATATGCTAAAATACCTTTTAAAATATATATATATATAAATACTAAATTGATTACATATACTAGAAATACGTATTTACGTATATAAATCATTTCGAACTTATTTTGAACAATAATTTCAAATAAAAGTTTATTTATAAAAACTAGGATTTATGTAAAAGCCAATACATTTTTATTTATGGTAAAATCGGTCACCGATCCATATGAACAAATTTTGAACTCATTTTATTATTGGAACTATATTTTTAATAATAATATAACCCAAAAAAAATTATTTTATTTGCTCACATAATCAAAAATCCTGATATTTATTACTAGACTAAATAAACTAAACTAATTAAATCTTATTAAACTAATTATATATATTACCAAACTAAATATATAAATTTACTAAACTAATTACATTAATAAAAACCACTGATTAACAATTAATTACTGTTTATTAATAATTTACTAACCTAATCATTAACTAACTAATTAATTGATTTAACTAAACTAATTAATTGATTTAACTAAACTAATTACAGATTACTTAAACTAATTACAAAAACTACTTTAACTTAACCCCAATCCCATTTCACAGAACCGAAGGAAGAAGGGAAAGAGGGAAGGGAGAAGGGGCTCACCTAGGTTTCCGGCGAGGTCGGCCGGCCAGGGCGTCGGCGCGGCGGTTCGACGTGGAGCTCGAGGCAGCGGGCTCGGCGCTCGAGGGCAGCGGGCTCGGCGCTCGAGGGCAGCGGCTTCGAGGAGACGTCGGCGCAGGATCTCGACGACGGCGGCGTCTGGTCGAGGAGGCGGGCTCGGCGGTTCCTCTGTTCGAGGCGGTCGGTCTGCTCGCACCGAGGCGACGGCTTCGACTCTGCGAGGCGGTGGCGGTGCTCGACTTCCAGCGGCGGCGGCGGCTTCGAACTCGGCTCGAGGTCGTCGTTCTCCTCGGCGGCGGTGCTCGACGCGGTGAGGCATGGCCACCGGCGGGTCGGGCTCGATGCGGCGGAAGGGGATCTTGGCCGCCGGCGGTGGCAGTTCAGATCTAGGGTTAGGGTTTTGGGTTTTGTGTCGGGGTTGGGTCGATCGTGTCCGAGGCTGGACACGACGGGGGTGTACTGTAGACGTGTCCGGTGTTGGACACGGGTGATGCTGGGTACAGTGGTGGATGTGGAGGTGGTGTGTCCGGGTGTGTCGGACACGGAAAAGCTGGTTGTAAACTGTAAATCTGGACACAGGAAATGAAATGGATATGGTGGGACACCCGGGGTCGGACCCGAGGCCATCACGGCTGACACGGTGATGATGGACACACGGACACGAGCACACAAAAAATGGTGGTGGCTTTGGCTTGAGGGAATTTGTGGAGGCTAGCCAATGAATTGAAGATTAGGGTTTCTAGGGAAATGTGAGAATGAGAACCTAAATAGGGA
Organism: Iris macrosiphon; assembly: GCA_036927795.1. Taxonomy (NCBI): domain Eukaryota; kingdom Viridiplantae; phylum Streptophyta; class Magnoliopsida; order Asparagales; family Iridaceae; genus Iris; species Iris macrosiphon. Next base: position 93,452,232 of record JAYESA010000006.1, on the reverse strand, counting down.
GAGATGGTGAGGGATAAAGGGTTGCGGGTTGGCCCAATAATGAGTGGCCCAGAATTAATACATGAATAAGTTCTTCATGTGGGAAAGGGTGTGGGCTAGTTAATGGAAATGGCGACTTGTAAAATAAAAACAAAGGTTATAATTTCAGAAAATATTTTTAGGAAAGCTAGCAAATTTTAAATTAGCTACTAATTAATACATTTTGCAAAATCTTAGAAAGTATAATATTTATTTATTTACTATCCCAATAATTATAAATCTATTTTATTTTATCAACTAGTCTTTTAAATAACTATTTAGTTAAAACAATAATTTTATGAATCAAGCCAATAAATATTTGAAACTAGAAATATATATATTATTATTTATGTACTTATTTTATAAGAAAGCGACATTTATGAAAAAATGATTTTTATACAAGATTTTTAAATTACCTTCTAAAATCAAACATCGTTCAAAATCAACTAAAAATTTCAAGGAGAATATTTTATAAAACTCAATATATTAAAATGAATTAAAATCTAATTATTTTGGAAATTGGAAATCGGAGGTTACACTAATATTTTAGCCCAAGTGTTCAAGCCTTTTACGTGTTTTCCATATTATTAGGCATGAAGGAGTAGAGGAGAAAGGAAAGAGCCCACTCACAATGTTTGATCCCGTTAAGCATCATGTCCTGCCGATACGGCCAATCCCTTGAACCCGTGGTCCGATGCAAGCTCGATCTACTTAACTGATATGACCGTGCGAGCAGGCCGTGCTCTCCAAATCATCCGACCGTTCGGACTAAGGAAGATGGCATTATCATTCCAACCCAGCTATCTCAGTACTGCTCTGAACGAACACCTGATTTTCATCGAACCCGCTAGCCATCTGTACATGAAACCAACTAAATCAATACTTCTTCCCAAAATCTAACAAATCAAATGTAACCAACATTTGTTTCATTCGATCTGACTCAGCGTAACGCACCGTGCGGTTGCGGGCGTTACAATATATGTCTATATTGTACGACCCTAGGACACCGTAGATTTTGTCTTCATATATAACTTGACTTTGTGACCTAAAAAATTAGGAATTGTCTGCCTCGTGTACACCGACGTACTGGCTAGACAAGTGTTAGTTGACTGTCTATTTTCACAGTATTTGAAGACGTGACACCCGCACAATTAGACGCGCAATTGACCCTGTTAGTTGACTAGTATTACCCCTAGCGTACCCCCTGAGTCCATTGTAAATATGGTTGTGTATGTGCTAGTGTAATGACCAATGATTGTATTATATTATATGTATATAGGATATTGGATTGTTCTGCACGACTTTTGGAGCAGGTTATTGGTACTACGCAGCTTCTTGCCAAGCAAGATACCTTGCCATATTTACTGTTTAATTTAAATTATGCAAATATTGTATGATATTTTGTTGCATTCTTTTATACAACTATGCGCGTCCGAGATTGACTCGGGTACAGTCGACAAATGCGTCGATGAGTAGTGTACTTGACCTAGTCACTAGCAGACTCACCCCCATTGGGAGGAAACTCTGATATCTTCCGAGACCTGACACTCTTACACGTATCACAGTGACAAACTCATGTTGGAATGCGGGTTTGCGTACCCGACTAGCTATCGGTGCGTGTGACATGCATCACGGTTTAGTATGTAATTCAGGATTATATGATTAGTAGAGACTTGGCATATAGATACGTGGTATGCACGTCGAGTATTCGACTTGTATATCTATATTGGGCGGGGAGGACAACTAGTAGTTGTATGGGATACACACATTGGAATCCGTAGTATCCGGAGGAGCCACGGATCTAATGACTTCCTTTATTCAGATGCCACGTTCTTCGGAGTGATATGGACGTTATACTATACAGATGCCACTCTCTTCGGAGTGTGGGCGTTATACCTATGCCTACCCATACATACCAACGTTATATTGCATTCACATAGATGGTTAGCACACCCTTTATTTTATTTTATTCAGTATTAATATATGGCATGCTTCTATGTACTGGGGACAAAGTGAAAGCGCTTGATCCTTTGCCCTCTTGTTATGTCCCTCTGAGGACCTGGTTCCTTTCCAGGTGTAGATGTTCATGAGTATTCGCAGGAGCGCAGATCCAGACTTGCTACTTATATTTCGAGGAGGTCTTCTCTTTGAGTCTCAATGATTGTTAGTTGTTGTACATATTGTGTTTGCTTTTATATTCTAGTTCGGCAGTGGATTTATTTCTATCCGACTATCATCTTAGATACTTTATATTGAGATTTAGTTACTTGGTTATTGGTTATTTATTTCTATCTAATTTTTGTGGATGAGATTAGATTATACCCTGTGACTTATGATAGTTTATACCACTTTTGAATTATTGTTCATAATATAGCGTACGCATGCGTTATGGTTTTCATATATTGGAGTTGCCATATACATACGGCTGGCATGCTTACGTGTCCTAGTCCTACGTATTTTGGGACTAGGACGTGACATGTTTTTAGTGGTGGCCCATGCAGGTCGAGGGCATATTCTCTCGGTTACGTTACTGTACCGAGCAAGCCTGCACCTAGGATTAGAGTATAGGATCTCATCCATAATTGACTATGACTTATCTTTCTTCCAGTATGTTCTATTTAAATAATTGCATCATGCTTGATTCATGTGCTTCCCTAATAGTTCCTTAAGTATAGCCCCTGCTAGAATATAGGAATCCTTGTTGATAGGATGATAATTAGGGTAACATTCCTATTAAGAATACAACTAGGGCATTGACACATCATTAAGTTTAAACTACCTAATGAACCCTAGCATCCCTTACCTATAGATTAATTTACCATTATCCCTTGATGTGTTTATGTATGACTTGAGAGTAGTATAAACACTACTAGAATTAGTTTGAAATTTGACCATAATGTTGATCCTAGTATTGAGGAACCAATAGAATCCAAGGTTAAACATTAGGACATAACCTAGCTTCTCATGGTGAGATAGTACTAGAGAACTACAACTTTAGCTTGTCTTATAGCAGCCGAACAATACCTTAGGAAGCCAAGAGGAATGAATATAATATTTCCTGGATCATACCTCGAACATAGAGACTAGCATGCCATATTTCCTTAAGAAACCATGATATTATCTAGAGTCTCTCTATTTTAATTTTATATCTTATTCCTCTGAAAAGTTAGGACTCACTATTTGTGCGACGACTGATTAAGCTTTTCCTTTCTTTCAACTAGTGCCACCTGACACTTCTGATTGTAGACCGAGTGATTCCTTTTATGTTAGGATATATAGCTTGATAGGGTTATAGTCGTAATTTTGAATTTTGAAATTTTGGTGCTTGGTAGTTAGAACTTGATAGTTGAGTATTCATTTAGATTATAATTTTTATGGTTATCCTTTAGTTTAAAATCATGTGATTCGTACCCCCACCTCAATACGAGTTATATTCTCTTTCCCTTGTAGGCTAGCAACTCTTCCATTCTTACTATCGACACTTGTTCTATAAGCACTATGATTAAGACTTAAGATGACTGTGACCTATATAATGTAATAGGATACCCTAATAAGTACCAAGACCTCATCTCGTAAACTTTAATAGGAGTTTCTACTGTATCCTCAAGACAGCTACAGTATTAGTTAATTCTTTTAAGTTGGGTAGTATGCCGCACAACCTAGTAACACATAGTCCTCTTGACCCACTAATGAGGTATAATGGAATAACACCAACTATAGACTTGGATAAAAAAGATGATATTTAATCAAACTATAGAACTTAGAAGCTCATACCCCTACTTGGTCGACTAGCGACTTAGACCAGGAGTTAGTATGACAACTATAGAGACTGGATGAGTCTTATCTTCTTTGTGAACTTGAATTATTATGTACCTTCTTTCATAATAATCCAGCGTATTTATATTTTCTAAATTACCTCGACTGATGCTGCTATTATAGCCTAGTTTTTGTAAACTTAATCTTTTATCGAGCTTGTTCATGACATATGTGTTATTGGGGCCTGATCAACCACACTAATATAATTGTCTAATCAAAATCAGTGTATTATGGTCTAGCTAGCTATAGTGCGCTCGGTTCGCTCTTCGCATGACTACTTTACGTGGATTGAGATATATAGTCGACTAGTAGACGAATATACGTACCCCTAGACGTGTATGAGCATATCGTATCGATTACATAACTATACTGATACGAGCATGCGAATAAGAATTTACCAAATAGGATTTCAGTCCACACCTGCCTTGACAATTCCTTTTGAATTCCTTAAACGCCTTGATCTCCATACTTTTATTTCTATTACCTTCCCCTTGAACTCTTTATTATTGATTTCCGTCTTTCCTTATTTTGGAAAGATGAAACCTCGTGCATGGTATAAGTTTGATATACAGATAGTACTAGATATACCCCATAGGCCAACCGCATTATTTGGGGACTATATTTCGTAAATAAGGACATATCATATATGATATATTTGGTGTTGAAGTTTTGAGGATGGAATAACATGAGTAAATAATTTGAGGAATATCTTTCTTAAATGTATAGCCTTGTGTGCTAGATAGGCAAATTCTAAGTTGGGTAGAAGTTGCACTGTCAACTAGAGAGGAATTTCTTTTAGATTGTGATCAAGTAAGATTAGATTGAGAGGTTCAAGTCATTTTAATTTTGAGATATTTTAGAAGAATAATTAAGATGATGAGGATTTAAATGAATTTTTAATATTTAGATATTGCGGACCAAATATTTTTATTTGAGCATAAAATTTAAATTTTGAATATTGAAGGTTGAATCATCGATCTAAATCTTGAGGAAAATAAACAAAACTTCAAACATGAACATCGACGGATTAAATTCCAAATTAAATGATTTGAAAAAAAAATTGATTGTGGGTCACCTATTGAAATATTGAGGATGTAAATTAAAAATTAAAATTTGAAGAGTACGAAATTCCCAAGTTGGAAATAAAAATAATATTTGATTAAAATTGTTTTCTAAAGGAGATTATAATAGTTGGAGATTGCGATATAAATTTCGATGTGGGATGTCATATAGATTTGAATTATATTTGGATGATCGATTATTTAAAAATCGAGAAGATAGTACGATATGTTGAATTTTGGTTTAAATAATAGCTAATTTAATTTGAAAGTGATTGCGGTGGATTTGAATAGGTTTTAAATTTTAGGAAGAGATTGCAATTGACTTGCCTTATATGCGAATGTGAAGGAATTAACAAATTATGCCTTATCTTAAATTTTGAGGAAGAAATTATTTTAAGTTGGGTAGATTGTAAATCCCCTCACCCAAAATTAGGTCTACTTGGCTTAGATAGTGAAATTAGGGTTAGTTTGTATCCAATTGGAAATAGGACACGGCATTTTATTTAATTTTACAGTAATTAAATCACGTAGCGCACCTTACCATTGCTTCGATAATTGGAGCACTACACTAGCCATTGCCTTCCTACCAACTTCACACCCTTGTCCTAGACATGCCAGTCATCTATTCTGATCTTTGTGTAACTTATAATTATGCTCTCTTGTGCTATATTTTAGTCGCATAATATTTGTCACGGACGTTTATATTTAATTCTATATAAATATGACTTTGTATCCTTGTGCGTTCCAATCGAAATTGGAGACACAATCTTGACCCGTTTCGTGCAACCCAATTTATGATAATATTCTATTCTAAGTCTTTTATGTCCATGATCCTTGTGTTCCACCTAATTTTATCTCCATGTACCTCTAATTAATTCTAAAATACCTTGCGCATTAATTTTAAATCAATTTAATCCAATTTTCATCTTTGTGCAATTTTGCAATTGTTGGGCGCTTTTATGCAAAAGTGCATTGAGGTGTCCACACCTTTGGACAATACATAAAGAAACCCATTTTTCTCCTTCAAATAAATTTTTTCATAATTTTCGGAATGTGCAACGCGCAACATCGCCCCCTCATTTAACCCTCTCCTTGCATTTTAAATAATATAATTTATAGCCCTCCAAACATCCCCATGTGAGCCCAAGGCCCAACCCTAAGAGGTGTTGACCAAGCCCACTCCGAGGTTAACAAAACCCTAGTTCACATGTATAAATATACAATTTTATTCCTTTTTCCTTTCCTTTCTCTATTTTTTACCAAAACCCAAAATCAACCAACACAAAGCCGACCAAACACCTCTCCCTGTTCATCCTCTTCCTTCAGCCTCCCCGGCCGGAGCCTCACCGGAGATACGCCGGAGACCCCGCCGTTCTCCACCCAGCACTACCATCTCTTCCTTCGCCTTTCCCTTTTAACCCGCCTGAGCCGGAGCTCCGCCTGCATCTCCTCCACCGAGACACAGTAGCTCCTCGACCTCGACCCGCTGCTGAACCCCCGCAGCGCCGAGCAACTCCACCACGACGCCCAGCCGGAGCAGATCTCGACCTGTTCCTGCCTCCCATCACGCAGGAACCGAGCAGCGACCACCCGACTGCACCGAGAAGCCCGAGCCGCTGCACTCCTCCTCGACCACCCGCTTGACTCCTCCGCCACCTGAACCCGACTTCCACACGACCTCTTCCTCCCTGCTGCCATTGACACCAGAGACTCGACCTATATCTCCGCTCACCACCGTCACCATTAACCATCACCACCTCCATGTTCCTCTCCTCCCCATCTCGTCGGACCTCCCTCTCCCCTCGACTGAAATACCACCACACCACCACCAACACCACCATACCACCAGCACGACCACCACCATTCCCTGAACTCCTTCTCCTTTCTCCCGACCCCGCTGCTCTCGACTCCACGACGGCAGCCATCAACCACTGCATGACCCACCTGAGCCTCCCCCTTTCTTCCTGTTCAACTTTCTTGGCCGGACCTCCCCCTGGCCGGACTCCGGCAGACACCCACCATCATCATCATCATCTTCACCATGATGATCATCATCATCATCTCATCATCGACATCATCATCATCTCATCATCGCCATCATCGTCATCACCGTCATCCCCGTGCGCATACCCTGAGGTTCGAACCTGTCCCTCTCCCTTCATTTTATGTGTGTTGTACATCTAGGTTAGCATATTGGTTCAGTCAGTTAGTTGAGTCCAGATCGTGTCGGAGAACCCAACTCGCGTTCGTGTACGTACGTGTGTGCGTGTAATTATCAATTTGGTATATATATATATTTAGTATATGTATTTGAATGGATATGCATATAAATTATTGGTTATATTATTGTATAATTATATGGATATATATATAAATTAAATGCTAAATACTAATTGTGATTATATATGTAACTATATTGTATGACCCTAGGACACCGTAGATTTTGTCCACATATATACCTTGACTTTGTGACCTAAAAAATTAGGAATTGTCTGCCTCGTGTACACCGACGTACTGGCTAGACAAGTGTTAGTTGACTGTCTATTTTCACAGTATTTGAAGATGTGACACACGCGCAATTAGACGCGCAGTTGACCCTCTTAGTTGACTAGTATTACCCCTAGTGTACCCCCTGAGTCCAGTATAAATATGGTTGTGTATATGCTAGTATAATGACTAATGATTGTATTATATTATATGTACATATGATATTGGATTGTTCTACGCGACTTCTGGAGCAGGTTATTGGTACTATGCAGCTTCTTGCCAGGCAAGATACCTTGCCATATTTACTCTTTAATTTAAATTATGCAAATATTGTATGATATTTTGTTACATTCTTTTATACAACTGTGTGCGTCCAAGATTGACTCGGGTGCAGTCGACGAATGCGTCGATGAGTAGTGTACTTGACCTAGTCACTAGCAGACTCACCCCCATTGGGAGGATACTCTGATACCTTTCGAGACCTGACACTCTTACACGCATCATAGTGACAAACTCATGTTGGGATGCAGGTTCGCATACACGACTAGTTATCGGTGCGTGTGACATGCATCACGGTTTAGTACGTAATTCAGGATTATATGATTAGTAGAGACTTGGCATATAGATACGTGGTATGCACGTCGAGTATTCGACTTGTATATCTACATTATTAGGGGAGGACAACTAGGAGGCGTATGGGATGCACACATTAAAATCTGTAGTATCCGGAGGAGCCACGGATCCAATGACTTCCTTTATTCAGATTCCACGTTCTTCGAAGCGATATGGATGATATACTATTCATATGCCACATTCTTCGGAGCAATATGGACGATATATTATTCGGATGCCTCGTTCTTCGGAGCGATATGGACGTTATACTATGTAGATGCCACTCTCTTCTGAGTGTGGATGTTATACCTACGCCTACCCATACGTACCAACGTTGTCCTCATATTGCATTCACATAGATGGTTAGCATACCCTTTATATTATTTTATTTAGTATTTACATATGGCATGCTTCTATGTATCTTGTTATGTCCCTCTGAGGACCTAGTTTCTTTCCAGGTGTAGATGTTCATGAGTATTCGCAGGAGCGCAGATCCAGACTTGCTACTTATATTTCGAGGAGGTCTTCTCTTTGAGTCTCAGTGATTGTTAGTTGTTGTACATATTGTGTTTGCTTTTATATTCTTGTTCGACAGTGGATTTGTTTCCATCCGACTATCATCTTAGATACTTTATATTGAGATTTAGTTACTTGGTTATTGGTTATTTATTTCTATCTGATTTTTGTGGATAAGATTAGATTATACCCTGTGACTTATGATAGTTTATACCACTTTTGAATTATTTTTCATAATACAGCGTACGTATGCATTATGGTTTTCATATATTGGAGTTGCCATATACATGCGGCTAGTATGCTTACATGCCCTAGTCCTACGTATTTTGGGACTGGGGCATGATACCTATCAAGGTGGGCTTGTCTACGGAGAAGCTGGCAAAGATGTATATGAGGATGATCGTCAAGATACATGGGGTTCCCGTCAGCATAGTCTCGGATCGGGATAGTCGTTTCACTTCTCATTTATGAAAGAGTTTACTGGCGAGTTTGGGCACCCAGCTCAAGTTCAGTACTGTATATCATCCCTAGACAGATGGACAGTCAAAGAGGACCATTTAGACTCTCGAGGATATATTGCGCACATGTGTACTAGATTTTGGGGGATCTTGGGAAGATCATCTCTATTTGGTAGAGTTTGCTTACAACAACAGCTACCAGGCTAGTATAGAGATATCACCATTTGAGGCTCTGTACGGTCGGAGATATCGTACTCCCTTGTCATGGGACGATATTGGGGAGAGAGTTTTTTTAGGGCCTGAGATGGTTGTGGATGCAGCAAAGAAGGTTAAGCTGATCAGAGATAGACTTCAAGTGGCGCAGGACATCGGTATTGGGCCGATAGCCACCAGAGACCTTTGGAGTTTGAGGTATAGTTTTAAAATTTTTTTGTGTGTGCTTGATATTGGTTGTTTGTTATAGATTAAGTTCTTAAGATTGTTCTTGGTTCTAGGTTAGTGGTTAGGTATTTCTGAGGATTTCTCTAATACGAGGCATGATTCGTTTCAGCGGAGGTAGAAAGCTTAGTCAGCGATTCATCGGACCTTTCAGTATTCTCGAGAGGGTCGATGTAGTTTCTAACAAACTAGACTTGGCACCTGCATTAGAGGGAGTGCACAACGTGTTTCATGTGTCGTAGTTGAGACGGTACGTGGCGAATCCTAGTCACATGTTGGATCACTCGGAGATAAAGATGGGACCTACTCTTAGCTATTTAGAGCAGACAATTAAGATTCTGGATCGGAGGAAGAAGGTGCTGAGAAACCAGACCATTTCCTTGGTATGCGTCGCATGGAGGCATCACTCTCCGGGGGAGTCTACCTTGGAGAGAGAGGATGAAATGCGAGAGCGTTACCCATATTTGTTTGTGCCTTGAGATATGTTCTTTCCAGATTCTGTTTTGTTTTATTTCTGGGGGCAGTTTAGTCTTTGAATTTCGAGGACGAAATTATTTTAAGGGGGTAGACTTGTCACTACCATATTTTCTAGGAAAATATATTTTGGTCATTTCATAATTAACTAAATATGTGCATGTTGTATATTTATTTATCATATTATTTATTTATTATTAGATGTTAGTTTATTATTTTGGACTTGTGTTAGTGGACCTAACTAGTTTAGATTAGAACCATGGACCAATATTTAATTCTAGTTAGAATTGGGCCTAAGTAGAAACCAAATCATTAGGATGATGATTAATTAAGTTAAATCAATTAGGCTAGAACCTTCCCTCATTAATTATTCCTTCATGATAAGCCCCAAAGGGTATTTTAGATATTTCATAGTAGCTTGGGGAAGGGAAAAATGGGCCGGCCATAGATTAAATGGAGGAAAATTCTCTATGTTTATTTTTTATTTCAAATCTAGATCTAGAATTTTCTCTTCCAAAATTCTTCATTCTCACATCAAATTATACCCAATTTTTTTCCTAATTCCTTCCTAAATCATCATTGAAGGCCATTAGTACAAGGAGGAAGCAACGATCTACAAGAAGGAAGTAAGGATCTACAAGGAGGAGCAAGGATCTACAATTTGAAGGCTCTTTTTACTCAATTTGGAGATTTCATTAGGAATCCATCTCCCAATAGGTATAATTCAGTTTCTCCCCATAATTAGACTCTAAATCTGAATTTTAATTATTATGAACCACCCCATATGCTAAGGCTACCGATAGGAATTGTAATTAGGTTCATAGGAGGCATATGGAGAAAGTTATGTGGTATTTTGTATCAATTTTGGGGAAATTTCAAGATTGACACATCTTGTGTTTGTTAATAGGTCAATTAGACCAAATTAACATGTGTTTGATTGTGTGTGGCTAGTATCGTGTCCATAATTGGATACATGTAGGTCGTATCCCGGTAATTTGGAGATACAGGTTGATTTGGGAATTTTTCTCTGACACGGGGGTTTGAGCATTCACATTTTGACACGGACATGTAGATGAGTAGTTAACTCTTCGTATTATTCATAATTATGATTTTAGATCTACTTGTATCCATTGGGATACATTTGGTTGTGTGATGGAGCCGTATTGCAAGCGTATCATAGATCTAGTGTGATACGGGTGTGATACACTTCACGTGTTTGCTCTTTGCAATTTAATTCAATTGCCTTGATTATAAATATTATAATATTATAATTATAATTATTATGTGAGATATATGTATATATATATATATTTATATGTATGATCTACAAGTCTTGTTGATGTGTTGGTGATCATAGGAGAGTAGGAGTTCATGTGCATCTCTAGTATAGTAATATGTATATATATGTATTATGATTATATATATATATATATATATATATATATATATATATATATATTGTGTGTAGATGTGTGTGTGTGTGTGTGTGAGCTTGAGGGAAGAAGAAACCATGAAAAAAAGTGAATAAAATAATGAAAACAGTGAGAAAAAGCAATAAAAAGCAGTGAGAGAAAAGCAGTGAGAAGTGGGGAAGAAGCAGCAGCAGAAGCAGAACCAGCCACAGAAGCAAAAGCAGAAAGCAGCAACGGCAGCGGTAGTAAGTAGCAGCTTACTGATAAGTTGGTAAGTTGGTAAGTTTTATATATATATATATATATATATATATATATATATATATATATATATATATATATCTTACTAACTTACTAGTAACTAGTTAGTTTATTTAATAAACTAGTAAGTTATACATATATATATATATATATATATATATATATATATATATATATATATATATATATATATATATATATATATATATATATATATATATATATATATATAAGTTAGTTAGATTTATTGGTAAGATAGTAAGCTAGTAAATTAGTATATATATATATATATATATATATATATATATATATATAAGATTAATTAGTTTATATTAATAAGCTAGTAGTTTATGTATATATTGTAAATAAGTTAGTATACATATATATTTATGAGATTTATATATACATAAGTACTAGTTAATTAGTTAGTATTATTTCTAGACTACCTTGAGGTATGCCAAGGTAATGAGAGTGGAGATATCTCGGGTACGGTTATTGAATATCTGAAGGGGTATGTTAGTATATAGTTTAGTATAGTATTGTTATAAGTTTAAATACGTATTAGTATATAATGAGGAGTATAGGTATTAGTAATATGTTAGATATTGAATTACCTTCCGATACCAAGGTAGTGTCAAGGTATTGGGTTTTACTCAAGGTACTGGGTTTGAGCATCAAGATGGGAGTGTAGGTGTTGTGATACCATTTTGGTTCAAAGCCAAGGTATCCACTTAGGATTAGTTTAGTTATGAGTTTTGTATATTGTTGTTTGTATACATATTATAATATTTTTATATCTAATAAATTGCGTATCTTATGATACGGTATCTTGTTGATTCCTAGTATCCTAGTACAGCTAGTATGGCTTAGTTACATAGTGTATGGACCCAATATCATAGAGATGGACTCATATAACCTAGAAATAGCTAGTTTGACCAAGTTTGACTAGTTTGACCTAGAGTTGACCTAGTTTGACTATTTTGACTTAGAAATAACTTTATGACCTAGAATTTGACTAGTTTAACTTATTTTCATTCCAAAATCTAGTATTGATGTTAGATTTTCTATTTAGGTCTTCGAGGTACCGTACCGGACATCTTTTATACTGTTCACCGAATTTCAGGCAAGTACATTCTCTGATAGTTTCTCATTTATGATATCCACTATATCTCTTATATTTATTGTAGATATCCTTAATTTCTTGACATGATTGTTACACGGATTGTTATATCTGGATCTCGTCATGAGATGTTATTCCTTGGTATTTATGGTGTATCTTGTGCAAGCCTTATTTTTTGTTCTTCTTGTACATGTACAGACATTGATTCTTGGGGAGACTAGCTACCTACCAGTGAATCCCATATTATAACGTACCATGGTTGGATCCACTATACCAGTCGGGGGCGGGGAGTATGTAGTGTAGATATGTGATCATACCCTCCTTGTGCATGTCATGTTCCTTGAATAGTGTTAATCATACACCGCACGTATGATTAACTAGGCCATTATTATTGTGCAATTTTCTAAGCCGATCACATGTTAAAGCTGGTACTCACTCACTTAGTAGTAGTATTTTTTGTTCATTACTATGATGATCATTCTTGTATTTATTCCCAGTATTCCTTTATTGCATATATTTTATACCTTTATATTGTATTTTATATATTCGCTCTATTTACTGTTACATAGTTTATATCATTTATTAGAACTTTTGTTAGAGATGTACTTTGCTCCTTTCCTAACTGGATATATTTTTCTCAAATGACACTAAGGAGTGGTACCCCACTCACTACGGGTCTCAGAATGTCGTAGGCTTAGAGCCAGAGACCTTGGCTCAGGAGGATCTCATCCCGACTGAGATAGATGACCCAGGGCTCGTAGTGCAGTAGTTAGACTCTTTGTACTGGATTTGTCTCCAGTATATTGTTATTAGTATTTCTTTGTTTTGACTCATTGGATATTATTTGTCTTATGAGCTGTATTATAAATCTTTTGTCCTTTTATCATATTCGTGCGATTATTCCATCTTATAGATATGTGATTGAGTATTCATATTACATTTGTGGCATATTTATATCTTGATTGTTAGATAGATAGATTACCCAAACAACATTCTATCGCCGATGCTACGGCGTAGGCTAGGCGTTATTCTCTACTCGTGCCCTTACATCGGGTGTGGGTCATGACACTACACATGAACTGTAGATACGAAGAAACACAAATATTGTAGCTCACAAGTAAACTATGGATAAGAGAAGACTCACCCGACCTTAGAGGCGACAGGGTGATCAAATAACCCAATTTTAGAGGCCACAGGGTCACAAACAGATAACCATAACCCGACCTTTGAGGCCACAAGGTCACGAAGCAGATAACCTGACCTTAGAGGCCAAAGGATTATAAAGAACAAAAATAGAGAAGAGAAATAGTCAATGTATTTATAATCATTCTCTCACGTCCAACAATCATGTGGGTATAACCAATACATCACTATTTAAATCAAGTCTATGATCTACGACAAGGGTGCATATAATCATGTACGAAGATTTCTATAAAAATAAATTCTAACTAATGTCATATGAATATAATGAAACAAATATTTAAAATAAGCCAAATAAATTAGACATTCTATATGAAATTGAAAAACTTGGTAAGGTATACTTGCCTTAATAATCTAAATTTTTGCTGAAATTGAAGATGCCAAAGTCTAGTCCAAGCACAAGTGATTCCAAGCCTACCAATTTGATAAGGATATTCACATAGTTATTTATATTACCTATATAGAGTGTTAATAGAACTTTATATGTTTGGCATTAATTACTTTTTAAGGTATATACCATAATATGAAAAGTTAGGGGTGTTTATTATAATTATTATCGGAATATAGTAGTTGGTAGTTGGCCATGAAGATAGTTGAATCAATTTCTTAATATGGAGAATTCGCTCTAGCCCTCATATGGTGAACTCATGCGACTCCTCTGTTAATAATAATCATGACTTGGTCTTGCATTGTGCATATTGGTTGAAGTGGCAACCTTGAGAATAGGTCCACAACCATGCATAGATCTTAAATTGTAGCCAACGTGAGCATGACTCTAGGCATTTTAGTTAGATTACTTTCATGTATTTAAATAGCCATGTAGTAACTCTTTTAAATAGAATACTAAGAATCATCAATTCTAAAAAGCTCCCTGTGTTCTCCTTTCTACAAGGAGTGTTAAAGGTTTTGTGTTCTCCTTTGCCATCAACGCAAGCTTGCTGTCTCCTCTCACAAACACACATCTGTGTGAACGATCCCTTCCAGCCAACAAGTGGTATTAGAGCTCGAGTTTGAGAAGATGGGCAAGCCCGGAGCTGCATCGCCGCAGACACCAAGTACTAGCGGGAGTATGACCACACAGCCGATGGCCACACTGGTGAAGGAAGGAAACTTGGCACTCTCATTGTAACACCCCGTTCCGCTCAAGCGAACCGCCGACTCAATCGGCAATAGTGCAGCTGTCCCGACCCGCTTTGCCTCGATCAAGAAGCAAAGGATATCCAGACTTGTCCCTACTGGAATCCGGCTTGGACTATCAGAGGCTCGCTCTGACGTATCGCTCTACCGAGGCAAATTATCGCTTAGGTGGGCGGCTACGGTGAACTTGTCTTTGCTTAGCCAGCACACATAAAATCTGGAATATTTATGCTAGTCGCTAGGTGATTTACCCCCTGCATGCTAATAAATCTAACGCACCTAGCTAAGGGAATAATCTCAACTTATATTGCTTGCTAGAACATGGAAATTAAAATACTGCTTATATTCAGACCCTCGCATGCTAAGTCCCTTAACGGTTTCAATTCTCGGCTTACCTTCGGGTCCGAGCAACGTGCCTGCTTATGTACCTAAAAACGCATGCTTGTCTGCTTGAATGTTGCCGTGTTTTCATCCAACTCCGGAAGACTACTCAGTAGTCATTCTGTGTATGATTGACCCTGCAAGTATCCAGGACCGTTAGGTCACCAGGCAGCCCCGAACCAGGGGAATGCATCAAGGCAAGTTATTCACTATACACAATCATGATTCAAGTATCCCGTATACTCGTGTACTCGTGTTCCCGTGCACTCATGTTCTCGTGTTCTCTTGTTCAAAGTGCATGCGTGTTCTCGTGTATCTCGTGATAATTGGAATGACCCAATGTCTTGTATGTCGCGGACAACTCGGACCCGAGGTATTGTTCCACGGACGGTCACCGGGGCACCGGGGCCGATCCGATCCGGATGGAACTCGTGTGTAGTCTTCGTGTTCGGGACTGGGTAGCTTGTAGCTCATTGTGTACTCTTGTAGCAAGCTATCCTTGTCCCCGGCTACGTCCATAATGGCTTTGCCAGCGACCGTGTTCATATAGATAAGTCATCCTCGCTTAGCGGCTATCCGCGTGCGAGTCACTGCATCGTATAAATGAATAACTAAACACCAGAACGATCATGTTAAACGACCCTCATGTTTGCATATGCTATGCCTCCTGAATGTTATACTTGCCCGTGCTTGAATTAACGATGTTTGCCATAATGTTTGCCTTGGACAGGGAAGTAGATGGTAAGTTGGTAAGTCCCACCGTGTTTCCTCTAACATCGCACGGCACACTGCCCGACACGATAGGCTATTCAATATTTGTATGAAACTGATCCTAAGGCAACTAGAAAGACAACTTAATAGTTGTGCACGGAACCTGTATTACGTGTTTGGATTTGTCGAGCGGGCGAGTAGCTTCCCCACCAGTGCATTCAATGTACTGATAATCCACCAGTTTGTATGCAGGGTGCGGGAGAACCTCGTTCGGTACGGACGCCTCCTTCGTACGTGCTAAGGCGTGGAGATCACTCTGAAGCAACAGTGCGTTCGGGACTGAAGCACATATACAAGACATAAGTTGTGAACATCGCCTGACCATCGTCTGTACAATCATTCCACAGTTGTAGCCACTTGGCACACTTTTACTGTTTCAGAGAGAGGCTTAAGCGACTTGTAATCTTGGATATATGCCGCCTGTAACACATGTTAAATCAATAAAAGCTTGCTTTACATCAACTTGTGTTTCAATGCTTCCGCTATATTTGTCAACTCAGTGAACCTGTTATCGATCGCCTATGCGTTCATGACTCCGCTGCACTCGGACAATCTGTGCGACTCTGTGGCTTAGAACTCTTACTGCCAGCCAATGAACCATGGCCTTGTACGGGCGTCGATCACGCTCGTGCGGCATCACGCCCGGATGGGTTAAGCGATCGTTCCGCGGGAGCGCTGGCGAGGGTGATTCCCGCCTAGCGGGAACGGCCGAATTGCCTGCGGGAGATCGGGGCGTGACATGTTGGTATCAGAGCCTGGCTTCTACGCCTTTGGACTTCGATTCGATATCTCTGTTTTGAAAGCTCGTTCGTGGGTTATGTGCACGCTCTCTCTCAATGCCTCGATGGGATGTTCCAACAATAAGTCTAAATACTTTCAAAATGCGTTTTGATTGTTATGCTTGCTTGTCTGGTTGTATGCTGCGAGTGGCCTTTGTGCCAACCTGTGCGAACCCTTCGAGAGTATCGCTAGTAGCTTGTCCGATTTTCACTAACCCTAAGTTTGGTTGAATGCATCTATTCGAGGGACGCCTTGAACTAGTGCACCATCCAAGACTTAAGAAAAGGTGAAACTCGAGTGCTGAGACTTCGCTATCACTAAGCTGGTTGACGTGCTCACACTAGAAATGCATGTCGAAGGTGCGCACGATCCAGTCTAAGCGATATGCTAAGATCGACGCTTGTGCAAGTGAATATCCAAATGAACAAGTGCAACGACTTGTCTAGGATTGCCTCAACCCTATATCACTGCTTGTCCTTAGTAAGTCTCGAGGACGAGACTTTTTCTAAGTTGGGTAGGATGTAACACCCCGTTCCGTTCAAGCGGACTGCCGACTCAATCGGCAATAGTGCAGCTGTCCTGACCCGCTTTGCCTCGATCAAGAAGCAAAGGATATCCAGACTTGTCCCTACAGGAATCCGGCTTGGACTTTTAGAGGTTCGCTCTGACGTATCGCTCTACCGAGGCAAATCATCGCTTAGGTGGGTGGCTACGGTGAACTTGTCTTTGCTTAGCCAGCACACATAAAATCTGGAATATTTATGCTAGTCGCTAGGTGATTCACCCCCTGCATGCTAATAAATCCAACGTACCTAGCTAAGGGAATAATCCCAAGTTGTATTGCTTGCTAGAACATAGAAATTGAAATACTGCTTATATTCAGACCCTCGCATGCTAAGTCCCTTAACGGTTTCAATTCTCGGCTTACCTTCGGGCCCGAGCAACATGCCTGCTTATGTACCTAGAAATGTATGCTTGTCTGCTTGAATGTTGTCGTGTTTTCATCCAACTCTGGAAGACTACTCAGTAGTCATTCCGTGTATGATTGACCCTGCAAGTATCCAGGACCGTTAGGTCACCAGGCAGCCCCGAACCAGGGGAATGCATCAAGGCAAGTTATTCACTATACAGAATCATGATTCAAGTATCCCATGTACTCGTGTACTCGTGTTCCCGTGCACTCGTGTTCTCATGTTCTCTTGTTCAAAGTGCATGCGTGTTCTCAAGTATCTCGTGATAATTGGAATGACCCAATGTCTTGTATGTCGCGGACAACTCGGACCCGAGGTATTGTTCTACGGACGGTCACCGGGGCACCGGGGCCGATCCGATCCGGATGGAACTCGTGTGTAGTCTTCGTGTTCGGGACTGGGTAGCTTGCAGCTCATCGTGTACTCTTGTAGCAAGCTATCCTTGTCCCCGGCTACGTCCATAATGGCTTTGCCAGCGACCGTGTTCATATAGATAAGTCATCCTCGCTTAGCGGCTATCCGCGTGCGAGTCACTGCATCGTATAAATGAACAACTAAACACCTGAACGATCATGTTAAACGACCCTCATGTTTGCATATGCTATGCCTCCTGAATGTTATACTTGCCCGTGCTTGAATTAACGATGTTTGCCATAATATTTGCCGTGGACAGGGAAGGAGATGGTAAGTTGGTAAGTCCCGCCGTGTTTCCTCTAACATCGTACGGCGCACTGCCCGACACGATAGGCTATTCAATGTTTGCATGAAACTGATAATAAGGCAACTAGAAAGACAACTTAATAGTTGTGCAAGGAACCTGTATTACGTATTTGGATTTGTCGAACGGGCGAGTAGCTTCCCCACCAGTGCATTCAATGTACTGATAATCCACCAGTTTGTATGCAGGGTACGGGAGAACCTCGTTCGGTACGGATGCCTCCTTCGTACGTGCTAAGGCGTGGAGATCACTCCGAAGCAACGGTGCGTCCGGGACTGAAGCACATATACAAGACATAAGTTGTGAACATCGTCTGACCATCGCCTGTACAATCATTCCACAGTTATAGCCACTTGGCACGCTTTTACTGTTTCAGAGAGAGGCTTGAGTGACTTGTAATCTCGACTATACGTCGCCTGTAACACATGTTAAATCAATAAGAGCTTGCTTTACATCAACTTGTGTTTCAATGCTTCCGCTATATTTGTCAACTCAGTGAACCTATTATCGATCGCCTATGCGTTCATGACCCCGCTGTACTCGGACAATCTGTGCGACTCTGTGGCTTAGAACTCTTGCTGCCAGCCAATGAACCATGGCCTTGCACGGGCGTGGATCACGCTCGTGCGGCATCACGCCCGGATGGGTTAAGCGATCATTCCGCAGGAGCACTGGCGAGGGTGATTTCCGCCTAGCGGGAACGGCCGAATTGCCTGCGGAAGATCGGGACGTGACACTCATACCCTATTCTTACCAGTACTAACTACTCTATGTGGGTGGTTAAGATGAGGGCTAACATGCGCGCACAAGGCGTATGGAGCGCGATTGAGCCCAAGGCCAACGAGGAGGTGAACGAGCGCAAGGACCAGGCGGCCCTTGCACTCATCTTCAATGCGGTAGACGAGGAGAGCTTCATGCACATCTCTGATAAGGAGAATGCCAAGGAGGCATGGGATGCCTTATGCACAGTGCATCTGGGAGATGATCGTGTCAAGGAGGTCAGGCTTCAGACACTCCGATGGGAGTTTGAGGGGCTCCGTATGTCAGAGTCCAACACGGTTGATGGCTATAGTGTGAAGGTGACAAACTTGGTGAATCAGATCAGAACTCTTGGTGATACGCTCGAGGAGTCATACGTTGTCAAGAAGGTATTACGATCAGTACCTGAGAGGTTCGTGGCGCTCGTCACAACCATTGAAGAGTTCGGAGATCTAAAGACGAAGAAGTTGGAGCAGGTTTTTGGCTCCATGAAGGCGCATGAAGAGCGAATGCGTGCATATGCACCATGACAAGGTCAGATCATGCTACTAAAATCTGACCAAAAGTCGTCACAAGAGATGGCGGAGAGCTCAAACGCCGGAGGGCGTGGGCGTGGCAAAGGTCGTGGTCGTGGTCGTGGTCGTGGTCGCGGGAGGGGCCGCGGCAGAGGCGGGCGTGACAATGACAAGCCCGTTCGCGATAAGTCGAAGTCCAAGTGCTTCAAGTGTGGTGACTTCGGGCACTTCGCTGCTGAATGCCACAGCAAGCCGGAGCCAGAAGCTAACCTAGCCAAGGTTAACTTCAAGAATGATCAAGACATACTTCTGGTGGCATCTCACGTGGAGAAGTCATGCCAGATGACGCGGGGGACTGGAAGCATCCCCAGGTATGGTGTAGAAGACGTTGTCAGATCCGAGGAGCTTTGGTACCTGGACAACGGTACTAGCAACCACATGACCGGAGAAAGAACCAACTTCTTGGAGTTTGAAGAGAAGGACCTCGGCGGTGTAAGATTCGGCGATGGCTCGGAGATCAGCATTAAGGGCATTGGTAATATTCTTCTACAATGCAAGACAGGGGAGCACAAGCTACTTGAGGGTGTCTACTACCTCCCTGAGCTAGAGAGTAACATAATCAGCTTGGGGCAATTTGACAAGCAAGGGTGGCAGATCGTCATAGGAGGTAATCAGTTAAAGCTTTACGACAGGGACAACACCCTTGTTGCAAGGGTGAGGCGAACTGAAAATTGCTTGTACAAGCTTGCCTTGAGAGTGTGCTCGCCTGTGTGTTTCATAATGAAGACACAACATGTGGCATGGATCTGGCACGTGCGCATGGGCCACCTCAACTTCCATGCACTGCGGACCATGTGCGCAAAGATGATGGTCGAGGGGATGCCGATGATAGAGCACTTGAACAAGGTTTGCAACGGGTGCCAAACCACAAAGATGACACGACAGCCATTTCCCGATAAGGCAGAGTTCAGAGCAAAGTCGCCACTGCAGCTGGTGCATGCGGATGTCTGTGGTCCCATTACTCCAACGACACCAGCAGGTAACAAATACATTCTGCTCATAGTTGATGACTACAGCAGAATCATGTGGGCGTATCTACTGACGTTGAAGAGCGAGGTCTTCAACACTTTTCGGCGATTCAAGGTGGCGGTGGAAGCTGAATCAGGTCACAAGCTGAAGGGGCTCAGAACTGACCATGGCGGCGAGTTCACTTCACAAGAATTCAACAAGTATTGCGAGGACGAGGGCATTCGACGCTACCTCACAGCCCCGTATTCACCGTAGCAGAATAGAGTTGTGGAACGCCGCAACCGAACCATGTTGGCGACAGCACGAAGTCTGCTGCACTCTCGAGGTATGCCCGCTTGGTTCTGGGGTGAAGCTATTCGACATGCCATGCATTTACTGAACAGGTCTTCGACGAAAGCTCTAGACGACGTGACACCATACGAAGCATGGACAGGAAGGAAGCCGAACCTGTATCACCTGCGCATATTTGGCTGCTTAGCGCATGTTAAGGTGCTTCGTGATCACCAAAGAAAGCTGGAGGACAGGAGCACTATCATGGTGTACCTTGGAGTCGAGCCTGGCACCAAGGGATATCGTCTCTATGATCCCATGACCCGGTCTGTACGTGTCAGCCGTGACGTTGTGTTTAGAGAAGATGAGCAGCACGACTGGAGCACTGAAGCAAACCAACTTGGGGTCGTCCCAGTCACTTTCATCGTCCAATACAATGAGGAGCATGTACCACTATCTTCAGCGACGATGCTGAGTTCTCCAAGTACCCCACGCACACCACCAGATGGAGTTGTTCTAACAATATCTGAACCTGAGACCTCAGGGTTTAATGTGCCTGTAATGAGACAGGCGTCTGGAGCAAGTGATGCAACCCCGCCAACCGGAGAAGCTTCAGACCCCAACGTCGACGGGAGTGGACCACATAGATATCGTGACTTGTTCGATATCTATGACAACACAAGTGAGCTTCATATGTGTAAGCTACTCAACGATGAACCCCAAAGCTATGACACAGCTGCACATAATCTCAACTGGAAGCGGGCTATGGAGGTTGAGCTTGAAGCCATCCAGAAGAACAATACGTGGAGTCTTGTAAATCTGCCGAAGGGCGCGCAAGCCATAGGGCTGAAATGGGTGTACAAGCTCAAGAAGGATCCAAATGGCGATGTCATAAAATACAAGGCTCGGCTGGTTGCCAAGGGTTATGTTCAACGCCAAGGCATCGACGTCGATGAAGTGTTTGCACCGGTGGCTAGGCTGGAAACCATCCTGCTCATTCTCGCACTAGCATGTCAGCAAGGTTGGCGTGTGCATCACATGGACGTCAAATCCGCATTCCTGAACGGCGAGCTCAAGGAGGATGTCTACATTGTGCAGCCAACTAGGTTCATCGTGAAGGGTCACGAGGACAAAGTATACAAGCTTTATAAATCCTTGTATGGTCTACGCCAGGCACCACGAGCATGGAACTCAAGGCTTGATGCATACTTGTTGTCACTTGGTTTCAGCAGATGTCCACAAGAGCATGCCATGTACATGCACTGTCAGAAGAACGAAGTGATGCTTGTTGGAGTCTATGTTGACGACCTTATCATCACCGGCTTAAATCTTAGACATGTGGAGGAGTTCAAGCAGCAGATGAAAGATGAGTTTGAGATGAGTGATCTTGGCGACCTTAGCTACTACCTTGGCATAGAGGTGCAGCAAGGTGTCAATAAAGTCAAGCTGAAGCAAACGGCCTACGCCAAGAAGATCCTCGAGCAGACCGATTTCTTGGAGTGCAATGCAAGCAAAACACCCATGGAAGCAAAGCTGAAACTCACCAAGTCTGATACAAGCCCAAAGGTGGATGCAACACACTATCGGAGTATCGTTGGAAGTCTTCGATACTTGACGCACACCCGGCCCGATATCGCATACTTCGTTGGCGTGGTGAGTCACTTTATGTAGGCACCAACGCAGACTCATTATGCTGCAATTAAGCAGATACTGCGATATGTGAAGGGCACACTACATTATGGCTTGAGTTTGTCAGAGGACAAGTAGAGGAGCAGCTTCAAGGCTACTGTGATAGCGACTTGGCCGGAGATTTGGACGATCGCAAGAGTACCACTGGGATCATCTTCTACTTCTGTAAATGTCCGATCACTTGGAAGTCACAGAAACAGAAGACAGTGGCATTATCTTCGTGTGAGGCAGAGTATATGGCGGCGTCGGCAACAGCTTGTCAAGCTATCTGGCTGAATCGCATGGTGGAGATGATGACAAGGAGTGAAAATTGTTCAGCCAAGCTACTGGTGGATAACAAGTCTGCAATTGCATTGGTGAAAAATCCTGTCTTTCACGATAGAAGCAAGCATATAGATGCACGCTATCATTTTATCAGGGAATGTGTCGAGAAGGGACAGATTGATGTGGAGTACATGAGCAGCAAAGAGCAAACTGCAGACATCCTGACAAAGGCTCTGAACCGATCCATGTTTGAAGAGCATCGTAGGAACATTGGAGTCAAGGACCTCTCAGAGTAAAGTCCAGATTAGGGGGGAGCATGTTAATAATAATCATGACTTGGTCTTGCATTGTGCATATTGGTTGAAGTGGCAACCTTGAGAATAGGTCCACAACCATGCATAGATCCTAAATTATAGCCAACGTGAGCATGACTCTAGGCATTTTAGTTAGATTACTTTCATGTATTTAAATAGCCATGTAGTAACTCTTTTAAATGGAATACTAAGAATCATCAATTCTAAAAAGCTCCCTGTGTTCTCCTTTCTACAAGAGAGTGTTAAAGGTTTTGTGTTCTCCTTTGCCATCAACGCAAGCTTGCTATCTCCTCTCACAAACACACATATATGTGAACGATCCCTTCCAGCCAACATCCTCGGTGACGTAGCCATGGCCGGGCTTGGGTTGCTATGGTGGATTCAAGAATGTAGCGGGTGTCTCCTCCATGGTAGTCTGACGTGTGTACTATCGTCAACTCGATCAGCTCCTTCGGTAAACTCGGGGTCAGTGCCAACTCTTCAGATCAGCGTCTAAGGACGGATCGGTACCTCCGTCATAAAACTTAGTGCCGCGAGCTTTGTGGGTCTGTGTGCATAGTGGCGAAGGAAGCAGACTCCAATAACGATGAGATAGATCGTACGCTTGCAGTATAGCCGCCCAATATGTGGCATCTACGGCGTAGCCCGGTGGCTTGTGGCGTCTACCGATGATGTTGTCATCAGTGAGCTCAAAAAGGTTATTGGTTCGGTTCAGAATAATGGGGGGCGGGTTGCATGGTTTGCTCATGGGAAGAAGAGATGGGTTCACGACATGGATGATCTACTTAGAATATATTGATGATGATGGTTATATATAACATGGAGATAAGGATGGTAGGAGTGTGCTTGGAAGGGCAGGGGTCCCTGTTGGGAAAGAAGAACGAAAACCTTCTCCAAAATCAGAGAGTATCTGCGAGAGAACCAAGCAATACAACGCATAACCCAAACATCAAACCACAGAAAAATAATCCACGCAAACACAAAGAATTTTAACGTGGAAAACCCTTGCGGAAAAAAACTACGGGACGATCAGAGTCCATCCTTAAAGAACCTCTACTAATAGAATAATAAGAATACACCCTCTACAAACTCCTCCCGATCCAACATGGATCACCACAATACTTATGAATAGAAAATAGATCACACCACGAAGATAGAAGATAATAAAAAATTATCCAAAATAATCTCCTCCTCCAAAACAGCCTCCAATCCTTCATTCTTCTTCCCAAAGTTGCAATGGCACTATTGTCTCCTTTTTTTCTCTTTCTTAAGATAATATATTATTGTTCAGTTGGGGATTAGGGTTAGAAAAAATCTAATATATACCCTTAATCGCGTAGCTAATCCTGGACCATAGGATATGATCCAACGATGTATAAAATACCTCTGAATTTTCGTCCAGCCCGCCGACCGAACTCGGACCGACTTCGGTTTTGAGGTTATAGAATACCACACCGAGTTTGGCCCAACTTCGATTTTGAGGTTCTGGGATACCACACCGAGTTCATAGCGAGTTCGGCCCTAACTCTGTCTCCCCCTCTACAGCAGCTGCTTCTCCTTCCTCACGACTTTCTTCGACCTCTCGAATGGCTCTCGTCACCTCCCCGAACTTCTCTAACCATAGACGGCGCTCGTCGCTCTCCGGTGTGTTCTCCATATAGGTTGGGAACCCCACCCACTCCAATAAATCTTTTCTTTCACAACTATATAGAGGGCTTCGTCATCCCGACGATTTGCCTGTAGTACTCAAAATTTCCCTTTGGAAGAATCTTTTTGAACATGTCTGCTCCATTGGTATGAACCTTCTTAAGCACCGCTTTCTTTTTCACAACAGCATCCCGTATCCATTGATACTGGGTCTCAATGTGCTTGGACCGGCTATGAAATGTCTGGTTCTTCACAAGGTGAATAGCACTCTGACTATCGCAAAACAAAGGATATTGCTCCTGCTTTAGCCTAATTTTCTACAACAGCTTCTTCATCCATAGCAACTCCTTGCAAGCCTCCGTCGTCTCAATGTACTATGCCATTATCGTTGACAAGGCAACACACTTCTGCAAATGCGACTGCCACGATACTGCTCTACCAGCAAATATTATCACATAGTCCAAAGTCGATCGCCTCGTGTATACATCTCCAGCCATATCAGCGTCGGTATACCCAACCAGCTTTGGCTCGTCACCACCAAATAAAAATCTCTAATGGCAGTGCCCTGAAGATATCATAGAATCCACTTGACCCCACTCCAATGTAGCGTTCCATGATTTTAAGTGTACCTGTTAACTGTGTCGACCACGTGAGCAAAGTTTGGCCTCGTACATACTATATCATACATAAGACTTTCCACGGTTGAGGCATATGGAACCCACTCTATATCTTTTTTCTCGTCCTCGGTAGATAGACACTGGTCCTCAGTGAACTTTAAGTGAGCCGCAAGGGGGTTACTCACTTTCTTCGATTCGTCCATCTTGAAATGCTGAATTACCCGATGAATGTACTTCTTTTGGGACAAGTGTAGCATCTTGGACTCTCTCTATCGGCTGATCTCTATCCCCATAATAGTCTTTGTTGTGTCCAAATCTCTCATAGAGAAGGCCGTGTCTAATTTATGCTTCAACTCTGCTATCTTAGTGGCATTTTGACCCACCAATAGTATGTCATCAATATAAAGCAACAAAATAATGAAATCATCCTCGACGAAGTACCTCACAAAAATATAATGATCCGACGTCGTCCGTGCATAGCTATGCTCCCCCATAAACTACTCGAACATCCTGTACCACTACCTTGGAGCCTATTTCATACCATACAAGCTTTTTCTCAATCGACAGAGCAAATGTGACTTGCCCTTCTCACAGAATCCCTCTGGCCTCTCCATGGACAACTCCTCCTCAAGATCGCCGTGGAGGAATGCCGTCTTTACGTCCATTTGCTCAACCACCAAGTCAAAACTGGCTGCCAAAGCTAGCACCACTCAAATCAATGACTGCTTGACGACTGGCAAACATTTCTCATTATAATCTGCACCTTTCTGCTGATCGTAGCCTTTAACTACCAGCCTCACTGTGTATTGAGGGCGAGTAGCATCTTCTGCCTACTTTACTCTAAATATCCATCTATTCTTCAAAGCCTTGTTGCCCTTTGGCAACTGTACCAGATCATAAGTAGAGTTGGCCTCCAAGGAAGTCATCTCCTCTTGCATGGCCTCCATCCACTCCTTCATGTGTTCGTCTTCCATAGCCTATGTAAAACTTTCTGGTTCTCCCACGTCAGTCAGTAGCACATACTCACCCGGTGAGTATCTCGTAGATTATCGATGCTCTCTATCGCTCCTCCTCAATGGAACCACTGGCTCTGGCTGTATATCTACAACCTCCTCCCCTCCAGGAACTGCCTTCTCAGTATGCTTATCCTCTTAAGGGTCACCCTGACCACCATCAGCAGGCTGATTATCAAGGTTGGGAGCAACTCCATGTACAGGGTCCCCCATAACTAGATCCTCTGCGATATCCTCTGAAAATTGCTAGAAGTGAAATGACTCTAACTCAGGCAATTCCTCAGCCTCAGAAGGCATCTCGGAATCCTGAGTGTTGGTTATGGTCTGATCCTCGACGAATACCACGTCCCTACTTCTGTAGAGCTTTTTTTCTACTGGATCATAGAGTCTATAGCCAAACTCATCCCGACCGTAGCCGACAAAGACGTACCGCCTCGTCTTTGGCTCAAGTTTGGATCTCTCGTCCTTCGGTACATGCACGAAGGCCTTACAACCAAATACTCACGGGTGATTGTATGAAGGCTCTTTGTCGTACCATACTTTGTCAGGCACATCACCCTACAAAGGAGCATTAGGAGATAAATTAATAATATAAGCAGATGTGTAAAGTGCCTCACCCCAATAGCTGCCTGGCAAGTTTGCTTCTGACAGCAAATATCGTACCCTCTCCAACAATGTCCTATTCATCCGTACAGCGACACCGTTGATCTGCAGTGTCTTTGGTGGAGTCTTCTAGTGTCGTATCCCTTGTTCTCTGTAATAAGCATCAAAGAGACCGATATACTCGCTGCCATTATCCGACTGAACACAAAGCAGCTTCTAGCCCATCTTCCTTTTAAAATAGACCTAAAACTCCTTAAAAGTGGGCAACACCTGATCCTTGGTCTTTATGGTATAGACACAAACCTTCCTGAAATACTCATCAATAAATATTACAAACTAAGAAGCACCACCAATAGATTTTACCTTCATAGACCACAGAAATTCGAGTGAATCAACTCGAGCAACGCCGGCTTTCTTGAACTTGGGTGACTTTAGAAAGATACCCTATTTTGCTTCCCTGCCAAATAGTCCATGCACTTCTCCATCTTTGTAGACTTTAGCCCTGGAATCACCTTCATGTTCACCAAGTAGCTTATCCCCTTCTCGGTGATATGGCTGAGCCTTCTGTACCACATCTCAGTAGACGCATCAGTAGGTACGTTAACCTCCTGTACCCCTTATGCACTCCCTTTTATATAGTGGAGTCCGGACCTCTTGCTTCCTCTAGCAATTACCATCGAACCTCTAGAAAGATTCTACTGACTGTTCTCGAAGAGACTGAAGAAACCCTCGCCATCCAACCTTCTAACCGACAACCAGGCTAAAACGAATATCAGGTTTAATTCGGTTTAATTCTACATTGGTTTTTAGGGCTTTAAAACTGTTTCCGGAGTCCAATAAATTCACCAAAAATTATCCTATGTCCGATTTTCTATTTTACAGTATAAAATGTTATTTCTATAATATTTTTATATTAATTAATATTATCTAAAAATCCTTTAAAAACAAATTACCTTAGTTTTAAATTCCAAAAATTACAGAAAAACTGTGAGAAAATATATTTTAAAAATTTGAAAAAATCAGGGGCTTACAATCTATCCAACTTATAAAAATTTTGTCCTCGAAATTAAAATTAAGCCATGGTAGAAGTCAAGGATGGTATAAGATTTGCATTGGTTAAAATGCAAGGCTAGGTTTAACGGAGTGGGCGAAGTTGCACGTTCCACATTCTGAAAATCATGGAAGAAATCTACATGAGCGAAAAATAGATTTCTTCATGTGTCATGTCCAATAGTGTGGATACCTAAATGCTCTTTTGCATAAAAGCGCTCAACAATTGGTAAATTGCACAAAGATGGAAATTGGGTGATGGTCACGTCTAGGGCAAGGATGTGGAATTTGTAGGAAGGCAGAGACTAGTGAAGTGCTTCAATTTTTGAAGCAATGGTAAGGTGCGCCAAGGGATACCATGTTGTAAAACTAAATAAAATATTGTGTTCTAATTCTAAGTAGATTCGAGCTAGCCTCAGTCTCACTATCTAAGCCAAATAGGTCTAATTCTTAGGTGAGGGAGTTTCACAATCAAGCCAACTTAAAACAATATCGTCCTCAAAACTTCAATGCCAATTATATCACATATGATATATCCTTAATTACGAAAGGATAATCCTTAAGTATGTGATCGGCCTACTGGGTATATCTAGTATTCTCTGTGTATTAATTTATACCAAGCACGAGGTTTCGTCTTTCCAAAATAAGGAAAGACGAAGACCAATAATAAAGAATTCAAGGGCAGCATAATAGAATATATAACCGATACGATATGCTCGTATTAGCACAAGTATCGGGATCAAGGCGTTTAAAGAATTCAAATGGGAATTGTCAAAGCAGTTGTGGATTAAAATCCTATTTTGGTAATCCTTTGTTCGTCTGCTCGTATTAGCACATTTATGTAACCGATACGATATGCTCAGACATATCTAGAGGGCAAGTATACTAGTCAACTATATATCTCAATCCACGTAAGGTAGTCGTGCGAAGAGCGAACCAAAATGCACTAAGGTTGATCAGACCGTAATACATTGATTATGAATAGACAATTGTATTAGTGTGGTTGATCAGGCCCAAATAACACATATGTCATGAACAAGCTCGATAAAAGGATAAGCTTGCAAAACTAGGCTATATTAGTAGCATAAGTCAAGGTAGTATATCAAATATAAGTACGCTAGATGATGATACAAGGAGGTACAATTTAATTCAAGTTCACAAAGACAAAAACAAAATAAGCAATAATAATAAAAGATTTTGCAATCTCTACAGTTATCATACAACTCCTTGTCTATGTCGCTAGTCGACCAAATGGAGGCAATGACCTCTAAATTCTATCATCTGAATAAATACTGTTATCTTATGCTAGCATACACTTAATGCCATTCAATTACACCGCCTCGATGAGTCGAGTGGACTATGTGGTACTAGGTTGTGAGGCATACTACCCAACTTATAAAAATTTAAACTAATACTGTGACAGTCTTAGGAGGATCCTGCAAAATAACCTTGCACATCTAAATAAAACAGAAACTCTTATTAGGGTCTCCTATGGTATCACGTAAGTAATTGTCATCTTAAGTCTTAATCATAGTGCTCATAGGTCATGTGTCAATAGCGAGAATGGACAGGTTACTAGTCTCAAGGGAAAGGAAAGACAACTTGTATCAGGTGGGGGTACAAATTACGTAATTTAACACTAAGGGATAATCATCGGATCACAATCTACAAGATTAACTCAAACTTATCGAACTCTAACTACCAAGCACAAAATTTTCAATTTTAAGACTACAGCTATAATTCTAGAAAACTATGGGTCCTTAACAGGGAATAAAATTACTGGGCCTACTATCAAAAGTGCCAGGTGGCACAATTGAAAGACGGAGGAAAGAAGAACATAATTTAGTCGTTGCGCATTAGCGAATATTAAGGTCGCAGATAAACAACATATAAAATTAAAATATGGGGCTCTAGATAATATTATGGTTTCCTAAGGGGAAGGTGGCGAGCAATTCTCCGTGTTTGAGGTATGATCTCATGGGGAATGTCAATGTCCTAGCTGTACTCTTAATAGGAGGGTTACCCTACTTATCCTTCTATCAACAGGGACTTCTACATTCTAGGAGAAGGCTACACTCAAGGAACTAATGAGAAGGCACATGAATCAAGCAGGATGCAATTATTCAACGGAATAGATTGGAAGGAGGATGACTCATAGTCAGTTGTGGATGAGATCCTATATTCTAATCCTAGGTGCAGGCTTGCTCGGTCCCTAAGTTGATACCGAACAATTTAGTCGTTGACCTGCATGGGCCACTACAAAAACCATGTCACGCCCAGTCCCAAAATACCGAGGGACTAGACACGTGGCAATGGCCAGCAGCACACACCGATGGACAACCCAATTTAATGGATCCATCGGGGCATACTTAAGCTATAATACAATAATGAGGGTCTAAATATACTAATCTCATCCACAGAAATGAATACAACAATATCAGAATCATAAAGCAAGATCAATCTCAATAAAATATAAACTCGGGGAATAACTCGATAATGAGTCTGATACATCTGTCAAGATACAAGAATAAAGATAACCACAGCCAATACTGAGTATGGAAACAGTATATACTCAGAAGATACCCTCGGTGATCACTCGTCTACTGGATCTGGTACTGCTCCAGTGCCTGCTCCTGATAATGCTCCTGCTCCGTAAACCTCGGGATAGAACTCGTCTGCTAATCCCGGGGACATAATCCGGATCCAGGTCCTCATTGGACATAATAAGGTACAGATAATACAAGCCAACATAAATGCAGTACAGAAAATAAATGAGTAAATAAGGTAAACTATATAACCGGCTAAGTGATATACATTATGAGAGCAGCACTAGAACTCAGGCTGAGACCACTACAAGCTCTGTGTCGGGGAGCCGGTAGCGGTAATATCACTAGTAGAGTGCCTAGCTCTGATATAGAGTCTGAGGCCTCACAATAAATATAACACTAGTAGAGTGCCTAGCTCTGATATAGAGTCTAAGGCCTCACCATAATAAAAATATATATAAATCAGCCTGTAGCCTGTGTGTCTCTCCCCACCTAATGTAACCACACGTCTCATGTCCACAATGTCTCATGTACATGTCACGCATGATCATAACTAATGCAACAAGTCATACAATATCTATGAATATAATGTCTATGTCAAAATCCTGTAACCTATACAGAATCACCATGAATATCTCAGGAAGATTCTGTCTCATGTACAGTGTCAAGTGTCCTAGGTCATAATGTACTTGATAAGACAAGTACGAGAATGTAAAGGGTCACGGATGTCCATCACTAGGTGACGTTACACAACTCTGCGTACAGTGTTGGCACCCGACTAATAATCGGACGCTGAATATGTCACACAGTCCTAGGTCAAGCATGCACAACAATATAAATGAATCAAGGAAAATATGTAACAAGACTGCAATGTTGGCAAGGTACACTTGCCTGGGGTTTGAATACCAACAGCTGTCCCTGTATTAGTGGATCCTGCAAGTACTCCTCCAAAAGCTATAATAAATATCACCAATAGTCTCATAAAATATCAAATAGCTAGAAATGCCTGTCCTTAAGTCCAATTTGGACACAGGAGCAAAAATGACATTTCTGGGTCAAGCGGGATCCACATGTGGGCCATTTTGCACCGAAAAGTGCGTCAGGGTCAAAGGTCTCCAAATTTGTCAAACTTAGTGTCAACAAGTCAGGAATAATGATACGAACCCAACGGAACTTCCAGAATTGAATTTCGATGAGCCGATCATAAAATCGTCTGTCAAATGGAGCCTGTGGGGCCCACGATATGCGATTTTGTCAACGTTCTCAGAATCGAACCAAACTTGGGTCACAGGACCAGCGTATTGCTACGAGTCCGATGGCATAAGTTTTGTCTCGATCCGACGTGTGTACACAAAGTTATAGCGTGTTCTAGAATAGGTGGATACGGGGCGTTGTCGGCGGATACGCGTTGATTCCGGTGTGCACGCACATCCAAATCAACTTCTGCGAAATCCTGCACGTCCGTATCAACAACGCGCACATTTCGGTAAATACCACATGCGACCAAGTCGTCCCGTTTGGCGGGGCGCACTCAGTTCCGGGATAAAATAGGGCGTTGGTTTTCCTGTTTATGGATCGCGGTTTGCGATCACCACAGGACGCGACGCACCAAGCGGGTTGCACGGGCATCGAGAGGATTATACAGTCTACATGACGCAACTGACGGAACGGGAAATAGAATAACGAGGAGAGAGAATGGGTTACCTGAACAGGGCTCCATGAACCGAGAATTCTCGTGTCCGGGATGCGGGTTCGTGTCCTGGTCACCGTGTCCGCTGTGTCCGGGTGCTGTGTTCAGGTGGAGACTTGCCGGGGCTTCTCCGTGTCCGGCTCAGGGCTTCGTCGAAGGAGGACAGCGAGAGGAGAGGTGGCTGCGGGGTCGGTCGGCCGGCCGGGGTGTTCGTCGGAGTGGGGAGGGAAGAACCGCACGGGCCGGACGGTGAGCAGCGGCCGGATGGGGGCTGCACAACCGCTGCGGGTCGGGGGGACTACACAGTGGGGCTGTGGTCCGCCGGAGCAGAGGCTCGGTCAACCACGGCGGGGAGAAGTCAGTGGAGGTCGACGGAGATGGGGCTCGGCGGAGGCTGAGAGGGAGATGGAGGCGGGGAAGGAGGTTCTGGGAGTCGGCTCCGGCGAGGCGCCATGGAAGGAGGCAGGCCGACGAAGGTCAGGTGAAGGTCAGGTGGATGACGGCTAGGTTAGGGTTAGGGATTGGGATTTATTTTTCTAGAAATTATTTTATTTTTATTTTTGTGGAGAAAAAATTAGGAAAAAATGTATTTATACATGCAGAAATTTAGGCTTGGGTTTGACCTAGGATTTAGCTGGGTCAATGCTCATGGGCTTGGCTTCGGCTCTCATGGGGATGTTGGGTGTTTGGTACGAATTTAATTCAGTTTAATTCTATATTGGTTTTTATGGCTTTAAAACTGTTTCCGGAATCCAATAAATTCACCGAAAATTACCCTATGTTCGGTTTTCTATTTTACAGCATAAAATATTATTTCCATAATATTTTAATATTAATTAACATTATCTAAAAATCCTTTAAAAACAAATTATCTTAGTTTTAAATTCCAAAAATTAAACTGTGGGAAAATGTATTTTAAAATTTTGAAAAAATCAGGGGCTTACAATCTACCCAACTTATAAAAATTTCGTCCTTGAAATTAAAATTAAGCCATGATAGAAGTCAAGGAGGTATAAGATTTGCATTGGTTAAAATGCAAGGCTAGGTTTAACGGAGTGGGCGAAGTTGCACGTTGCACATTCCGAAAATCATGGAAGAAATCCACATGAGCGAAAAATAGGTTTCTTCTTGTGTCATGTCCAATAGTGTGGACACCTAAATGCTCTTTTGCATGAAAGCGCTCAACAATTGGAAAATTGTACAAAGATGGAAATTGGGTGATGGTCACGTCTAGGACAAGGATGTAGAATTTGTAGAAAGGCAGAGACTAGTGAAGTGCTCCAATTATTGAAGCAATGGTAAGGTGCGCCAAGGGATACCATATTGCAAAACTAAATAAAATATCGTGTTCTAATTCTATGTGGATTCGAGCTAGCCTCAGTCTCACTATCTAAGCCAAGTAGGTCTAATTCTTAAGTGAGGGGGTTTCACAATCAAGCCAACTTAAAACAATATCGTCCTCAAAACTTCAATGCCGATTATATCACATATGATATATCCTTAATTACGAAAGGATAATCCTCAAGTATGTGATCGGCCTACGGGGTATATCTAGTATTCTTTTTGTATCAATTTATACCAAGCACGAGGTTTCATCTTTCCGAAATAAGGAAAGATGGAGACCAATAATAAAGAGTTCAAGGGCAGCGTAATAGAATAGAAGTATCGAGATTAAGGCGTTTAAAGAATTCAAATGGGAATTGTCAAAGCAGTTGTGGATTGAAATCCTATTTTGATAATCCTTTGTTCGCCTGCTCGTATTAGCACAATTATGTAACCGATATGATATGCTCAGACATATCTAGAGGGCAAGTATACTAGTCAACTATATATCTCAATCCACGTAAGGTAGTCGTGCGAAAAGCGAACCAAAATGCACTAAGGTTGATCAGACCGTAATACATTGATTATGAATAGACAATTGTATTAATGTGGTTGATCAGGCCCCAATAACACATATGTCATGAACAAGCTCGATAAAAGGATAAGCTTGCAAAACTAGGCTATATTAGCAGCATAAGTCAAGGTAGTACATCAAATATAAGTACGCTAGATGATGATGCAAGGAGGTACAATTTAATTCAAGTTCATAAAGACAAAAACAAAATAAGCAATAATAATAAAAGACTTTACAATCTCTACAGTTATCATACAACTCCTTGTCTATGTCGCTAGTCGACCAAATAGGGGCAAGGACCTCTAAATTCTATCGTCTGAATAAACACTGTCGTTTTATGCTAGCATACACTTAATGCCATTCAATTACACCACCTCGATGAGTCGAATGGACTATGTGGTACTAGGTTGTGAGACATACTACCCAACTTATAAAAATTTAAACTAATACTGTGACAGTCTTAGAAGGATCCTACAAAATAACCTTGCATATCTAAATAAAACAGAAACTCTTATTAGGGTCTCCTATGGTATCACGTAAGTAATGGTTATCTTAAGTCTTAATCATAGTGCTCATAGGTCATGTGTCAATAGCGAGAATGGACAGGTTACTAGTCTCAAGGGAAAGAAAAGACAACTTGTATCGAGGTGGGGGTACAAATTACGTGATTTAACACTAAGGGATAATCATCGGGTCACAATCTACAAGATTAACTCAAACTTATCGAATTCTAACTACCAAGCACAAAATTTTCAATTTCAAGACTACAGCTATAATCCTAGCAAACTATGGGTCCTTAACAGGGAATAAAATTACTGGGCCTACTATCAAAAGTGTCAGGTGGCACAATTGAAAGACGGAGGAAAGAAGAACATAATTTAGTCGTTGCGCATTAGCGAATGTTAAGGTCGCAGATGAACAACATATAAAATTAAAATATGGGGCTCTAGATAATATTGTGGTTTCCTAAGGGGAAGGTGGCGAGCAATTCTCCGTGTTTGAGGTATGATCTCATGGGGAATGTCAATGTCCTAGCTGTACTCTTAATAGGAGGGTTACCCTACTTATCCTTCTATCAACAGGGACTTCTATATTCTAGGAGAAGGCTACACTCAAGGAACTAATGAGAAGGCACATGAATCAAGCAGGATGTAATTATTCAACGGAATAGATTGGAAGGAGGATGACTCATAGTCAGTTGTGGATGAGATCCTATATTCTAATCCTAGGTGCAGGCTTGCTCGGTCCCTAAGTTGAAACCGAACAATTTAGTCGTTGACCTGCATGGGCCACCAGAGAAACCATGTCATGCCCCAGTCCTAAAATACCGAAGGACTAGACACGTGGCAATGGCCAGCAGCACACACCGATGGACAACCCAATTTAATGGATCCATCGGGGCGTACTTAAGCTGTAATACAATAATGAGGGTCAAAATATACTAATCTCATCCACAGAAATGAATACAACAATATCAGAATCATAAAGCAAGATCAATCTCAATAAAATATAAACTCGGGGAATAACCCGATAATGAGTCTGATACATCTGTTAAGATACAAGAATAAAGATAACCACAGCCAATACTGAGTATGGAAACAGTATATACTCAGAAGATACCCTTGGTGATCACTCGTCTACTGGATCTGGTACTGCTCCAGTGCCTGCTCCTGATAATGCTCCTGCTCCGTAAACCTCGGGATAGAACTCGTCTGCTAATCCTGGGGACATAATCCGGATCCAGGTCCTCAGGGGACATAACAAGGTACAGATAATAAAAGCCAACATAAATGCAGTACAGAAAATAAATGAGTAAATAGTGTAAACTATATAACCGGCTAAGTGATATGCAATATGAGAGCAGCACTAGAACTCAGGCTGAGACCACTACAAGCTCTGTGTCGAGGAGCCGGTAGCGGTAATATCACTAGTAGAGTGCCTAGCTCTGATATAGAGTCTAAGGCCTCACAATAAATATAACACTAGTAGAGTGCCTAGCTCTGATGTAGAGTCTAAGGCCTCACCATAATAAATATATATATATAAATCAGCCTGTAGCCTGTGTGTCTCTCCCCACCCAATGTAACCACACATCTCATGTCCACAACGTCTCATATACATGTCACGCACGATCATAACTAATGCAACAAGTCATACAATATCTATGAATATAATGTCTATGTCAAAATCCTGCAACCTACACAGAATCACCATGAATATCTCAGGAAGATTCTGTCTCATGTACAGTGTTAAGTGTCCTGGGTCATAATGTACTTGATAAGACAAGTACGAGAATGTAAAGGGTCACGGATGTCCATCTCTAGCTGACGTTACACAACTCTACGTACAGTGTTGGCACCCGACTAATAATCGTACGCTGAGTACGTCACACGGTTCTAGGTCAAGCATGCACAACAATATAAATAAATCAAGGAAAATATTTAACAAGACTGCAATGTTGGCAAGGTACACTTGCCTGGGGTTTGAATACCAACAACTGTCCCTGTATCAGTGGATCATGCAGGTACTCCTCCAAAAGCTATAATAAACATCACCAATAGTCTCAGAAAATATCAAATAGCTAGAAACGCATGTCCTTAAGTCCAATTTGGACACAGGGGCAAAAATAACATTTTTGGGTCAAGCGGGGTCCACATGTGGGCCATTTTGCACCGAAAAGCGCGTCAGGGTCAAAGGTCTCCAAATTTGTTAAACTTAGTATCAACAAGTCAGGAACGATGATACGAACCCAACGGAACTTCCAGAATTGGATTTCGATGAGCCGATCACAAAATCGTCCGTCAAGTGGAGCTTGTGGGGCCCACGATACGCGATTTTGTCAACGTTCTCAGAATCGAACCAAACTTGGGTCACAGGACTAGCGTATTGCTACGAGTCTGATGGTGCAAGTTTCATCTCGATCCGACGTGTGTACATAAAGTTACAGCGGGTTCCAGAATAGGCAGATACGGGGCATTGTCGGCGGATACGCGTTGATTCCGGTGTGCACGCACATCCAAATCAACTTCTGCGAAATCCCGTACGTCCGTATCAACGACGCGTAAGTTTCGATAAAGACCACGTGCGACCAAGTTATCCCGTTTGGCGGGGCGCACTCAGTTCCGGGGTAAAACAGGGCGTTGGTTTTCCTGTTTATGGATCGCGGTTTGCGATCACCACAGGACGCGACGCACCGAGCGGATTGTACGGGCATCGAGAGGGTTATACAGTCTACACGATGAAACTGACGGAACGGGAAATAGAATAACGAGGAGAGAGAACGGGTTACCTGAACAGGGCTCCGTGAACCGAAAATTCTCGTGTCCGGGATGCGGGTTCGTGTCCTGGTCACCGAGTCCGTTGTGTCCGGGTGCTGTGTTTAGGTGGAGACTTGTCGGGGCTTCGCTGTGTCCGGCTCAGGGCTTCATCGAAGGAGGACAGCGAGAGAAGAGGTGGATGCGGAGGTCGGTCGGCCGGCCGGGGTATTCGCCGGAGTGGGGAGGGAAGAACCGCACGGGCCGGACGGTGAGCAGCGGCCGGATGGGGGCTGCACAGCCGCTGCGGGTCAGGGGGACTGCACAACGGGGCTGTGGTCCGCTGGAGCAGAGGCCCGGTCAGCCACGGTGGGGAGAAGTCAGTGGAGGTCGACGGAGAGGGGGCTCGGCGGAGGCTGAGAGGGAGATGGAGGCGGGAAAGGAGGTTCTGGGAGTCGGCTCCGGCGAGGCACCGTGGAAGGAGGTAGGCTGGCGAAGGTCAGGCGGCTGACGGCTAGGTTAGGGTTAGGGTTAGGGTTAGGGATTGGGATTTGTTTTTCTAGAAATTATTTTCTTTTTATTTTTGTGGAGAAAAAATTAGGAAAAATATATTTATACATGCAGAAATTTAGGCTTGGGTTTGACCTAGGATTTGGGCTGGGTCAATGCTCCTGGGCTTGGCTTCGGCTCTCATGGGGATGTTGGGTGTTTGGCACGGGTTTAATTCGGTTTAATTCTACATTAGTTTTTAGGGCTTTAAAACTGTTTCCGGAGTCCAATAAATTCACAAAAAATTATCCTATGTCCGGTTTTCCATCTTACA
Source organism: Iris macrosiphon (assembly GCA_036927795.1). Taxonomy (NCBI): domain Eukaryota; kingdom Viridiplantae; phylum Streptophyta; class Magnoliopsida; order Asparagales; family Iridaceae; genus Iris; species Iris macrosiphon. The sequence continues at coordinate 93,413,621 of JAYESA010000006.1, read as the reverse complement.
ACATAAAATATTATTTCCATAATATTTTAATATTAATTAATATTATCTAAAAATCCTTTAAAAATAAATTACCTTAGTTTTAAATTCCAAAAATTACAGAAAAACTGTGAGAAAATGTATTTTAAAAATTTGAAAAAATCAGGGGCTTACAGAAATACTCTGAGTCCTCGTACCGACCCTTTGACCTTCCCCTGCTTTTGTCACTGCCACCACCTGTGCCCCTGCTTTTACCCCTTTCGCGGCTCTCTGAAATAAGTGCCTCTGAGTGGGATGTTGATGAAGTGCCTTGACGATGTCTCTACGTCTCTTCATTCATTGACCCACTCTTGGCAAACTCCAGACTGACTACGCCTTCCAAAGCAGAAGTGATCATAGACACTCGTGCGGTCTCCCACGAGTCTGACAATGTACACAGCAGCCATAGTCCCTGAATCTCGTCGTCGAACTTGACTCCCATCGAGGATAGCTAGTCAACCATGCCTTGGAACTCACTCCAAGTGATCCATAATAGACGCCCCATATTTGTACCGCAGACCCATTATCATCTGGATCAGGAATAATTTATTTACCCCGGTCTTTTTTGCATACAAAGATTCTAGCTTATCCTATAGTGTCCTCGCGTGCTCAATACTGGCAACATGGTTGTACACATTCTCGTTAACGAACTGTCTGATGTACCCACATACCTGTATATGCTCGAAATTCCAGTCCTCTTCAGATTTGTCACTGGGCCTCTCGGAAGCAAATACCGGCAGATGCAGCTTCTTGACAAATAGAAGATCATTCATCATGCTCCTCCAGTAAGGATAGTTGGTACCGTTCAGGTTTACCATCTGCACCGGCTTTACGTCCATCTCTCCTTCCTGGTTTGCCTATCAACTCCTGACACCCTTCTGAAAATTTCAGAACCTGGCCATGATACCACACTGTTGGGAAAGAAGCGTAGAAACCTTCCCCAAAACCAGAGAGTACCTGCGAGAGAATCGAGAAATACGACGCACAAATCAAACACTAAACCACAGAAAAATAATTCACGCAGACACAAAGAATTTTGATGTGGAAAACCCTTGCAGGAAAAAACCACAGAACGATCGGAGTCCAACCCTGAAGAACCTCCACTACTGGAATAAAAAGAACACACCCTCTACAAGCTCCTCCCGATCCAACACAAATTACCACAACACTTAGGAATAGAAAATAGATCACACCACCACGAAGATAGAAGACAATGAGAAATTACCCAAAATGATCTCCTCCTCCGAAACGGCCTCCAATCCTTGCTTCTTTTTCCCAAAGTTGCAATGGCACTCTTGCCTCATTTTCTCTTCTTCCTTGAGATGATATGTTATTGTTCAGTTCAGAATTAGGGTTAGAAAAAACCTAATATATGCCCCCTAATCCCGCAGCTAATGCTAGACCGTAGGATACGATCCAACATTGTATAAAATATCTTTAAATTTTTATCCAGCCCGCCGACCGAACTCGGACCGACTTCGGTTTTGAGGTTCTGGAACACCACACCGAGTTTGGCCCGACTTCGGTTTTGAGATTCTGGAATACCACACCGAGTTTGGCCCGAACTCTGTCTCCCCCTGTACAGAAGCTGCTCCTCCTTTCTCCCGAGTTTCTTCGACCTCTCGAATGGTTCCCGTCGCCTCGCCGAGCTTCTCTGACCACAAACGATGCTCGTTGCACTCCGGGGTATTCACTACAATGGTTGGGAACCCCACCCACTCCAACAGTCCCTTGGGTCTCTTTATAAAGGTTATACATAACTGCTTAGAGGTTGGGGTCTCGATTTCTATGGAGATTAGGTTTGCCTTATATAGATGAGGAAGGGGTTAGAAGCAAACAATGTGTATAATCTATGGTTTGGTTATTTGATTCGGCTTCAGATTTGATAGGATTTGCTAGTACTAAGTTTTAGATTATCTTAGAATATTACTATGTTTAAAAATAATATTTAATACATATATCTTCCTATCTAAAATATAAATAAATATCTATTAATTCATTTCTATTCTATTTAATTATTTTTATTAAATGATTATTGTATCTAAAAATTATATAATAATTATTTTATTTATCTAACAATAATAAAAATTTGAAAATTCAGGATGGGGGTTTACATTCTTTTTACCTTAAAAGGATTTCGTCCATGAAATCAAAATTCCCTAAAATTAATCTAAAATACAATTCTACTCTTATCATAGTATCATCAAAATTCGAACTCCTCAAAATTTAAATCTAATTCCAATATATCCTTATCCCCTATATTTTTAAATTGAACCAATACCATATTCCTCTAAAATTTAAAATATTATCCTCAAACTTAGAATTCAAAAAATCCAAACATATTTCCAAAAACCTTTTAACACTATCCCTAACTTAAAATTACTCAAAAAAAAAATTTGAAATGCTCGAAATCAAAAGTATTTAAATCTCTCAATCTTATTTTACTTGATCGTCTTTTTAACCACCATCTAAAATTCCACCTCTAATACATAATTATTTTAACTATAAATTGAATGTTGATACACAACTTCTACCCACCTTAGAACCCATTACTCCCTCAAATTATAAGATTACCATAAGATTTTCTACTCGTAAAGGTGAAATTTTTATAATTTTTGTTGCTTTCCTTACTAAATTTTTTGTACAATTAGCAATCATAATAAACAATCTAATTATACAAAATATATAAGGGATACTAGTTGGTTAATTTTCTAACTTATACTAAACACGAAGTTTGTCCCTCCAAAATAGGAAGAAACGAGAAACAATAATACGAGATATCAATAAAAAAAAATTGAGTTCATATACGGAGTCCAAAGGCGATAATAGAGCTCAAAGGAAATTATCAAGAAGTTGTCAACTGAGATTGCTAATCATGTTTTATCCTATCGCAGGCTCGTATCAGTACTGTTACGTAACCTATACGATATGCTTTGACCTGCATGAGCCACAACAAAAACTACGTCAGATCCCAGTCCCAAAATACGTAGGACCAGAGGACGTGGCAATGGCCATCTATGTATCAAGTGGACATCAGCCCAACTCGAATATGTATACGTTGTCTATAATAAAGCATAATTTTTAATTTGGCTAGTCTAACTATATCTCAATCCACATAAGAATAAATATCAAGAATGAACAATATGGTTCATGGTCTACAGCCCACTAGCATATATATTCAAATAGACTCAAAAGAATAATACGAGTCTATCAAAACTAGGCTATATAAGCAGAATAAGTCAGCAAAAAATAAATATAAAAATGGATATAGATGCATATAAATATAAATAGTTCAAGTTTATCAAGAATTTTAATAGACGTCCTGTCACGACCCGCACCCGGTGTAAGGGTACTAGTCGGAAATAACGCCCAGCCTACGCCGCAGAATCGGCGGTAGAACGCTGTCTAGATAGTCTATCTAATGTAATAAACCACCAATAATGATAGAATACTCAATCACAGAACTAAGATAAAAATGAGCACGAATCAGATAAAGAATAGAATAGTCACCATACAACTCATGAGTTTAAAATAATACATCAATGAGTCTGAAGAGTAACAAAATAAGCTGGAGACAAATTCAGTACAAAAGAATACTATCATACTACAAGCTACACTCCAGGGTCAACTGTCTCAGTTGGGATAAGTCCCTCTTGAGCCAGGGTCTCCGAATCTAAACCCACAACATCCTGGGGTCCATAATAGGTAGGGTACTCCTCAGTGTCATCTGGAAAAATATATCCAGTCAGGAAAGGAGCAGAGTACATCTCTAACAGCAGTTCTAATCCATGATAAAAACTATGTAACAGTAAATAGCTATGGATAAACAAGATGCACAAAATAGATACAAGAGATATATAGACAATAAGGAAATACTGGAAATAAATACGATAATGAACAATATGCCAATGAACAATAATACTAATGACTAAGTGTGTGAGTACTAGCTTAACATGTGATCGGCTTGGGCAAGACACAATGCGGCCTGGCTAATCATACGTGCGGTGCATGATCAACACTATTCGCTTACCAATACTTTATTCAATAGAGATTTGATCACATATCTATACTAATACTCCCCACCCCCAACTGGTATAATAGATCCAACCACGGTATGCTATGGCACTAGATTCTCCAAGAAGATAGCTAGTCTCTCCGAGAATCGGTGTCTATACATGTACAAGATAACCAATGAAACAATACTTGCACCATATACACCATATACCAAAGAATAACATCTCATGACGAGATCCGGATATACCAATCCGTGTAACCATAGTGTCGAGAGAAACATGTAAATCTACACTAGATACAACGAACATAGAGGATATCATAAATGAGAAACTATCAGAGAATGTACTCGCCTGAAGTCCAATGAACAGTCTCACAGATGTCTGACTCGGTACCTCGAAGACCTAGATATGGAATACCACATTAATACAAGGTCCCGGAAAGAGAACAAGTCAAACTAGTCAACTCCTAGGTCAATAAATAAATTATAAGTCAAAAGTCAACTATGGTAAACTCTAAAGTCAACTAAAGTCAAACATGGCCAAACCAAGGTCAACCTCACAAGAAATCTATATAAATAATATAGAAATAAAATACAACAATTTAGGAATCAAAATTAGATCCCAAAAGATACTCACACAAAGTATACTACTAATACAAATAATATATACCCTAAAATAATATATATACAAACCAATATGTTTACAAATAACATAATATATTATTACAAATATTATACCTCACAAAACACATATATATACACATATATATATATACAATAATAATATATAAAAAATAATTTAAAACTGCCAAAGTGTCACTGAAAACAGGGAGTTAAAAATACAATTTAATTAAAACAGCTTATAGTGACAGTCTCAACTGTCACAGAAAATGTCGCAAAAGCCACTGTGTAATAAAACCCACTGCTGCTGCATTGGTGATAGTTAATCAACTGTCACCGAAAACTGTCGCTACTGCTGCTAAGATCCCGCCCGCAGCATTAATGACATAATTGTCATTAATGCACAGTGGGCTACAGCGGCTGCTGCTGACCCGCTTATTTAGCGACAGTTTCACTGTCACAAACCCACTGTCAGTAAAACACAGAAATATATATATATATATATATGCAATAATAATCACAATACATATATATAAATAAATAATTATATACTTATATATATGCACATATAAACTTATAATTAAATACTAATAGTTACAACACATGCACATATTAATGTTCATATTTTACATGGCTAGAAGCACACCTAAAATATATACATTAATATACAAATAATTACATAATAATTATAAATAATATAATTACACAATTAAATACATAAATATATTTTATAAAATATTTATGTATAATTTATGTTATTAACATAAGTACATATATAATTACATGCAAGAAAGCTACATATTATATTTGTACATCATATTAGCACACACAAAAATATATAGATCTATGCTACAATAATTACTATAATAAATACACAAAATAAATATATAATATCTATATATATTTACTAATTATAATTGAAGAATTTAAACCATACATAATTAGATCTATTCAAAAATCTACACAATTGAAGAGTATCACACCGTATCCCACTAGATCTAGGATACGCATGTGACACGAGTCCAACACACAACCAATTGCACCCTGAAGGATACAAACAAATCATAAATAATATTTATGAATAAATCAAAGTGTCAAAAGTAGATCTATGTGTCCGTGTCAAAATACGACATGTTCAAAGCCCCGTGTCGGAGGGAAAACCCCCAAAATGACACGTATCACCAAATAGTTGGGATACGAAGCACATGTACCAAATTATGGATACGACACTAGCCCCAAACACATAAGCTCATGTCCAATTGATCTATAGGATCAATTGATACACACAACAAAATATAAATTTGGAATTCCAACAAAATTAACACAAAAAGCACCATAACTTTCTCCATGGGTCTCCTATGAACACAAAACAAAGTCCTATGGGTAGTACATACATATAGGTTAATTTTACATGATTAAGTCTCAGATTTAGAAGCTATTTAAATGGAAAAATCTGAATTATACCTATTGGGAGATGGATTCCCAATGAAACCTCCAATTGAGAAGAACTTGCTTCCAAATTGTAGATCCTTGCTCCTCTTTGTAGATCCTTGCTTCCTTCTTCTAGATCCTTGCTTCCTCCTTCTCTAATGGTGAATTGGGAAGAATTTGGAATGAATTTGGTAGGGAATTGGAATGGGAATGGAGGGAATTTGGGAGTGGGAAATTCTAGATCTAGATTTGGAATGAGAATGAGAGGAGAGAGAAATTTTCTCCCTCTTTTAATAGGCCGGCCTTGCCCCTCTCCCAAGCAATTGTAAAATGTCCAATGTACCCCTTGGGGCCTCTCATGAAGAAATAATTAAGGAAGGAAGCTTCTAGTCTAATCACTTAATTAATTTAATCCATCTCCTTAACTATGGGCTTTCTAAATGGGCCAAATCTAACTATTTAATTCATGTTGGTCCATGGGTCCAAACTACACTAGTTGGGTCCACTAAAATAAGTCCAAAATAATTAAATAACATCCAACAATAATTAAATAATACAACAAAAATTATTTACCATGCACAATATTTATTTAAATAGGAAATTACTAAAATACCCTTTTTCCTAAAATGTGGTAGTGACAAGTCTACCCTCCTTAAAATAATTTCGTCCTCGAAATTCAAAGATGAAAACTACCCCCAGAAAAACACAGAACAGAACTAAAGAATCACAACTAACTAATGAACAGAACATAACAATGAACAGAACATAACTAGAAATAACATACCTCAAGGTACAAACAAATATGGATAACGCTCTCGCATGTCATCCTCTCTCTCCCAGGTAGACTCCCCCGGAGAGTGATGCCTCCATGCAACGCACACCAAAGGAATAGTCTGGTTCCTCAGCACCTTCTCTCTCCGATCCAGAATCTCAACTGGCTGCTCTGGATAGCTAAGAGTAGGGCCCACCTCTATCTCCGAGTGATCCAATACATGACTAGGATCTACCACGTATCGTCTCAACTGTGACACATGAAACACGTTGTGCACTCCCTCCAATGCAGGTGGCAAGTCTAGTCTATAAGCAACTGCACCGACCCTCTCTAGAATAGTGAAAGGTCCGATGAATCGTGGACTAAGCATTCCGCCTCCACCGAAGCGAATCGTGCCTCGTGTCGGAGAAATCCTCAGAAACACCAAACCACCCACCTAGAACAAAACACCATCTTAAGAACTTAATCTATAACAAACAAGAACAAGCACAAACAAAATCTAAACTATACCTCAAACTCCAAAGGTCTCCGATGGCTATCGGCCCAATGCCGCTGTCTGTCCTGTGCCACTCGAAGTCTGTCTCTGATCAAATGAACCTTCTCCGCTGCATCCACAACCATCTCTGGCCCAAGCAAAATTCTCTCTCCAACATCGTCCCAAGACAAAGGAGTACGACACCTCCGACCATATAGAGCTTCAAAAGGTGACATCTCTATACTGGCCTGGTAACTGTTGTTGTAAGCAAACTCTACCAAATAGAGATGGTCCTCCCAAGAACCCTCGAAATCTAGTACACAAGTGCGCAACATATCCTCGAGAGTCTGGATAGTCCTCTCTGACTGTCCATCTGTCTGGGGATGATATGCAGTACTGAACTTGAGCTGAGTGCCCAAACTCTCCTGCAAACTCCTCCAGAAATGAGAAGTGAAACGACTATCTCGATCTGAGACTATGCTGACGGGAACTCCATGTATCCTAACGATCTGCCTCACATACATCTCTGCCAGCTTCTCCGTAGATAAACCCACTTTGAAAGGCAAAAAGTGGGCCGACTTGGTCAATCTATCAACAATGACCCAAATTGCGTCTTTTCCTCCTGGAGATCGTGGAAGTCCGGACACAAAATCCATAGTAATGTGTTCCCACTTCCACTCTGGAATGGGTAATGGCTGAAGTAACCCTCCTGGCCTCTGCCTCTCGGCTTTCACCTGCTGGCACACTAAGCATCTGGATACAAACTGTGCTACTTCCCTCTTTATGCCATACCACCACACACTCTCTCGCATATCCCGATACATCTTATTAGCACCTGGATGTATAGAATACTGAGAGCGATGCGCTTCCTGCAACACCTCCTCGCGCAACTCCCCACTAGGCACACACAATCTAACTCCATGTCTCAAGGATCCTTCCTCTGCAATAGTGAAATCATCCTCCAATCCTGCTCTCACCTGAGCTCTGATACTCCTCAAAGATACATCATCATACTGTACTGCCTTGATCCTGTCCATCAAATCTGAGTGTATCTGCAATCCCCACATCTGCATAGCACACCCAGGAACAATTACCTCAATGCCCAAGCTCTCCAAGTCCTCCAACAGATATCGATCCTGCGTCAAGAACATAGCTACCGGATACCTGCTCAAAGCATCGGCAACTACATTGGCTTTTCCAGGATGATATTGCAAAGAGATATCAAAATCCTTCATCAATTCCAACCACCGACGCTGCCTCATGTTCAACTCCTTCTGGGTAAAAACGTACTTCAAGCTTTTGTGGTCTGTGAAGATCTCCACACGCTCTCCGTACAAATAATATTTCCACAACTTCAGGGCGAATATGACAGCTGCCAACTCCAAATCATGGGTAGGATAGTTCTTTTCATGAGGACACAATTGCCTGGATGCATAGGCAATCATTTTCCCATGCTGCTGAAGAACACAACCTAAACCCTTCTCCGATGCATCACTATAAATAGTGAAACCTCCGGACCCTGATGGCAACGTCAAAATAGGAGCAGACGTCAATCTCTTCTTCAACTCCTTAAAAGCAACCTGACAATCCTCTGTCCAAACAAACTCCACATCCTTCCTTGTGAGTCTGGTCATCGGCTCGGCAATCCTCGAAAAATCTTGCACAAACTTCCTGTAATAGCCTGCCAATCCCAAGAAACTCCTGATCTCTGCTACTGAACTCGGAGTCTTTCAAGATTCTACTGCTGAAATCTTCTTTGGATCCACTGAAATACCATCACCAGTCACAACATGCCCCAAGAATTCTACCTTGTCCAAGAAAAACTCATATTTGGACAACTTCCCATACAACTTCTCCTTCCTCAGCACATCCAACACAATCCTCAAATGCTCCTCATGCTCCTCCGGTGTCCTCGAGTATATGAGTATGTCTTCGATGAACACCACCACGAACTTGTCAAGGTACTGGTGGAACACCTTGTTCATCAAGTTCATAAATACCGTCGGTGCATTAGTCAAACCAAACGGCATCACCATAAACTCGTACTGACCATACCGAGTTCTAAAAGCAGTCTTCGGTATGTCCTCCGGCTTCACCTTCACCTAATGGTAGCCTGATCTCAAATCTATCTTAGAAAATACCTTCGCACCACTCAACTGATCAAACAGATCATCAATCCGTGGCAAAGGATACTTATTCTTGATAGTGAGATTATTCAAAGCCCTGTAATCAATGCACATGCGCACCGATCCATCCTTCTTCGGTACAAACAATACCGGGGCTCCCCATGATGAAGAACTCGATCTGATAAACCCCTTATCCTGTAATTCGTCCACCTGCTTCTTCAACTCGACCAGCTCGCTGTTGTTTACTCTATAGACATGTTGCAAAATTGGTTCTGCACTTGGCACCAAGTCTATAGAAAATTCCATATCTCGATCTGGTAGCAATCCTGGTAATTCCTCAGGAAACACATCCAAGAATTCTGCTATCAACGGATGTGGCAACTCCTTGTCCTCTACCATAGCTCCACAAATAATGCCTTCTTCCTGCTCTGCAGCTCCTCTAGCAAACTCGAACTCTGGCTCTCCTGGCGGACCAAACAAAACTCTACCTCCTCTACAGTCTATGCTAGCACGGTGCCTACTCAACCAATCCATCCCAAGTACAATGTCATAGCTTGGAAGTGGCATTACAAGTAGACACGCACTCAACTCCCAGCCTCCCAGAGTAACTCTTCGATCCTTGCAAATATCATTAACCAGGATAATGCCTCCCCCGGTCATGATCTTGCAAGTCCTAAGCAAAGACTCAGCTACCAAACCATGCTTCAGAGCAAAAGAAACAGATACAAAACTATGGGAAGCACCACTATTAAACAAAGCTAAAGCTGGAATGGAATCAAGAAGAATAGAACCTGCGATGACATCTCCTGTGGGTTCCTCATCTTCGATGGTCATAGCAAATGCTCGTCCCTGCCGAGCACCTCCCTGCTGTTGATGCTGGACAAAACGCTGCTGCTGTGTCGGAAGCGGTCCCCTCGGCTGTGCTGCAAGTGGTCTCGTCTGTGTCCTCGGAGCTGGAGCTGTTCCTTGAACTACACGACGAGGACACTCCCTCGATTGATGCCCTTCAGTACCACAATACAAACAAACTCCTAGCCTCCTCCTGCAAACTTCCCAGATGTGGCCGGACTTCTTGCAGAAGTTGCATGGGGCCTGCTGTAACTGCCTCTGCTACTGAGGTGCCTGGTGAAAAGGCGCTCTAGCTGGAGTCTGGTTCTGCTGTGGCTGCTGGAAAGGTCTGGACTGGAAATGAGGACGTTTGGCAGATACTGCACTGCCGTTGGCCCCCAGAAAAGAATCATGGTCTCTCTTGGTCTTCAAACCCAGATCCCGCTCAACCTTGCGTGCCTCCGCAAGTATCTCCGAGTATGTCTCATAAAAAGACGAAATGAGGATCAATATGGCACATGATGTAAGACATCAAGGAAAGGACAGTTTAAGGGTTCAAGTATCAATGTCAAAGGAGAATAGTTGAATCAAAAGAATTTTCCTAGATGTGATTGAGTATCTCAGCCTATATCCTATATCCTATCGCAGGCTCGCAGTAGTACAACTAAATTGTCGCACTACCACGATATCACATACTTGTGAAGCTAGACCTGCATAGGCCACCACCAAAAATGTGTCACGACCCGCACCCGGTGTAAGGGTACTAGTCGGAAATAACGCCCAGCCTACGCCGCAGAATCGGCGGTAGAACGCTGTCTAGATAGTCTATCTAATGTAATGAACCACCAATAATGATAGAATACTCAATCACAGAACTAAGATAGAAATGAGCACGAATCAGATAAAGAATAGAATAGTCACCATACAACTCATGAGTTTAAAATAATACATCAATGAGTCTGAAGAGTAATAAAATAAGTTAGAGACAAATCCAGTACAAAAAATACTATCATACTACAAGCTACACTCCAGGGTCAACTGTCTCAGTTGGGATAAGTCCCTCTTGAGCCAGGGTCTCCGAATCTAAACCCACAACATCCTGGGGTCCATAATAGGTAGGGTACTCCTCAGTGTCATCTGGAAAAATATATCCAGTCAGGAAAGGAGCAGAGTACATCTCTAACAGCAGTTCTAATCCATGATACAAACTATGTAACAGTAAATAGCTGTGGATAAACAAGATGCATAAAATAGATACAAGAGATATATAGACAATAAGGAAATACTGGAAAGAAATACGATAATGAACAATATGCTAATGAACAATAATACTAATGACTAAGTGTGTGAGTACTAGCTTAACATGTGATCGGCCTGGCTAATCATACGTGCGGTGCATGATCAACACTATTCGCTTACCAATACTTTATTCAATAGGGATTTGATCACATATCTATACTAATACTCTCCACCCCCAACTGGTATAATAGATCCAACCACGGTATGATATGGCACTAGATTCCCCAAGAAGATAGCTAGTCTCCCCGAGAATCGGTGTCTGTACATGTACAAGATAACCAATGAAACAATACTTGCACCATATACACCATATACCAAGGAATAACATCTCATGACGAGATCCGGATATACTAATCTGTGTAACCATAGTGGCGAGAGAAACATGTAAATCTACACTAGATACAACGAACATAGAGGATATCATAAATGAGAAACTATCAGAGAATGTACTCGCCTGAAGTCCAATGAACAGTCTCACAGATGTCTGACTCGGTACCTCGAAGACCTAGATATGGAATACCACACTAATACAAGGTCCCGAAAAGAGAACAAGTCAAACTAGTCAACTCCTAGGTCAATAAATAAATTCTAAGTCAAAAGTCAACTATGGTCAACTCTAAAGTCAACTAAAGTTAAACATGGTCAAACCAAGGTCAACCTCACAAGAAATCTATATAAATAATATAGAAATAAAATACAATAATTTAGGAATCAAAATTAGATCCCAAAAGATACTCACACAAAGTATGCTACTAATACAAATAATATATACCCTAAAATAATATATATACAAACCAATATGTATACAAATAACATAATATATTATTACAAATATTATACCTCACAAAACACATATATATATACACACATATATATATACAATAATAATATATAAAATATAATTTAAAACTGCCAAAGCGTCACTGAAAACAGGGAATTAAAAATATAATTTAATTAAAACAGCTTATAGTGACAGTCTCAATTGTCACAGAAAATGTCGCAAAAGCCACTGTGTAATAAAATCCACTGCTGCTGCATTGGTGACAGTTAATCAACTGTCACCGAAAACTGTCGCCACTGCTGCTAAGATCCCGCCCGCAGCATTAATGACAGAACTGTCATTAATGCACAGTGGGCTACAGCGGCTGCTGCTGACCCGCCTATTTAGCGACAGTTTCACTGTCACAAACCCACTGTCACTAAAACACAGAAATATATATATATAAATATATATATGCAATAATAATCATAATACATATATATAAATAAATAAATATATACTTATATATATGCACATATAAACTTATAATTAAATACCAATAGTTACAACACATGCACATATTAATGTTCATATTTTACATGGCTAGAAGCACACCTAAAATATATACATTAATATACAAATAATTACATAATAATTATAAATAATATAATTACACAATTAAACACATAAATATATTTTATAAAATATTTATGTATAATTTATGTTATTAACATAAGTACATATATAATTACATGCAAGAAAGCTACATATTATATTTGTACATCATATTAGCACACACAAAAATATATAGATCTATGCTACAATAATTACTATAATAAATACACAAAATAAATATATAATATCTATATATATTTACTAATTATAATTGAAGAATTTAAACCATACATAATTAGATCTATTCAAAAATCCACACAATTGGAGAGTATCACATCGTATCCCACTAGATCTAGGATACGCATGTGACACGAGTCCAACACACAACCAATTGTACCCCGAAGGATACAAACAAATCACAAATAATATTTATGAATAAATCAAAGTGTCAAAAGTAGATCTATGTGTCCGTGTCAAAATACGACATGTTCAAAGCCCCGTATCGGAGGGAAAACCCCCAAAATGACACGTATCACCAAATAGTTGGGATACGAACCACATGTACCAAATTATGGACATGACACTAGCCCCAAACACATAAGCTCATGTCCAATTGATCTATAGGATCAATTGATACACACAACAAAATGTAAATTCGGAATTCCAACAAAATTAACACAAAAAGCACCATAACTTTCTCCATGGATCTCCTATGAATACAAAACAAAGTCCTATGGGTAGTACATACATATAGGTTGATTTTACATGATTAAGTCTCAGATTTAGAAGCTATTTAAATGGAAAAATCTGAATTATACCTATTGGGAGATGGATTCCCAATGAAACCTCCAATTGGGAAAAACTTGCTTCCAAATTGTAGATCCTTGCTCCTCTTTGTAGATCCTTACTTCCTTCTTCTAGATCCTTGCTTCCTCCTTCTCTAATGGTGAATTGGAAAGAATTTGGAATGAATTTGGTAGGGAATTGGAATGGGAATGGAGGGAATTTGGGAGTGGGAAATTCTAGATCTAGATTTGGAATGAGAATGAGAGGAAAGAGAAATTTCTCCCCTCTTTTAATAGGCCGGCCTTGCCCCTCTTCCAAGCAATTGTAAAATGTCCAATGTACCCCTTGGGGCCTCTCATCAAGAAATAATTAAGGAAGAAAGCTTCTAGTCTAATCACTTAATTAATTTAATCCATCTCCTTAACTATGGGCCTTCTAAATGGGCCAAATCTAACTATTTAATTCATGTTGGTCCATGGGTCCAAACTACACTAGTTGGATCCACTAAAATAAGTCCAAAATAATTAAATAACATCCAACAACAATTAAATAATACAACAAAAATTATTTACCATGCACAATATTTATTTAAATAGGAAATTACTAAAATACCCTTTTTCCTAAAATGTGGTAGTGACAAGTTCGGTGGTGACAAATCCACTACTAGTAGGCGAAATGATAATATAAGAAAATAAATCAAAGTTTATGCTAAAAATAACTAAGCAATAGTCGAGTGGTCAATTGTGGTTGTACCCTCATCTTGTGCATAACCGAAGGACTCCGAGTAATCCTGCACACTGGAGAACGGATCCAGGTCCTCAGTAGGATGTAAAAAGATACAACATGTGAGCCATGTATATCAAAAATATAGCATTCTAAAATAGACAAGTGATCAGGAAGAAAAATAAACTATGGCAAAACCTATATAATAGTCATAAACGAAAGAGAACGACTAATTATACTTGAACAATAGATACAAAGGAACACAAATACCGTAGATCGCAAGTAAACCATGGATAAGAGAATACTCACCCGACCTTAGAGGCCACAGGGTGATCAAATAACCCGACCTTAGAGGCCACAGGTTCACAAAGTAGATAACCCGACCTTAGAGGCCACAAGGTTATGAATAACGAAAATAAAGAAGAGAAATAGTCCATGTGTTTATAATCATTCTTGCACATCTAACACTCATATGGGTATAATCAATCCATCGCTATTTAAGTCAAGTCTATGATCTACGATAAGGGTGCATATAATCATGTATGAATATGTCTATAAAAATAAATTTAAAATAATGTAATATGAATATAATAAAATAAATATTTAAAATAAGCCAAATAAATTAGACATGCTATATGAAATTAAAAAACTTGGCAAGGTATACTTGCCTTAGTAGTCTAAATTTTTACTGAAGTTGAAGATGCCAAAGTCTAGTCCAAGCACAAGTGATTCCAAGCCTACCAATTTGATAAGGATATTCACATAGTTATTTATATTACTAATATAGAGTGTCAATAAAACTTTATATATTTGGCTTTAATTACTCTTTTAGGTATATATCATAATATGAGAAGTTGGGTGTGTTTATTATAATTATTACCTAAATATAGTAGTTGGTCGTGAAGACAATTGAATCAATTTCTCAATATAGAGAATTCGCTATGGCCCTCATATGGCGAACTTGTACGTCTCCTCAGGGATGCGGCCATGACTGGGAACCATTTGCTATGGTGGATTCGAGCATGTAGCGGGTGTCTTCTTCGCGGTAGCCTAACACGTGTACTATCGTCAACGCGATCAGCTCCTCCGGTAAAGTCGGGGTCAACACCAACACTTCAGCTAGGTATCTACAGACGGCTCGGTACCTACGTCAGAAAACTCGGTGTCGCGAGCTCGACGGGTCTATGTGCATGGTGGCGAAGGAAGCAGACTCCAATTACGGTAAGATGGATCGTACGCTTGCAGTATAGCAGCCCGACTTGTGGCTTCTACGATGCCGTTCGATGGCCTGTGGCATCTACCGACGATGTTGTCATCAGCGAGCTCAAAAAGGTCATTGGTTCAGTTCAGAATAATGGAGGGCGGGTTGCATGGTTTTCTCATGGGAAGATGAGATGGGTTCATGATAGGGATGATCTACCGAGAATATATTGACGATGATGGTCATATATAACATGGAGATAAGGATGGTAGGAGGTCACTTGGAAGGGCAGGGGTCCCTCGATTCTCTTTATAAAGGTTATATATAACTTCTAAGAGGTTGGGGGTTTGATTACAAAAGAGATTAGGTTGGCCTTATATAGATGAGGAAGGGGATAGGAGCAAATAGTGTGTATATATCTATGGTTTGGTTATATGATTAGGCTTCAAATTTGATAGGATATGCAGGTTTTTTAAGTTTTAGATTATTTTAGAATATTCCTATTTTTAAACATAATATTTATCTATACATATCTATCTTCCTATCTAAAATTGTAAATACAGGTCAATTAATTTATTTTTATTCTATTTAATTATTTTTATTAAGTGATTATTGTATATAAAAATTATATAATAATTATTTTATTTATCTAATAATAATAAAAATTTAAAAATTTGGAACGGGGGTTTACAACAACGAAGGAGAAGAACATGAAACACAATACTTGACATCATTGTATCCAATGCTCTACAAGTTGCGGGAGAGCTATGTACATTCAAAACTTGTAGTATCATTCATAGTTTATCAATTATCAAAATGGAGGAGATTGTTGGCCCATTAGGTCTCAATTGATTTTGATTGTTAACTAAACCATGTTTCGATATGTCGCGAATATGATACAACTGTATGCAACTGAAGACTCGAAGATGTTATGACGAATGTTGTTTGTACTGCATCAAGTTGTTTATTTTATTAATGTAATCTTCATTTTATTGAGTCTGGGACTTATGTACATCGAGTCGCATTGACATACTCAAGTTCACTCAAATATCCTGAAACCTATCCACATATACCAAACCCAAATCAAACCAATTGATACCATTCACACTAAATCTAAAATTATTATTCATTAGTTATGGATACACTACTAGAAAAAGCAGGATTAGCGACGTTTTTTAGCGACGTCAAAGGAAAACGTCGCTAATAAAATATAAATTAGCGACTCCAAGTAAAAACGTCGCTAGACGTCGCTAAATGGCGACATTTAGCGACGTTTAGCGACTTTTATTTAGTTTTAAAAAATTAGTCGCTATAAGTTCAATTAAGGTCACTAAACGTCGCTAATATGTCTAATTTAGCGACGTTTAGCGACTTATTTAGCGACGTTTATATTAAAAATATTTAGCAACGTGTTTAGCGACGTTTGTGACGTCGCTAAAATTTATTTTAGCGACGTTTTTATTTGACGTCGCTAAACGTCGCTAAAATTTCGTTAATTAGGGCTCAGTTTTATTTTCCCCTATCTGTCGAATTTTTTGAAAAGGTTAAAAAACTTTCGATTTCCCCCCACCCCCCTCTCTGGCGACCGGCATCTCCACAGCGGCTACTTCGGCTTCCCCCTCCTCCACCTCGAGCTCTAGGTAAACCCTAACTCTCTTTCTCTCTCTCTCTCTCTCTCTCTCTCTCTCTCTCACAGGATACACATGTGATACTGACACAACACACACACTTGACAGACACTGACACAGACACGAGACACACACACACGTGACACCAACCCTAACCCAAAACTGACACAACCTGGGATCAGGACCTAGGGTTAGGGTTAGGGTTTTTGACCTGGGGTTAGGGTTAGGGTTCGGGGGCCGGAGGTTCCTTGCGCTCTGGACGCCGTGCTCTATGAGTATGGCCGCCACGCTGGCGTTTCCCATCTTCTCGGCCATGTCCAGTACCGTCTCTCCGGATTTGTTGATCGCTTTCGTGTCGGTCCCTTTGAGCTCCAGTAGCCTCTGTATGGTCTGCACAGTTGAGGACCAACTAAATGAGACATGTCATTCCCATAGCTGGGTCTTCTAGGTACTCTCTCAGTCTAATCTTATCTTCTACCAATCTTCAACCTTGAAACAACGATGTGGTTGCTTAAATACATGTTATTCCCATAGCTGGATAGGCATGTGCCTGGGTACATGCATGTTCACAGTTGGGGGGTGTTAGCTATGTTAGTGCCAATTATGTTTGTGTGTTCATCTTGATATTGAGCAAAGCTAGCTAGAAACAACATGGAAAGAGGAAGCAATAGACCTAGACCTAGAGCTCCTCTTTATTTATTTATTTATTTATTTATTTATTTATTTATTTCCCCCTAGCCATATAATAGGCCCTTGCTTTAGGAGGAGCTAGGAGTGGCAGCATGTAGTGACATTAATTTCCTAAATGTGCATATTGCTTGTATCGAGTGGGCAAACCATATGAACGAGGTTTGAACCACCAACCTTGCAAAACCTAGATTGATGCTCATTTACAAGTTTACTACTAGTCATCTAGTACATAATCCACAGTGTTCCAAAACAAAATGAAATATCTAGTCACAAATACTTCTAAATCAGTATACTCATGTAACATGAAGTATCCTTCCGTGTAAAGAAGATATAAATAATAATTAATTAATTATGTAAACGATGTAAAGATGAGGATGTTCTCTCCAGGACGGACACAATTGGTGTTCGTTCGTATGTCCGAGATTGACGTGAGATGACCCTCTTTTAGTGTCATTAATCTTATTCTCTCCTCTGGATATCAATTGACCAGCTCATACAAAGTTGGATAAGAGAGACATTTTGCGGATGCATACCTATCACCCGGCCCATGTTTGTCAACAAAACATCTTCCCCTTCCCCTTTCCCGAGATTGAATAGTAATTCCCGTCGCTTGGCTATCTTACTGTGTTAATGTACAATGTAATATAACTTGTTCCTCCCTACATATCTGCAATACCACCATCTTGTGTTTTCAAACTTGTGAAAATAAACTAAGCTGGTAACCAATAACTTGTTGCAATATTGGGATTCAGCTCGTATTCACTAAAGATTACCTTCCGAGGAATCGAAAGTCCTGGAGGAGTTGATACACAGATACAAGTATACCATATCAGTAGCAAAAAAATTATTACAACAAGTGATCGGTGGGATCCAGGATTATACTTTATGTTCCGTAGGAAAACTAGTGATTCTGGATTTGAGAATGCTACAATGGAGTTCCGTAGGAAAACTTTGAAGCCTACTTACCACATCCTTCTTGACGGTGATGCACAATTATAATCATATATATCCTACTTTGCTTCTTCTATGTGACTTCAAATATAGATTACCTAGCCAACTAATTGTCAGCTTCTTCTTTAGAGAATCACATTGTATGTAATGATTTATATGATACATACTGTCATTTTTGCAAAAGTATCTAGAAATGGATATGAATTACTATCTGTGTCATCGTTCGTGGATGTACAACCGTTATCCTGATGACATGTGCGATGTGCGAGATGAATTCATTGAGGGTGTACAGTAGTTTCTGCAGTTCGCCAAGGCATTCCCTCAGTACATGGACGGTACCAAAATTAAGTATCCGTATGTGGGATATCGCAACAGGAAATATCATCCAGAAGTGGAAGTCACATATCATTTGTACTCGAAAGGCTTCACGCCAAATTACTATCAGTGGACCGTGCACGGAGAACTTGTGTCTCTAGCATCAGAGTTGGAGCCTTATGTGGAGCCGTATATGGATGCCCACGACCACGATGCTTACGACGACGGGTGGGTGAACATGGTTTATGATGCGGCAGGGCCTAGTTTTAATCCGGACAATTATGATACAGCTGAGGAGGCACCGAATGCCGATGCTGCAAAGTTTATGGAGTTGCTGGAGAATGCAAGGACTCCACTATTTCCTGGTTGTGAGGATCATTCACCGTTGGAGGTGGTTAGAAGATTATTGAGCATCAAGTCTGATTTTAACATGTCGTAAGAATGCTATAATCGATTGATCGATTTGATTATAGAGATCTTGTCCGAAGGTGCAAAGTTGCCTAAAGACTTCTATCGAACTAAGAGGATGGTGAGATCGCTCTGGATGTAATACGAAAAAATTGATGCATGTCGCAATGGGTGCATATTGTACTACAAAGACGACAAGGATGAAGATGCGTACAGATTCTGTGGTGCTGACCGCTACAAGGCCACTGTTAGAGAAAAGTCTGTCGGTGCAAGGAAGCCTACCGATTCGATGTACTACTTGTCTTTGACGTCGCAGTTGCAGCGGTTGTTTATGGTTAAGGAGACTGCAGAAAATATGAGTTGGCACAGGAAAAAATAGATCGAAGGAGTATTGGATCATCCATCCGATAGAGAAGCATGGAAGCACTTTGATCGAGAGTATCCAGATTTTGCTTCAGATCCGCGTAATGTCAGATTGGGGCTCTCCTCTGACGGTTTTACCCCATTCAGACTTTTGGGCTCCCAGTATTCATGTTGGCCTGTGATCGTTACTCCGTACAATCTACTGCCTTGGATGTGCATAAAAACTCCGTATATGTTCCTAACCATTATTATCCCGGGTCCGAACAATCCGAAGAGGAACATCGATGTGTATTTACAGCCTTTGATAGATGAGTTGAATCAGCTGTGGGAAGTAGGTGCCAACACGTACGATGTTTCTAGAAAGCAGAATTTTCAGATAAGGGCAGCACTTATGTGGACCATCAACGACTTTTCGGCCTATGGAATGTTATCGGGATAAAGCACCCATGGTTGTCTCTCATGTCCGTATTGCATGGACCGTACTAAGGCTTTTCGTTTGAAACATGGAGGTAAATTGTGCTTCTTCGATTGTCATCGACAATTTATGCCGAAGGATCATCCGTACAGGAGGAACAGGAATGCTTTTCGTACAGGAGTTATGGAGAAGGCCAATCCACTGCCAAGGTAGCCCGGATATACGATATGGAAAGAGGTAAAAGATTTACCAAGTGTTATCGAAGAGCCTGCTAAGGGGTACAAGTGTGACGGATTTGGTCGCACCCATAACTGGACGAAGAAGAGTATATTCTGTGATCTGCCATATTGGAGCACCAATCTGATCAGACATAACCTTGATGTCATGCATATCGAGAAGAATGGTTTGATAACATAATTAATACTGTAATGGAGGTAAAGGGGAAGACGAAAGATAATCCGAAGGCTAGGTTGGACTTAGAAGAAATATGTAGACGTCCTGCATTGCATTTGATAGCGGAGGGGAATGAAAAGTTAAAGCAACCTAAGTCAGTTTTCTCACTGGAGAAAGAGGATAAATAGAGACTTTGTAGGTGGATTCAGGGTCTAAAGTTTCCAGACGGGTATATGTCAAACTTGAGAAGATGCGTCAACCTCAAGGAGAACAAACTGGCGGGTATGAAGAGCCACGATTGTCACGTATTCATGGAGAGGTTAATTCCAATTATATTTTGATAATTCTTACCGCAGGTCATTTGGGATCCATTGACAGAGCTCAGCATATTCTTCAGAGATCTTTGTTGTACTAAGTTGCTCGTCGATCGTCTAGAAAAGCAAGAGAAGGACATTACGGTAACACTATGTAAGCTCGAGAAGGTGTTTCCTCCTGAATTCTTTGACTCTATGGATCATTTGCCAATTCATCTTTCCTATGAGGCATATGTTGGTGGTCCTGTCGGTTATCGGTGGATACACCCCTTCGAACGGCATCTGAATCACCTAAAGAGAAAGGTGAAAAATAAGGCATGGGTTGAGGGCTCAATTTGTGAAGCTTATGTTCTCGAGGAGATTATAAACTTTTGCTCGACGTATTTCAAGCTGCATGTTGCTACTAATAGAATGAAAACTCTGAGAAACGACGATGGATATCAGGAATCTAATGATACAATACTCAAAGTATTCAATGCGTCCGGAAAGCCTTCGGGAAAAATGAAGAAGAGATATTTGAATGACTACGAGCTAAGGGCTGCTCAGTTGTATATATTACTCAATTACGACGAGGATAAAGTGAAGAAGCTAGAGGGATAAGTAATTAATACGTCCACATTTACATCATCTCAATGTAATAGTATAAGCTACTATTATGCTACTAATCAGTAGTTGCTTCATTGTTTTTCAGCACATATAATGATGAGTTGAGGTCGGTTAGACCCTACATAACAGACGAAGAAGTAGAACAAGAAATGAGATGCCATTTTTCTTCTTGGTTGAGCGCATATGTAAGATGCTTGGTAATTCCTTTTTAATTCTGCACTTGAAAAACAAATAACTTACTATCGCTACTTTGGTATTTAGGTCGATCGTCTAATAACACCCGAGACTGAATCTATTAGAACTCTAGCCAAGGGACCAATTACTGTCGTTAAAATATAGCCAAGTTTTTGTGTGAATGGGTTCAGATTCAAGTCAACAAATGCTCCTATCAGAGACAGCTTTCTGGATCTTGATTCCACAAAAAATAGTTGTTTGTGTATCAAATCTTCGAACTACAAAGACGTCGATCCAGGCAATGATTTCTTTGGCATCTTATGAGAGATTGTGGAGTTGACATATAATTATGGCACATAACCTGCTAATATCGTGCTATTCAAGTGTGAATGGTTCGATCCGATTCAAGATCAAGGTTGAAAAATTGACAAGCATGGCCTTGTGGATATAAACTACAAGCGTATCCTTTGTCCTATCAAGTCAGGCTCAGCTCGTGTACTTCACAACTTATCCTAGGCGGGGGGACAGCTAGGTCATATTGGTGGGTAGTATGCAAGACTAAAGCTAGAAATACCTTTGACATTGACGAAATAGCTTATCAGGAGGACGATCTACCTCTTGTAACAAATATTGTAGATGTGTACTCAACGGAAGTTACTCATTGCACGAGTAATAATGTAGAAGATTTAAAATTATCCGAAGAGGAAGACGAAGACGAAGACAAAGACGAAGTAAATGAAAGTGAGGACGAGGAGGAGGAATAGGAAGAGAAGGACGAGGAAGGCGAACAAGATAAAATTTCTGAAGATGATTGAAAATAAAATATTTTGCCTGTAGAATGTAACTATATTTTGACTGTAGAATGTACTATTTTAACGAATATATGTATTATATTTTGACTATAGAATATTGTGAGATATGCATCACATTTTGACTGTAGAATGTACTATATATTTTTTCTATATTCATCATATGTTGTTATCAGGTATGACAGGACGACGCGGAGGATTCGGAAGGTCCCGAGGTAGACAGAGTGCTCCTCCGGTACTGCCTACTATTTGTTCTGGATCGTTGTCGCCCAGTACTCCAGTATATCGATTACTCACATCTTCGACTGTTAGGACGAGTAGTTCCAGGCGTGATAGTACTCCCTCGTCCAGCGTTCCTTCTGCTGACGGAACTATGGAGACAGATGAGCATGTCGAGGAGGTCGTGTCCAAGTTGTCCCAGCATCAGCAAGGTCCTCCATCCGTACCTCCGGAGGAGACGAGGACAGAGATTTGGGTCGACGGTACAAAGTAAGTCAATTAGATGGTTTAGCATCATATATATCGTATATTTCTTTATTCATCATATATTGACTTTTTTGATAAAAATAATTATCTCTGTATAGATATCGTCCATCGTCGGTTCAGAGATGCTTGGTCCTATTTCTGAGAAACAACTACGGTGGCCCTTGGATCAACTACTCTGAAGCTCTAGAGGAGAGGAAAGGCATTCTGGTTTTCGCACTTCCAGGTAAAAGTATATTAAATAAATCCTCTAATTTATGCATATTATATAACTTATCTGTGATGCTCACTTACTAAATTATTTATTGTAGCAAACGTATTTCTATCCTCCGCACCGGGCTGAGTTGATCGAGCGGCTGTTTCCTACCATTGCCGCCAAGCTTATCCGAGATGCTCTAGATGACCAGAAGCCTCGTGATCGTACTGGAAAACTGATCCAAGGTTGGATCACGCCTGAGCAGTGGACTGCGATGAGGGCTAGATTCGATGATCCGAGCTACAAGGAAAGGTCTGAGAAGGCCAAGGCGGCTAGGCGGAATGCTGCCAAGTGGTGTGGTAGCTCGATTACGATGACGGAATATTTTCGTCGTTTGGTATGTTTTTATTTAAGATATATTATTTTATTGTAAGTACGATAAAATGGTAGTAGGAAAAAATGTTTAAGTTTAGTACTAAATAATATATTTTTAACAGGTACAGAGGGGTTAGGATGCAAACATGGTGACCGTCTTCTTGGCCACCCATCGCAAGGACGGAAATCTCATTGATGAGAGGGCTTCACAGACCTATGTAAGTATTACTTTACTTTATGTTAATTTTAATATAACTTAGGCAATTATTGAGTTTCCAAACCTTTCTAGGCCGAGTATCTTAGGCTGCGTGAGCGGGCGACTGCTAGTGCACCTACAGCTGGAGAGGCTGGTACTTCCTCGCAGCCCGCTCCAGCTCCGTCGACGGACGACCTATGGGTGACCGCAGCTGGTGGTCTCCATAGGGGTACGTACTATGGTACGGGATCCTACGGCGCCATGGTTGCGACGCAGTCATCTAGGGCCTCCCTGACAACTGCGCATTCAACACAGCCCTCGCAGTCGTCAGCCAGAGTCTAGGAGGCCGTTGACCGTCAGATTGCGTCTCTCCGTGATGAGTTGCTGCGAAGGATGGAGGAGCAGCCCCAGTCCCAGTCGCAGGCGGATGATCCGACGCTTATCGCACGATTCGATATGCTCGACCGCAGCATCACAGAGCTCCAGGATTTGACAAATGATCTTAGAGCCTCGACAGACCGCAACATCACGGAGCTGCAGGCATCACAACTATCCATGGGCGAGAGGCTGACGATGATGCAAGATTCAATGGTTCATAGAAGTACGAGGCTGTTATCTACTATGGATTCTTACAACCAGTGACTCGTAGACTTGGAGCGGATACGTCCTCCTGGTGTGCCTACATCGACACAGACTCCACCGACGTTACTGCCTTCTCTATCGACATCGGTATCGATTTCACGGGAGCAGTATGAGCTGTTCTTATCCTTCATGCGCGCCGGTGGTCATCCTCCTGTAGATCCGCAGTAGTATAGTTGCTGAATATTTGTATTATTTGTATTATTTAGGATGAGAGTCATTGTATGGATATATATTTGTCGTATGGATATATATTTGCTGTATTCTTTACGATGATATTTGCTGGATATTTTCTTTTCTTTAAATTTTATTATATTATTTATATTAAATATATGTTAATTTACGGGTGATGAGTGTTCAACCCAAGGGGGTCGACAAACCCAGAAATTCAACGGAGGGTTGCTCCGGGTATATTTGTACAGATTATGAATTAATAAACTGCAGGAATAATAGTTTAAAAATAATTCAGTATTCATTTTTTTTATTTCACAATAAAATTAGCTACGTTTTTAGCAACGTTTAGCGACATTTAGCGACGTTAATACACGTCGCTAACTATGTTGCTAATTAGCGATGTTGCTATACGTCGCTAATGTCGTCGCTAAAAATGTCGCTAAAAACGTCGATGTACATCGCAAATTGCTGACATGGCAGTTTTGCCAGGTCATTTAAGACGTCGCTATAACATCGCTAAGTAAGTCGCTAATTAGCGACGTTAAGCGACTAATGAGCACGTCGCTAATTAGCGACGTTGCGTCGCTGAACGTCGCTAATTTAGCGACGCACTAACGTTCGCTAAAAAATGTCGGTACAGCGACATTTAGTGACATTTTTCCTTTCAGCGACTAGCTGAGTTCCGACTTCTTTAAAACGTCGCTAATTACGTCGCTAAAAGTGATTAGCGACGTTTTTTGGCATTTAGCGACATTTTTTAACGTCGCTAATTTGACTTTTTCTTGTAGTGATAGAATATTCTATTTAGTTAGATGCTATCCATAATTAATTAGATTTTTTCCCTAACCAATTGATATCATTCACACTAAATCTAAATTCAAATTAGAGTGGAAAAGGAAAATTAGTAAATACCAACACCCCCAACCACTAGTGGCCGGCCCCCTATTATTACCCTTCTTATTTTATTTTTCCACCAAAAAGCTCCTTCTTCTTCCCCAAGCTTCTTCCCCACCAAGCCACCCCCAATTACAAAGCATTTTTTTACTTCCAACCACTCAATTTTATTTTAACTTCATTCCCATGGAGGCTTAGAGCTTTGGAGCACAAGGAGGAGCTAAGAGGAATGTCAAGCTAGGAGGATCGTGTCCAACTCACCCTCTTTGTGTCTAAATTCGTAGTTCTTTATTGGGCACCACTCCCAACATATAATTCTTACTTTTTCCTAATTTCTATGGTAGAAACCTAAATTGAACCCATAGGAACCCACCAATAGTTAGATCTAGCCTTATAGTGATAAATTAGCTGGTATAGAGCATTTTCCTTGTAGATCCATGTATTTTATGGTTAATTTGGTAGAATTATGAATTTGTGTCCACCAAGTGTTTGTGTTGTATTTCCAATTGTGTTGTATTTCCAAAAAGATTTTTGTGTCCAATTTGGGTTGTGCTTGTGTTCTAGTGCCCAAAATTGGATACTTAGTGTTGTGTCATGATACATCATGATACATATAGTTAGATTTGATAATTTATGTGTATTTATGATCCTTGTGTCAATTATATATATATATTGATATTAGATCTAACCAATTTATATGTGTCATGTCAATTCCTATATTTATAGTTGGTGTTCCAATTGATACTTTTGTATCGTGTATTATTAGAATTTTTGGGGTTTGAGTATTATGGAGGTTAATATCCATGTATGGATTTTGTGTACCATAGGTGTCATGATGGGTGTTATGGAGTTGGTATCAAACATAGTATCGTATGTATTTGGTTGTGATTGGTATGTATCATGGAGAAGTGAGTTAGTGTGTGCTAGTATTGGTATGTGCGTGTGTGTGTGTGTGTTTGTGTGTGTGTGTGTGTGTATTGTTGTTGTTGTTGTTGTTGTTAGTGAGTGGTGTTAGTGTCAAGTGATGTGTGTTTCATTAGTGTCTTACATGTGTGTATCATGTTCTTAAGTGTAGCAGCAGCTGGACCCATAAGCTTGGGCTCTATGCAGATTCTGCAGTAATCTGCAGGAACCTTGCAACATGGTGTGCTACAGTAGGTTGATGGGTAGTTGGTTTGCTATGTGTTGGGGGTTTACTGTAGTGCAGTGCACTTCTTGAGAAGTCTATCACAGTAACATTCGGCCACCATAGCAACAGTTGGAGCAGTGGAGCTAGAGATGAATGCAGGCAACTGGGGGCTTTTGCATTGCTGTGCACTGCAACTTAATAGCAGTAATTGATGTCCAACGCAGTAGTGTGGTTCAGCAAAAATTGTAACTTGTAGTTGGGGTGTGTGGGTTGAGGTATAGCAGTGTGAGTGAAGTACAAGAGTTGTGCAGATTTGGATATCTGTATACGACAGTAGGTAGTGTATAATATAGTTGTCTTGTATACCCGTGAGTGAGTGTTTAAGTGTCAAGATATAAGTGAGGGTAATATGGAATGTATTGGTATCATAGGTATTGATAACAAGGTCAAGGTAGTGAGTTAGATATGTATTGGTACCAAGATATCAAGTATCAACATACATGGGAGTGTCATGGGTTTTGGGCTATGGGTAACTTTAGGGTAATATAAAGGTAAGGACAAGGTATTAGATAAGTGTCTAGGTAAGTGTTAAGGTATATATATATATATATATATATATATATATATATATATAATATATATATATATATATATATATATATATATATATATATATATATATATGGAACCTAGATACCTATACCTGTAGGGTATGCTTAGAGATAACCTTGATAGAACTTGGTAATAGTTTAGATGGCTATATATACAAGTAGGCTATATATACAAGTAGGTATTGGAGAACCTAAAATAGATACCTACCTAATATAAATCCAATTGACCTAGAAACTCAATAACTAGAAAATAGGTTTGTTATTGATTTTAATTCATTTATTAATAATGTAACCTCATAATTAGGTCTTTGAGACTTTGGTACGGACTCTGACTTGTAGCTTTTTCTCAGGACCACAAGCGAGTACATTCTTTGATAGTTTTTTTTTACTTGATAGATTCTATGATACATATTTGTAATGATGTTGTACTTGATTCCTGATACAATGGTACACATATTGGTATATCTTGGATCTCAATTCTTGAGATATTGCTTTTCATATTTAGACCTAGTTTATTTTACTGGTATTTAGACCTTGATCATGGTGCTGGTATTTTGTCCTTGCATTGTGATTTATGTATCGTTATGTGTCATGATACGAATCTATTATACTAGTCGGGGCAGGAAAGTTCTAGTTAGATATGTAATCATACCCTTAAACCTTGTGGTAGTATAGACCTTGTGAATAGCTAATCATACACCTCACGAATAATTAGTAGGATCTTATTAGACCTTGTACTTTTTCCAAGATGATCACATATCAAAATTAGTATTTCAAAACACTTAGATAGTTAGAGTTTTTGTAAATCCCCCTCATTTATCCTAATGCTTAATTAGTTCTAAATTTTTTCTCTAGGTTGTTTGGACTCTTCAAACTTGGGCGTTGGAACAGCTACTTCTTCGCAGCTTTCAGATTCAGACAAGTGTACCTTGCCATATTATATTTTAGCTTTCAGATATATTTTATATTATTTTTATTTGTACATTGTGTTAAGTCATCGGATTGTGTCGATACTTAGCATATGGATCATATTCGGGTGCAGACGTTCGTCATAATCGTCTAGTATCGATTATTAAATATTTATTCTGATACCTTATATGTACCTACTTTGTTATATCGGAACCCTGGCACACTTCATATAATTTATCTGTCAGACTTATGTATGCTGATATTGTCAGAGTGACCAGAATTTGTGTTGATTATAGGTACGCAATTGGATTATATCTACTTCTATGTATGACTCAACTGTTTAGTTAGAGGATTAGGTCAAGCGAGTAGCGGACAAGACTCGTACAAGCATATGGGGAAGGGAGGACAGTCATTTGGCGTGAGGGCTACTATGCATATACTACTATTTACTTATTACTATATATAGTTATCGAGAGGTCCCATATCTAGAGTTACAGGCCTCTCTTACTTACCAGAAGATTCCATGTCTGGAGCTACGGACCTCTTTTATTTACAGGAAGATTCTATGTTTGGAGCTATGGGTCTCTTTTATTTATCGGGTGACTCCGTGTCTGGAGCGTCGGATATATGTATTTTATTTTTAGATAGCCCTCGCATCGAACGTTGTCCTCATTTGCATAGCACATA
Organism: Iris macrosiphon; assembly: GCA_036927795.1. Taxonomy (NCBI): domain Eukaryota; kingdom Viridiplantae; phylum Streptophyta; class Magnoliopsida; order Asparagales; family Iridaceae; genus Iris; species Iris macrosiphon. The sequence goes on along the minus strand of JAYESA010000006.1, from coordinate 93,384,598 downwards.
AATTTGTTGGATTGGTTGTTTTTAGTTGTATATAGACCCCCTGTTTACTTTTTTTGTATGTAATTTACTGTTTTCAATATGGCATGTTTCTATATATCCTGTTACGTCCCTCTAAGGACCTGGTTCCCTATCAGTTTGTAGGGTTGATTGCTGTTAGGAGTCTGGAGCTACTGATGATTATCATGCCGGTTTGCAGGTATCATTATTTGATATTTGTATCACTTCTTTGTTGTTCTGCTATTATGATCTTTTGCTTATTTTATGCTAGTATAGTCCAGTATTTGTAGACTCGTATTATTTTTTTCGAGTCTATTCGAACAAGTGTAGTGTGGGGTACACACCAAGATACATGTTGTCCCTTCTTTATTTCATATTATTGTGTATTGAGACACAAATATGTATACCATGTTATCTATATAGTGACTCGTATATACAACTTATACGTATTAAAGTTGGACTAGAGTTCACTTGATATGTAGCTGACCATTGCCACGTAGCCTAGTCCCGTATATTTTGGGACTAGGACATGACATAGTTTTTGGGGTAGACCATGCAGGTCCGATTTATCGTTTTGGTTGCATCACTGTACCGAGCGGGCATGCGTAAGGATAATTATGTTAGGATCTCAATCCACAACCACTATTGAAACTTCCTTTGATTTTCATTGTCGTCCTTGAACCACAAAATTATATTCGATTATATTTTTATTAAACTCATTTTCCTTGTTTCTCGTCTTTCTCTATTTTGGAGGGACGAACGTTTGTGCGCGATGATTTTCTCCAGAAGCAAATCTTCGTTAAGACAAAGAAGGCATACTTAACACAATGCTTTGCAAGAAGATGGTTACCCGTCGTAAGGAAGGTTAGGATAGATGATTTTCCAAATACTTGAGCTAGAATAGATTGATGGTATAAGTCTTAGTATAAGAACTGGATCTAGTAGCAGGAACCTAGACCCAAATAAACCCCACCTAAGTTAGAGGTGATATTAAAGTATTGTATGCTAGAAAGAATGTTTGATTGTAGCAGTTCAAAATAATTTACGCAAAGTGCAGTTAGATGTAAGGGTTGGTTATAGCCGAGGGACGACATTAGAAACTATGACACAGACTGAGAGAATGGAACTATAGGCTCTAACCTTCGGTTAGTTGATCACACGACTAGATATAAGTCCTTTTAAGGTATAAATTATTATGATGATAACTGACTTTCGAGTAAACACATACTTGAATGAATGGAATTGAATTGAATGACTATAATCTGATGACAAGTTCATAAAAGAGGAATACTGATAGTGGATAGAAGTACATCGAGGAATACATTTTGATTTGATACATGACCTAAATTTATGAGAAGTTGGAAAACCTTTTAGATAAACCAAATTACAAGCTTCCAAAAATATTTTTTTTGCGTTATAAGAGTCATAATTAACCATAAGTAATTAGTGATGTTGGAATTGAAGGATAAGGAATGAGGACAAGGAAGCCACCGACTTTACGGATTCACAATGACTACAATTGACATATGTGAAAATTTTGAGGTTCATCATATTTGATGTGTCTAAGAGATTCTCATAAATTTAGAACTATCAATTATTTCAGTATTAATATGAGGAAAAGGGAGTACTGATGGAAAAATACGTCTTGAGGTCTGAAATGTTGTCCAGTGGTTAGACAAAATACTTCGTAAACGAGCCTAGGGATCTGAGAAATTCTTGCATTTTAAATTTTAAAAACTAAAGTGAATGATCCACAAGTAGAAATGGTTATTATTTCTAAACAAAATCCTTATGGGTCACAAAGTGTATCCTTGTATTTGGGGGGAAGGTCATGATAGACAATCTTAAAGACTAAGGAAATGTGGATTATGACTAGCTATAGGATGATATGAAGTTTGATAAAAGGGAATTGAGATGAGAAATCGATTATATAGATAATATGGACTAGAATAGATGTGCTAGTAGAATATGTGAGTTGTCAAGACAGATTCACTTGTCCCTTATTAGAGCTTGATGGAATATTCTAAATACTTCAAGATGTTAGTACAGTAAGTGCATGTGAGGTTATGTATCTTATATGAGAATTGCTACTAGTGGTAACTTGGATTGGAAATACTAAACCTAGAAAGAAAGAGGTGATCTCAGATGAATAGGAGTATTGAAGGATGCAATCAACTAGAAGGATTATACATAAAATTCCTAGGAGGTTAGGATTACACTTGCTCGATGGCTAGCCTAATTAGCATAAGTTGCCACCTTATCCTTAGACCCTTGCTACCCTCCATTAGAGACCCAATAAATACATTTCTAGATAGGATTATTGTATGGTTTTGATGCTTGGGTAACTATATAAGAGTGTAGCTTTTAATGTAGATTAGGTATGCTTAATTGTCAGGTTTGCAGTGTTAAGTAGAAATAGAGTGACTCAAGGATTTCATATTTAATGATATGGATTAATAAACTGGTATCCAAGATAGAGTAATTGGATAGTGGCCATTATATATACCCAAGGATGAGTAACATTTATGATGTTACAATTCCTAGGTTAGATATAGTACACTGCCTAGGTGGAACAACAAATACTACCAAGGTTGACCATATATAATTAGATAGGGAATATACTGGAGATAAACTAAAATTGAGGATCCTCGGGCTTAGGATAAGATAATGCACTTGACGGCAATTAAATGTTCCTCAAGGATTTATAGATCTTGAGAATATTAAATTAAAGAAATAATTTAAGATAAATTGGTAAGTTCATAAATAATCTCTGATGATAGATGGCTCCTTGGGGGAAGTTAAAATACTAGACCATGATGGAGAGACTCATAGTGAGTACGTTTTATTCCTTGAGAGATATGCGGGCTTGTAGAAATAATGACAAGAGAAAGACATTATGGTCGTGTGATCTAAAAAATCAAAAACCAAAATTAGTGATTAGAGAAATTTGTTTTGAGTGATTATAAAATAGCTATAATCTTAAGTGCTTGAGAAAATTTGAGATTTTAGTATAAGTATGACTAAGTATTGAGGTTATACAAATTCGAGGAATAGAAAATGACTTTGGACTACATGTTGACTCATTGTTCGTCGTTAGGGAATAAAACTGCAAGATTTCAAAGGTTGGAAGTTATAACTGGAAAAGATTCAAAACAAAGAAGAAGAAGAAGAAGAAGAAGAAGAAGAAGAAGAAGAGAGTATACACTAGAGAATAAGAAAACAACATTTTGAGAATTTTAACCCATGAGACTTGAGGTCAATGATCCATAAATAGAAATATTTGATGCAATAAAGAATTTTGGGGGCATAGAAAATCTGAGCCGAGATACATCGAGCCTTTTGACGTCTTGGAGCGAGTTGATTAGGTGGCTTAACGACCTACATTCCCTCCGTCATTAGAAGGCATGCATGACGTATTCTACGTATCATAGTTGAGAAGGTACGTCACAGACCCTAGTCACGTACTTGATCATTCAGAGGTCACAGTTGGGCCGAATCTCGCATATGTAGAGCAACAAGTTGAGATTTTCGACCGCTGTGAGAAGGTCTTGAGATGGCAGACTATTCAACTTTTCTGGGTTGCATCTAAGCATCATTCACCTGGCAAGTCCACTAGGGAGCGCAAGGATTCTATGCAACAATATTTTTCTCACTTATTTGAGGACCAAGGTACGAACTTACGTACTACTTTTCAATACCTTTAATATTTAATTTCTCACTAATTATTTTTTCGTTCCATTACTCTAATTTCGGGGACGAAATTCTTCTAAGTAGGGAAGAATATAAACCCCCTACATTTTTTTCTCTTTTATATAATGTAAATAAATAAATCGGTAATCTTAAACCAATGTAATTATTGTTAGTGATTATTATGGTTGTAGGAATTAGAATATACAATTTTCCTACGTGTACATGTAAATAATAAGCTATTATGTATGTAAATAGCATCAGGGGCGGAGACAGGATTTCGTAATAGGGTGGGCTAGTTAGTAGTTACTTAAGGTTCTAAAAATTTATGTCAAAAATTCGACAAAGTTTTCTTTGTAAATTCGATGATTCGAAATCTATCATAGACAATAAACTTAAGAAAGGGTGCTCCACTTAGAAACAACTTGCTAGTTTAACTAATAATCTTTTATTGAACCATCTCATAACCACACATGTTAATTTTCTTGAACCAGTTAGGGGTGCATCAAGTGTCATAGACACATAGAAAAACTCTTAATAACAAAAGTGCTGGTTAGCGCATTTTTTACTTTCTAAATCTGTATTAGCTCTAAAGAAATTTGAGACTTATTATGACTTATAGAGACTTGATATGCATCAATGAACTCTTTAATTAGCAGGCACAATTAAAACAAAAATTTTGAAAGCCAGACCATACAATTAGTGTAGATCTAAATTCTTAGACATATTACACTATCAAGCAACACAAATATCTTACAATAAGACATTTTCAAACACAAACTAGATGTTGTCATATAAGAAAATATCTGTTAAAAGAACCCTAATAAAGATGACCAATATGATGCTTAAAAGTTTGACACATGAAGTCTCCAATCTATTAAAACGAACAAATATTTGTAAGATGCTGGAAAGCATAAGCGGGTAAAAATCATACATTAGAAAGAAGATATTGCATATAAGAATACCATCTGATTATGGAAATGAAATGGACCTTTACAACATACATTGACATATAACTATCATAATATATTATAAAGTCATCCAGGATGGAATTCTAACTACTAATGGGAACTACTAACAGCAATACACAAGAAAAAATGAATTAAGATCAAAATAATTAAACAACAAAAAATTAGGGTTATGATTTTAAAAAAAATTGGGGGTTAGTTAGGGTTTTACCAGAGGTCCAGAGGAGATGAAGAAGCTGAAGTCTGAAGAGTCAAGAGGAGGGAGATTGGGAGAGGCTAGAGCCGAGATCGAGAGCAGGAGGAGCTGCGTCGCTGCAGCCTGGCGGTCGGGCTGGAAAGGGTAAGCACCAGCTGGCCCGCTGCTGCCCTACAGCCGAGATTCTGGAAGTCGGGACGACGGGACTCGATTACTCGGGGTTGGGATGTTGCCGTGTTGGAGAACACTGAAGAGAGAAGAGGGAGTCTGGAAAGAGAGAAAGAGAGATGGAGTCTTGGATTGGAGAGGTCGGGCTCTAGTTGCTCACTTCAAAATTTTGTTTTGAACATACAGTTGTTATTTGCTAACTTGAACATCCGGTCGGGTTTCTTTGTACAGTTGCACTGGACTGACTTTATTGTACTGGGCTGACCACTTTACATAAAAAAAGAAAAATTTATTAGCTTTCTTTTTTTCTTGCACTGGACTACAGCCCAGTGCACCTATAGTGTCCCTCCGCCCCTGAATAGCATACTCCTAAGCCAAATATTTAACCTAACCAAGGGAGACCAACTCAGCCTAACCTAATTTTCCTACTTTTTCTTGTCCTATTTATTCCTTTGTAACAAATTTGCTAGCAAACCCAAGTGTAATATCCACACTTAAACCACACCTGTAGCTAGCCAAGCACCTGGCCCACCAATATGCAAAGGCCTCTATTGCAACATCAATCCCAATGCCAACAACAAATTGAAGTCCCTATGCTAAAAGGGGTGGAGAGCATTGCTATCATGAGCTAGATGAGTGTGGAGCCGGTTATTACAACCGGGTGACGAATTACCCACATGTTATGCCCGACCCGCGGTCGTTGTTTTCAAATTTTGTTCGGGAGCGGCAGAGCACCAACCTTTCCGTTGGGTCGTACGTTGTGCTCCCTGCAAACCGCAGCGGCCACGCCATATACTGCCACAACCGCCCTTTTTCCTGCTCATCAGACCGTCCAGTGTGACCGAACCTAACCCCTTCTTGTTCTATATAAGACCTCATGTTCTTCTCCTCCACACAGCTAAACCTAGCTGCCTCTATACTTCTTTGCTATTTCCTTCTCCTTCGTTCCAACTAGCCAGCACTTTACTGCGGCAGTCGACGCTCGAGATAGCATCGCAAGCGTCGACCAGACCTAACAGAGCAACCCCTGTGGAATTGTGGGGCGCTATTTCCGGTACTCCATTAGGCAACTCCGTCGACGTCGAGTGTTGCCAACCAGGGGCGGAGACAGGATTTCGTAATAGGATGGGCCAGTTAATAGTTACTTAAGGTTCTAAAAATTTATGTCAAAAATTCGACAAAGTTTTCTTTGTAAATTCGATGATTCGAAATCTATCATAGACAATAAACATAAGAAAGGGTGCTCCACTTAGAAACAACTTGCTAGTTTGACTGATAATCTTTTATTGAACCATCTCATAACCACACATTGTCACGCCCCGATCTCCCGCAGGCAAATCGGCCGTTCCCGCTAGGCGGGAATCACCCTCGCCAGCGCTCCCGCGGAACGATCGCTTAACCCATCCGGGCGTGATGCCGCACGAGCGTGATCCACGCCCGTGCAAGGCCATGGTTCATTGGCTGGCGGTTAGAGTTCTAAGCCACAGAGTCGCACAGATTGTCCGAGTGCAGCGGAGTCATGAACGCATAGGCGATCGGTAACAGGTTCACTTAGTCGACAAATATAGCGGAAGCATTGAAACAAGTAAAGTAATCTCTTTTATTGATATAAACTTGTGTTATAGGCGGCGTATAGCCGAGATTACAAGTCGCTCAAGCCTCTCTCTCTGAAACAGTAAAAGCGTGCCAAGTGGCTACAACTGTGGAATGAATGTACAGGCGATGGTCAGGCGATGTTCACAACTTATGTCTTGTATATGTGCTTCAGTCTCGGACGCACCGTTGCAAGGCTTCAGAGGGAACTCCTGGCCTTAGCACGCACGTTGGAGGCGTCCGCACCGCACGAGGTTCTCCCGCACCCTGCATATCAAACTGGTGGATTATCAGTACATTGAATGCACTGGTGGGGAAGCTACTCGCCCGCTCGACAAATCCAAACACGTAATACAGGTTCCGTGCACAACTATTAAGTTGTCTTTCTAGTTGCCTTAGGATCAGTTTCATGCAGATATTGAATAGCCTAACGTGTCAGGCAGTGTGCCGTGCGATGTTAGAGGAAACACGGCGAGACTTACCAACTTACCATCTCCTTCCTTGTCCAAGGCAAACATTGAGGCAAACATGTTAATTCAAGCACGGGCAAGTATAAGCATTCAGGAGGCAAGCATATGCAAACAGGAGGGTCGTTTTAACATGATCGTTCAGGTGTTCAGTCGATGCGATGCAGTGACTCGCACGCGGATAGCCGCTAAGCGAGGATGACTTATCTATATGAACAGGAGTCGCTGGCATAGCCATAAAGGACAATAGTCACTGGCGGTAATGGTATGCAGCAATAGTACAAGGGGCGCTACATGCCATTCCGTCCAGCACAATGGACTATACAATACAGTTCAGTCACTGGAGAGAATGTATGCAGCGAAAGAACAAGGGGCGCTACATGCCATCCCGTCCAGCACAATGGACTGTACAATAACGTGAGTTCCATCCGGATCGGATCGGTCCCAGTGCCCCGGTGACCGTCCGTGGAACTATACCTCATTTCCGAGTTGTCTGCGACATGCAATCGTTGGGTCTTTCCAATTATCACAAGATACACGAGAACAAGAGTGCACTAGAACAAGAGAACACGAGTGCACACAAGAACACGAGTACAAGAGATACTTGAATCATGATTCTGTACAGTCAATAACTTGCCTTGATGCATTCCCCTGGTTCGGGACTGCCTGGTGACCTAACGGTCCTGGATACTTGCAGGGTCAATCATACACGGAATGACTACTGAGTAGTCTCCCGGAGTTTGGATGAAAACACGGTAACTATCAAGCAGACAAGCATGCGTTTCTAGGAACATAAGCAGGCACGTTGCTCGGGCCCGAAGGTAGTCCGAGAGATGAAACCGTTAAGGGACTTAGCATGCGAGGGTCTGAATATAAGCAGTATTTCCTTTTTCCATGTTCTAGCAAGCAATATGAGTTGGGATTATTCCCTTAGCTAGGTGCGTTGGATTTATTAGCATGCAGGGGGTGATTCACCTAGCGACTAGCATAAATATTCCAGATTTTATGTGTGCTGGCTAAGCAAAGACAAGTTCACCGTAGCCACCCACCTTAGCGATGATTCGCCTCGGTAGAGCGATACGTCTGAGCGAGCCTCTGAAAGTCCAAGCCGGATTCCTATAGGGACAAGTCTGGATATCCTTTGCTTCTCCTTTGAGGCAAAGCGGGTCGGGACAGCTGCACGATTGCCGATTGAGACGGCAGTCCGCTTGAGCGGAACGGGGTGTTACATCCTACCCAACTTAGAAAAAGTCTCGTCCTCGAGACTTACTAAGGACAAGCAGTAATCTAGGGTTGAGGCAATCCTAGACAAGTCGTTTGTACTTGTTCATTTGGATCTTCACTTGCACAAGCTTCGAAATTAGCATATCGCTTAGATTGGATCGTGCGCACCTTCGACATGCATTTCTAGTGTGAACACGTCAACCAGCTCAGTGATAGCGAAGTCTTAGCACTCGAGTTTCACCTTTTCTTAAGTCTTGGATGGTGCACTAGTTCAAGGCGTCCCTCGAATAGATACATTCAACCAAACTTAGGGTTAGTGAAAATCGGACAAGCTACTAGCGATACACTCGATGAGTCCGCACAGGTTGGCACAAAGGCCACTCGCAGCATACAACCAGACAAGCAAGCATAACATTCAAAACGCATTTTGAAAGTATTTAGACTTATTGTTGGAACATCCCATCGAGGCATTGAGAGAGAGCGTGCACATAACCCACGAACGAGCTTTCGAAACAGAGATATCGAATCGAAGTCCAAAGGCGTAGAAGCCAGGCTCTGATACCAATATGTCACGTCCCGATCTCCCGCAGGCAAATCGGCCGTTCCCGCTAGGCGGGAATCACCCTCGCCAGCGCTCCCGCGGAACGATCGCTTAACCCATCCGGGCGTGATGCCGCACGAGCGTGATCCACGTCCGTGCAAGGCCATGGTTCATTGGCTGGCGGTTAGAGTTCTAAGCCACAGAGTCGCACAGATTGTCCGAGTGCAGCGGAGTCATGAACGCATAGGCGATCGGTAACAGGTTCACTGAGTCGACAAATATAGCGGAAGCATTGAAACAAGTAAAGTAATCTCTTTTATTGATATAAACTTGTGTTACAGGCGGCGTATAGCCGAGATTACAAGTCGCTCAAGCCTCTCTCTCTGAAACAGTAAAAGCGTGCCAAGTGGCTACAACTGTGGAATGAATGTACAGGCGATGGTCAGGCGATGTTCACAACTTATGTCTTGTATATGTGCTTCAGTCCCGGACGCACCGTTGCAAGGCTTCAGAGGGAACTCCTGGCCTTAGCACGCACGTTAGAGGCGTCCGCACCGCACGAGGTTCTCCCGCACCCTGCATATCAAACTGGTGGATTATCAGTACATTGAATGCACTGGTGGGGAAGCTACTCGCCCGCTCGACAAATCCAAATACGTAATACAGGTTCCGTGCACAACTATTAAGTTGTCTTTCTAGTTGCCTTAGGATCAGTTTCATGCAAATATTGAATAGCCTAACGTGTCGGGCAGTGCGCCGTGCGATGTTAGAGGAAACACGGCGAGACTTACCAACTTACCATCTCCTTCCCTGTCCAAGGCAAACATTGAGGCAAACATGTTAATTCAAGCACGGGCAAGTATAAGCATTCAGGAGGCAAGCATATGCAAACAGGAGGGTCATTTTAACATGATCGTTCAGGTGTTCAGTCGATGCGATGCAGTGACTCGCACGCGGATAGCCGCTAAGCGAGGATGACTTATCTATATGAACAGGAGTCGCTGGCATAGCCATAAAGGACAATAGTCACTGGCGGTAATGGTATACAGCAATAGTATAAGGGGCGCTACATGCCATTCCGTTCAGCACAATGGACTATACATTACGGTTCAGTCACTGGAGAGAATGTATGCAGCGAAAGAACAAGGGGCGCTACATGCCATCCCGTCCAGCACAATGGACTGTACAATAATGTGAGTTCCATCCGGATCGGATCGGTCCCAGTGCCCCGGTGACCGTCCGTGGAACTATACCTCATTTTCGAGTTGTCCGCGACATGCAATCGTTGGGTCTTTCCAATTATCACAAGATACACGAGAACAAGAGTGCACTAGAACAAGAGAACACGAGTGCACACAAGAACACGAGTACAAGAGATACTTGAATCATGATTCTGTACAGTCAATAACTTGCCTTGATGCATTCCCCTGGTTCGGGACTGCCTGGTGACCTAACGGTCCTGGATACTTGCAGGGTCAATCATACACGGAACAACTACCGAGTAGTCTCCCGGAGTTTGGATGAAAACACTGTAACTATCAAGCAGACAAGCATGCGTTTCTAGGAACATAAGCAGGCACGTTGCTCGGGCCCGAAGGTAGTCCGAGAGATGAAACCGTTAAGGAACTTAGCATGCGAGGGTCTGAATATAAGCAGTATTTCCTTTTTCCATGTTCTAGCAAGCAATATGAGTTGGGATTATTCCCTTAGCTAGGTGCGTTGAATTTATTAGCATGCAGGGGGTGATTCACCTAGCGACTAGCATAAACATTCCAGATTTTATGTGTGCTGGCTAAGCAAAGACAAGTTCACCGTACCCACCCACCTTAGCGATGATTCGCCTCGGTAGAGCGATACGTCTGAGCGAGCCTCTAAAAGTCCAAGCCGGATTCCTATAGGGACAAGTCTGGATATCCTTTGCTTCTCCTTTGAGGCAAAGCGGGTCGGGACAGCTGCACGATTGCCGATTGAGACGGCAGTCCGCTTGAGCGGAACGGGGTGTTACACATGTTAATTTTCTTGAACCAGTTAGGGGTGCATCAAGTGTCATAGACACGTAGAAAAACTTTTAATAACAAAAGTGCTGGTTAGTGCATTTTTTACTTTCTAAATCTGTATTAGCTCTAAAGAAATTTGAGACTTATTATGACTTATAGAGACTTGATATGCAACAAAGAACTCTTTAATTAGCAGGCACAATTAAAATAAAAAATTTGAAAGCCAGACCATACAATTAGTGTAGATCTAAATTCTTAGACATATTACACTATCAAGCAACACAAATATCTTACAATAAGAAATTTTCAAACACAAACTAGATGTTGTCATATATGAAAATATATGTTAAAACAACCCCAATAGAGATGACCAATATGATGCTTAAAAGTTTGACACATGGAGTCTCCAATCTATTAAAACGAACAAATATTTGTAAGATGCTGGAAAGCATAAGCGGATAAAAATCATATATTAGAAAGAAGATATTGCATATAAGAATACCATCTGATTATGGGAATGAAATGGACCTTTGCAACATACATTGACATATAACTATCATAATATATTATAAAGTCATCCAGGATGGAATTCTAACTACTAATGGGAACTACTAACAGCAATACAAAAGAAAAAATGAATTAAGATCAAAACAATTAAACAACATAAAATTAGGGTTATGATTTTAAAAAAATTTGGGGGTTAGTTAGGGTTTTACCAGAGGTCCAGAGGAGATGAAGAAGCTGAAGTCTGAAGAGCCAAGAGGGAGATTGGGAGAGGCTAGAGCCGAGATCGAGAGCAGGAGGAGCTGCGTCGCTGCAGCCTGGCGGTTGGGCTGGAAAGGGTAAGCATCAGCTGGCCCGCTGCTGCCCTACAGCCGAGATTCTGGAAGTCGAGACGAGGGGACTCGATTACTCGGGGTCGGGATGTTGCCGTGTTGGAGAACACTGAAGAGAAAAGAGGGAGTCTGGAAAGAGAGAAAGAGAGATGGAGTCTTGGATTGGAGAGGTCGGGCCCTAGTTGCTCACTTCAAATTTTTGTTTTGAACATACAGTTGCTATTTGCTAACTTGAACATCCGGTCGGATTTCTTTGTACAGTTGCACTGGACTGACTTTATTGCATTGGGCTGACCACTTTACATAAAAAAAAATTATTATTAGCTTTCTTTTTTTTTTGTACTGGACTACAGCCCATTGCACCCATAGTGTCCCTCCGCCCCTGTTGCCAATGACCCCGACCTATCCGCACGGACGCCAGCGTTGTTGATAAGCGTTAGTAGGAGCGTGACGAGCTTCACGGGGTCGGCTTCCTCCACTGCACCACCTCGCTTAGATCGTTCGTCGTCCAGATTTTGGCGTGTTGAGAGTCCGCTTCTGTTCGAGCACACCTTTCTTCTTAGTAAGCCAACTTCATTCCTCCTAATGCTTCTGTGATTGTCATTATTTTTGTTATATACAGCTAGGTTAGCAAGGGTTGTACTTGTTTAAAAGGATATAGTTATAGGTTCATTGTGGGGGAACATGGCAGGAGAAGGGGAATATTTCATGAAAAAAAGTGAACTCTTGATGATAGACAATATGGAGAGTGGGGTGTAATATTAAGTTGGGGTCATTACTGCAACAGTCGAGGGGTATGGTTAACCATGGTGAATCAAATTAATCCTAGTAGTTGAGTCTGTGAGTATTTTACATTAAGAACAAGGGAAGCCATAGATATGTTTGCTTGTGAGCAATGGATTATAGGTAATGAAGTAGTAAGGATGCTAGCAATAGAAAATATTGTGTGAGCAAAATAGAGGATTAAGGTAGAAGAAGGCTAATAACAAATGAAAGGAAGTAGCATATAAGAGAGGCACACTATATCATTATTTTGTTGTGGTTTGGAAGAATGGGGTCGGGCCAGGTGATGGGAATGGTCGAAAATCCCCCTTAACCATGTTCACTCTTAGCATGGAACTTTTGGAATGCATTGATGCTCATTTTTTAGCATGGATATAGGTCTTCCTTGTAAACAATGGGTGCATAGTGGCATCATGGGGGAAAATAAACTATATGAATAACCTAGCAATGGTTGGAGTGTTAGTGGGGTTCATCGTTTTGTGTAGTAAGGATTGTAGAGATGGATGTTGTATACTGCTTTTATGATACATTGGATGTACCTTGGGAAAATGGAGGTTTAGCTAACTATATTTCCATGTGGGATGCATATGTGGGAGAATGTGGAAAACTGTGAAGAAAAGCTGAAATAGCAAATACTAGGTGTGGTTTAGCAAATGATATGAAGCTGTTATGTAAAGGAGGGTTTGTACTGTGAACAAAGAAAAAGGCAAGGATGTCCGTATAATTATATATTGACGGTTGCTATGTAGGAAATCATTTCTTGTGTTATACGCATATGGTATAGCTAAAGGAGAAATAGTGGATGTAAATAGGAACGTTGTCTTTGGAAGATTACAAGTAACAGTAGTGAAGTTGCTGTATGATCATTCCTTCAAAAAAAAAAAAAATGCTGAAAGGGTGAATATAGACTGTGGGAACCTATACATAGTGTACAAAAAATAATCAAGGGACGGCTGCTGCTGCTCTCCTAGCCCCGATCACCGCTGATTGGAGGGCCGGGATGGTGGCCTCGGCTGGAGGACCGGCCATCAGGACGGCACCTCCCAACCAGCGAGCGGCGGGCTCATAGTCTTTCGCGGAGGTCCTAAAGGGCAGTGCTCCTCCGGATGACCCGGACCAGGTTATGTCGACCAAACCCATCTCGTCTTATTTGGGTGAGCCGGCGGTGACTTTCGATGAAGCCGATGAGGCGGCGCTTCTCCGACCGCTTCGTTTGGCTCTGGTTGGAAAATTTTCCAAGAGAAGGCCTCTGGTGGAGGAGCCGAGAAAGGCTTTCTCGGCCTTTGGGTTCACGGAGAAGGTGAAGGTGAGGGTTCTGGATGCAAGGCACGTCCTCATCACTCCGGCTCTCGACTCGAATTTTCTTCGGCTGAGGTCCAAAGATCTCTGGTTCGTCGCTAACTGTCCGATGCGGTTGTTCAAGTGGACACCAGATTTTTCTCCCTTCCAAGAGTCAGCACTATCCCCCATTTGGGTTTCTATGCCTAATCTCCCGCGTCGCTTTTCTACATTGCTCGTAGATTTGGTGCTCCCCTGTATCTGGATAGACCAACGACGGAAAGGGCCAGAACTAGCAGGACTAAATTTTTTGTTGATATGGACATTAGTCGTCCGCTGCTGCAGAGAGAGATGAGTCGGATCGTTTAGTAGTGTCCAGAACGGCTGGTAAGGGCATGATATCACCCCCGTGCAGGGAGAGGGATATTGTAATCAGGAACAAGGTCCCCCCCCCCCCCCCCCCCCCCCGATCTGGCAAGGAGGGAGAAGGACGCAAGGGTCGGGGGAAGTCCAGGCTCCAAGAAAAAAGCATCGAAACAGAGCCAGAAAAAGCCAGGGATCCAAGCAATAGTTTCTAAAGTCCCACTCCTTCGTTCCGCAGCTAGGCTGCACCCTTCCCCCATCCAATGATTAAGTTCCTCTTCTAGAATTTCAAGGGGATCGTGGGGAGGGACACGTTGGATAGGATCAAGGCTCTATGCAAGATTGATGAGGGTATCAATTCTGGCGTTGGCGGAACCTAAAGTAGACAGTTCTAAAATGTAGAGTATTCAACTCAAACTGGGATTTCAACACTCTTTCTCTAATAAGAAGGGGAAATTTTGGGTGATGTTCAAGGAAGAGGGCAGTGCAACGATCATTGATTCGTTTGATCAGGCGGTTTCTTGTCCTTTCAAACACCTAGATTTGCCCAAGGAAACTTGATCAGCTTCGTTCACGGTGACAACTTAAAACCGATTCGTAGGGAGCTTTGGGAGGGCTGGGTCGGGTCCAAAGTAATCATCAGTGCTCTTGATTGTGCGGAGGGGATTTCAACATAGTGTCTCGCATGGAGGAAAAAAAGGGTGGGCGCCCTGTAGATGTTTCCGCCGTTCAGGAGTTCAGGAACTTTCAGATTGGTTGCGGAACGATGGAGCCTCAGTTCTCGGGGTCAAATTTCACTTGGTTCAATTCGAAGAAGGGAAAGAATTAGCGGCAATGGTCTAGGTTAGATAGGGTCCTGGTAAACCAAGATTGGATGGACGTCGCTGATGCCACCAAGGTGGAACACCTGAACCGATCGGGGTCCGATCACGCTCCTTTGAACGTGACAGTCAGCATGCATCAAAAGTGAAAAGATAGGGAGTTCATGTTTCTTAACTTCTGGACCCATAACCCATGATTCAAGGGGGTGGTAGAGGCAGCATGGCAATCTACTAATCACGCAGATGGTTTTATCAGCATAGGCCGAAAGCTTGCGGCCACTCACTCGGAAGGCTCTGAAGAAGTGGAGTCGCGACGAGTATGGGGACATTTTCGAGGAAGTCAAGAGGGCGGATATAGTGGTGGAGAGGGCGGAGGCTAATTTTGATGAGTGAGAAGAAGGAGCCAGTGAAGTTAGGCTGCAAGAGGCTTCGAAGCTTCTCCGACAAAAGCTCAAAGTGGAGACGTCTTTCTGGCGACAAAAGGCAAGGTTGAGGTGGGACTCCGAAGGGGACCGGAACTCTGCATTTTCCATGCCTGTGTGAGTAGTAAGAGAGGGAAACTCTCCATCCATAGCATCAGGAGGGAAGATGGGAGAGTCACGACGGACATTGGTGAGATCAAAGAGGAAACTATGCGTTACTTCTCAAATCTTTTTCAAAAATTGAGTGTCGACAAGGACGACCATTCTTAGAGGTGATCCCTTCCATATTGTCCAAGGAAGATAACATTCAGCTTTTGGAGACACCGTCCATGGAGGAGGTCAAGGGGGTGGTTAGAGACCTGGATCATGGGAGCTTTGCGGGTCCTGACAGATTTAATGGAGTTTTCTTGATCTTCTCTTGATGGGAGATCATCAAGGACGACATGCTAGAGGCAGTTTTATCTTTCTTCGCGGGAGCTCAGTAACCCAGAGCCATTGCGAGCACGAGTATTATGCTCCTACTGAAGAAAGAGAATCCTAGATCGTTTAACGACTTCAGGCCGATTAACCTTGTCTCCTTCATGAATAAAGTAATTTCGAAACTGCTGGAAAATAGGCTCACATTCGTTTTGTCGCAGATCATCTCCCCGGAGCAAAGCGGATTTGTAAGAGGGAAGGAAATTGCAGACAACATTTTACTCGCCCAAGAGTTGATAGCAGATTTGGGGAATAACAAGAGTGGGGGAAACATTGCCATAAAACTTGATCTGCTCAAGGCTTATGATAGGTTGGATTGACAATTCCTGATTTGGGTGTTGAGGAGGTTTGGGTTCAGCAACCATTGGATTGATTTAATTTATCATTCCATCAGTAACTGTTGGTTCTCGACAAGTATTAACGGTGAATCAGTTGGCTTTTTCACTTCTTCGAGGGGGGTCAGGCAGGGGAACCCGTTATCTCCTGCATTGTATATCATAGCTGCAGAAGCATCGAGTCAGAATCTGCAAAGACTGGCATCGAAAGACTCTTTCCTCTATTCCACGCATAGCGGATGGCCAATTATATCATATTTGGGGTACGCATAAGAAGTTCTAGTGTTCTGCTCCGGGGAAATCAAAGCGGTCAGGACAGTTATGAAGTTGCTTGCCCAGGTTTGAGGCGGTATCGGGGCATGAAGTTTCAAAGTCGAAAAGTGTAGTCATCTGTGATCAGGCCTTCTCTTCCATTCACAAAATGAACATAAAGGCGGCTACGGGCTTCAGCATTCAGCGCCTCCCCCCCTTTCACATATCTTGGGTGCCCCATCTCGGTAGGGCACCGGAAGGTAGCCAGTTTTGATCCGTTGGTGCTTCGGATTGGAGAGCGCTTGATGGGCTGGCATGGCAAGGTATTATCGGCCGGGAGAAGACTAGCTCTAATTTGGTATGTTCAGGGGCGGAGACAGGATTTCGTAATAGGGTGGGCTAGTTAATAGTTACTTAAGGTTCTAAAAATTTATATCAAAAATTCGACAAAGTTTTCTTTGTAAATTCGATGATTCGAAATCTATCATAGACAATAAACTTAAGAAAGGGTGCTCCACTTAGAAACAACTTGCTAGTTTGAATGATAATCTTTTATTGAACCATCTCATAACCACACATGTTAATTTTCTTGAACCAGTTAGGGGTGCATCAAGTGTCATAGACACGTAGAAAAACTTTTAATAACAAAAGTGTTGGTTAGTCATTTTTTTACTTTCTAAATCTGTATTAGCTCTAAAGAAATTTGAGACTTATTATGACTTATAGAGACTTGATATGCAACAAAGAACTCTTTAATTAGCAGGCACAATTAAAAGAAAAAATTTGAAAGCCAGACCATACAATTAGTGTAGATCTAAATTCTTAGACATATTACACTATCAAGCAACAAAAATATCTTACAATAAGAAATTTTCAAACACAAACTAGATGTTGTCATATAAGAAAATATCTGTTAAAACAACCCCAATAGAGATGACCAATATGATGCTTAAAAGTTTGACACATGGAGTCTCCAATCTATTAAAACGAACAAATATTTGTAAGATGCTGGAAAGCATAAGTGTCACGCCCCAGTCCCAAAATGCCGAGGGACTGAGCACGTGAGCAATGGCCAGCAGCACGCACCGATGGACAACCCAATTTAATGGATCCATCAGGGCATGCTTAAGCTGTAGTCAACAGGAAATAGAGCATTTGTTACCAGTCTCAGGTTATTCTAATCTCATCCACAACAGATATCACAAATTAATAGACAGAGTAATCTAACTAGAAATAACTGTCAAATCTCAATAAATTCCTCGGGAAACAAATCCGAGAATATGTCTGGTACAACCATGCAAATAGACAGGAAATAAATAACTGGAAATAGAAACAGAGATAACTGACTCTATACAGCCAATGCTTAGGAGAAGTCCTCTGGTGCGATCTCGTCCTCAGGTCCTGGTACAGCTCTTGGAAGTGGTCCTGTACGGTGTAGCTCTGGGTGGATCTCTTCGGCTATACCTGGGGACATAGTCCATTCCAGGTCCTCAGGGGACATAACAAGGTACAGAAAATACAAGCCAAAATAAATGCAGTGCAGGAATTAAATAAGCAATAGGGCAAACTATGTAACCAGCTAAGTGAGATGCAATATGAGAGCAGCACGAGAACTCAGGCTGAAACTACTACAAGCTCTGTGTCGGGGAGCCGGTAGCAGTGATATCATGTAGTTGTCTAGCTCAATGGGAGACTACGACGCCGGCATAATATAAAATCAACCTGTAGCCTGTGTGTCTCTCCCCACCCAATGTAATCACGCATATCATGACCATAACGTCTCATGTCCATGTCAGCGGGATCATAGCTAATGCAGCAAGTCATAATGTCTATAAAATATCACTGTCAAGTCCTGTAACCTATACAGAATCACCATGAATGTCTCAGGAAGACTCTGTCTCATGAATAGTGTCAAGTGTCCTGGGTTCTGGAGTACTTGAGAAGACAAGTACGAGAATTATCGGGTCTCGATAACCATGCCTATGTGACGTTACACAACTCCGCGTACGGAGTTGGCACCCGACTATGATCGGACACTAAGCACGTCACCCGTTTTCTAGGTTAAGCAGTTTGGAACAAGTTACATTTAGTGAAATCAAGTAAGCTACTACGTCAAGAATTACTGAGATTTGACAATCTTTACTTGCCCACTAATGTATAAACAAGTTAAGGAAAATAAGTAGCAAGCTGCAGAGTTTGGCAAGGTACACTTGCCTGTGGTTCCGGTTCTAGTTGCGGTTCTGACTTCAGCTGAAATTGCAGGCGGTACTCCGATTGCTGAAACAAATATCACCATCAGATCCAGAAAATATCAATCAGCTAGAAACGCCTGTCCTTGGGTCCAATTTGGAGACAAGGGCAGAAACGACAGTTTCGGGCCAAAACGGGGTCCACCGGTGGGCCCGCTTTGCACCGAAAAACGCGTCAGGGTCAACGGTCTCCAAATTCACCAAACTCAGTGTCAACAGATCAGAAACGCTGATACGAACCCAATGGAACTTTCAGAATTGAATTCCGATGAGCCGATCACAAAATCGCCCGTCGAGCGGGGCCTGTGGGGCCCACGACACGCGATTTCGTCAACGTTCTCAGAATCGAACCAAACTTGACCCACAGGACCAGCGTATCGCTACGAGTCCGATGGTGCAAGTTTCGTCTCGATCCGACGCGTGTACACAAAGTTAGGTCAAATTACAGAAAAGACGGATACGGGACGATGTCCGCGGATACGCGTTGATTTCGGTGTGCACGCACACCCGAATCAGCTTCTGCGAAATCCCACACGTCCGTATCGACGAGACGCACGTATCTGTGAAGACCGCGCGCGACCAAGTCGTCCCGTTTGGCGGGGCGTACCCAGTTCCGGGGTGAAACAGGGTCTGGGTTTTTCCTGTTTTTGGATCGCGGTGTGCGATCACCACAGGACGCGATGTCCCGAACAGTTTATCCGGACACCGAGAGGGTCATACAGGCTTCGCAACGCAATTTGCGGAATCGAAAACGGAGCTACGAAATAAAAGTTACACGCACCTGAAGGGGACCCGGAAACCGGGGTCGAACCGTGTCCGACACGTGTCCGACTCGTGTCGGACACAGGGCAGAGATTAGGGTTAGGGTTAGGGCTCGGCTGAGCTCCGGTGGCTCTGCGGCGGCCCAGGGCGGGGGAGGCCGGCCGGTGGCAGCGCTCTGCGGCCAGGCGGAGACGGCGCGGCGGGCTGGGGAGTCGCCGGCGGCCGGAGACGGCGCTGCGGGCTGCCCGAGCGGCTGCTGCTGCCGCTGTCGATCCGGAGGCCGGCGGAGGAGGAGGAGAAGAGGAGGGGCGGCGCGGTCCGGGCGGTGGTTGGCTGGGGCGGCGCAGCTGCGGAGGGCACGGTGGTGGCGAGGGGGCGGTGACGGAGCGGGTGACCGGAGGGGGATCTAGGGTTTCTTTTATAGGCTGCGGCGGGTGGTCGTGGGGCCGATGGAGGCGGCCTGGGCGGAGTCGTGGCCGCGGGGGAGGCGGGGCTCGCGGGGACGTGGCCAGCGGGCGGAGCGGCAGGCTGCGCGGCCGGCGGAAGCGGCGCGGGGCGTGGGTTCGTGGGGCGAGCGGGGGAGCGGGTACGGGCGGCGGGTCGGGTTTGGTCGACCCGACCCGAACCGCTAGCCACGGGTGGGCCGAGATGAAGTTGGGCCGGGCTGGGGTTTGGGCCCAGGGAATGGGCCGGCCCGCTAGGGTTTAAATAAAATAAAAAATTTATAATAATTATATTAAAACCAGTAATTCTTTAATAATTAAATAATTAATTAAATAATTAAATTTAGGTGCTTTAAAAATAGGTCCGGGGTCCGATAAATTCCAGAAAAATTGCCCTAAGTCCAGTTTTTCATTTTACATCCAAAAATAATATTTTCTTAATATTTTAATATCATTTAATATTAATTAAAAATCATTTAATAATTCAAACCCTGTTTTTAAATTACAGAAAATTCCCAGAAAATTCCAGAAAATTGTGAAAAATCCAGTTTTTAAAATTTTGAAAATTCAGGGGGTTTACAATCTACCCCCCTTAAGAGGATTGCGTCCTCGCAATCAAAGAATAACCGATCAGCAGAGATGACGCGGTCACAAGCATCGTTTGAAAATACATCACAAGATACTTAGGGAAATACCGTTTCCCTAGCAATGAAAGTTATGCACTTCCAGAGAAAATCTAATTAAAGTATCAGAACTACAACTTTTATGAAAACCAGGTTGTTATTAACAAGTTGCAAATTACTAGGTTGGGGCTGAGGTCACGAACCAACGGGCACGGACTACACAAGTCTAAAACGGATAACTACGAATCACTTACGCGCATTGGCTATTCCACGAGTCTGCGCGTTCTCTACGGTCATCGTCAGGGCTTGCTCGCGTCCTTACAGTCGATTCTTCTGCTGAGCCTGCTGGAAGAGTAGTTCCTGGGGTATCAAGGGTGGTCTTGGCTGATACCCTCCTGGAGCTGGTGGTAGGACTCCTTGAACTTCCGTTTGCGGTACTTCCAATGCTGGAGAGGCTGACCGCGGTACTGGTAACGCTTGCTGGTTACCCTTTGGTGCTCTGTCTCGACGCTCAGGGCATTCCCTCAGTAAATGCTGACTGGATCCGCAAGCCAAACATAATCTCATTTTCCGTCTGCACTTGCTTTCTATATGACCTCGCCGGTGACAATATGGGCAAACAGGTATTGTCTGTCGAGATGCTTCTGGTGGCTGGTGTACGTGAGGTCTTCTTGCAACTTCTTCTTGCAGTGCTGAAGTGGAAGTCCGTTTCAGACTAGTCTCTCTCCTGATGACGCGCTCAATGCGTCGCGCTGCAGCAAGAACGTCCGAGTACAAAGTAGGTGCAACGGATCCAATTAGTTTCTGTAGCTCAATGTTTAGTCCGTCGAAGAATTTCTCAGCCTTCTCTTCTTCTGTCGGGATCAATGTTGGAGCGAAGCGACTTAGACGAATGAACTCAGCGTTGTACTCTTCCACCGTCTTAGTATCCTGAGTAAGGTGATTGAACTTGTCCCGAAGTTCTGATCGGGCGATAGCTGGAATGTACATCTCCTGAAAGAGTCTAGAGAACTCTTCCCAAGTGACTCGGTCTGGTCCGAGCCGTGCTTCCTCAGATAGCCACCAGTGATGTGCATTGTCCGTCAACTGCATTCTGACGACAGTCATCCAACGTTCCTTTGGGAGTTCAGCTGCTTCTAATTGATGTTGAGTGTTGGTGAGCCACTCATGAACTTCAGTGGGCTCTTCTTTGCCTGAGAATATACGAGGCTTCAGCTGGCGAAAATCAAAAATAGAGCCCGTCGTTGGCCTTCGTGCTGGTAGATCTGCCTGCTCTAGTGCGGTTACTAGGCTGCGACTGAAAGCCTCTTGTTGTGCTTGCATTATTGCACAGACCATTTGAACCATCTGCTGTCCGTCCATGGCCTGCCCTGGTGGAATTATGGGCATTGATGGAGTAACTGGCGTCGTTGGTGGAATGTCATCGTGCTGGACTCTCGAGGCATGTTGCTGAGCTGATTGTCCTCCATCCATTAGTGTTACTTCATCTTTGTTGGTTACCTCAGCATCTCGCTGTGACGTTATGGGAGTCTCGTCGTTTGCTCGTGAATCCATAACCCTGCAACCAAAATAAACAATAAGAGGCGCACAGGAATCAAGGCAGGATGCAAGTCAAGGAATTAATTCGATATGGATATCAAGAACGTTTTCAAGCAAGTGGACGAGATCCTAAAACTTATCCTGTCTTTATTGCAGGCCTGTTCGGTCCCTGAGTTGAAACCGAACAATTTAGTCGAAGACCTGCATGGGCCACCACAAAAACCATGTCACGCCCCAGTCCCAAAATGTCGAGGGACTGAGCACGTGAGCAATGGCCAGCAGCACGCACCGATGGACAACCCAATTTAATGGATCCATCAGGGCATGCTTAAGCTATAGTCAACAGGAAATAGAGCATTTGTTACCAGTCTCAGGTTATTCTAATCTCATCCATAACAGATATCACAGATTAATAGACAGAGTAATGTAACTAGAAATAACTGTCAAATCTCAATAAATTCCTCGGGAAACAAATCCGAGAATATGTCTGGTACAACCATGCAAATAGACAGGAAATAAATAACTGGAAATAGAAACAGAGATAACTGACTCTATACAGCCAATGCTTAGGAGAAGTCCTCTGGTGCGATCTCGTCCTCAGGTCCTGGTACAGCTCTTGGAAGTGGTCCTGTACGGTGTAGCTCTGGGTGGATCTCTTCGGCTATACCTGGGGACATAGTCCATTCCAGGTCCTCAGGGGACATAACAAGGTACAGAAAATACAAGCCAAAATAAATGCAGTGCAGGAATTAAATAAGCAATAGGGCAAACTATGTAACCAGCTAAGTGAGATGCAATATGAGAGCAGCACGAGAACTCAGGCTGAAACTACTACAAGCTCTGTGTCGGGGAGCCGGTAGCAGTGATATCATGTAGTTGTCTAGCTCAATGGGAGACTACGACGCCGGCATAATATAAAATCAACTTGTAGCCTGTGTGTCTCTTCCCACCCAATGTAATCACGCATATCATGACCATAACGTCTCATGTCCATGTCAGCGGGATCATAGCTAATGCAGCAAGTCATAATGTCTATAAAATATCACTGTCAAGTCCTGTAACCTATACAGAATCACCATGAATGTCTCAGGAAGACTCTGTCTCATGAATAGTGTCAAGTGTCCTGGGTTCTGGAGTACTTGAGAAGACAAGTACGAGAATTATCGGGTCTCGATAACCATGCCTATGTGACGTTACACAACTTCGCGTACGGAGTTGGCACCCGACTATGATCGGACACTAAGCACGTCACCCATTTTCTAGGTTAAGCAGTTTGGAACAAGTTACATTTAGTGAAATCAAGTAAGCTACTACGTCAAGAATTACTGAGATTTGACAATCTTTACTTGCCCACTAATGTATAAACAAGTTAAGGAAAATAAGTAGCAAGCTGCAGAGTTTGGCAAGGTACACTTGCCTGTGGTTCCGGTTCCGGTTCCAGTTGCGGTTCTGACTTCAGCTGAAATTGCAGGCGGTACTCCGATTGCTGAAACAAATATCACCATCAGATCCAGAAAATATCAATCAGCTAGAAATGCCTGTCCTTGGGTCCAATTTGGAGACAAGGGCAGAAACGGCAGTTTCGGGCCAAAACGGGGTCCACCGGTGGGCCCGCTTTGCACCGAAAAACGCGTCAGGGTCAACGGTCTCCAAATTCACCAAACTCAGTGTCAACAGATCAGAAATGCTGATACGAACCCAACAGAACTTTCAGAATTGAATTCCGATGAGCCGATCACAAAATCGCCCGTCGAGCGGGGCTTGTGGGGCCCACGACACGCGATTTCGTCAACGTTCTCAGAATCGAACCAAACTTGACCCACAGGACCAGCGTATCGCTACGAGTCCGATGGCGCAAGTTTTGTCTCGATCCGACGTGTGTACACAAAGTTAGGTCAAATTGCAGAAAAGACGGATACGGGACGATGTCCGCGGATACGCGTTGATTCCGGTGTGCACGCATACCCGAATCAGCTTCTGCGAAATCCCACACGTCCGTATCGACGAGGCGCACGTATCTGTGAAGACCGCGCGCGACCAAGTCGTCCCGTTTGGCGGGGCGTACCCAGTTCCGGGGTGAAACAGGGTCTGGGTTTTTCCTGTTTTTGGATCGCGGTGTGCGATCACCACAGGACGCGATGCCCCGAACAGTTTGTCCGGACACCGAGAGGGTCATACAGGCTTCGCAACGCAATTTGTGGAATCGAAAACTGAGCTACGAAATAAAAGTTACACGCACCTGAAGGGGACCCGGAAACCGGGGTCGAACCGTGTCCGACACGTGTCAGACTCGTGTCGGACACAGGGCAGAGATTAGGGTTAGGGTTAGGGCTCGGCTGAGCTCCGGTGGCTCTGCGGCGGCCCAGGGCGGGGGAGGCCGGCCGGGGGCAGCGCTCTGCGGCCAGGCGGAGACGGCGCGGCGGGCTGGGGAGTCGCCGACGGACGAAGACGGCGCTGCGGGCTGCCCGAGCGGCTGCTGCTGCCGCTGCCGATCCGGAGGCCGGCGGAGGAGGAGGAGAAGAGGAGGGGCGGCGCGGTCCGGGCGGTGGTTGGCTGGGGCGGCGCAGCTGCGGAGGGCACGGTGGTGGCGAGGGGGCGGTGACGGAGCGGGTGACCGGAGGGGGATCTAGGGTTTCTTTTATAGGCTGCGGCGGGTGGTCGTGGGGCCGAGGGAGGCGGCCTGGGCGGAGTCGTGGCCGCGGGGGAGGCGGGGCTCGCGGGGACGTGGCCAGCGGGCGGAGCGGCGGGCTGCGCGGCCGGCGGAAGCGGCGCGGGGCGTGGGTTCGTGGGGCGAGCGGGGGAGCGGGTACGGGCGGCGGGTCGGGTTTGGTCGACCCGACCCGACCCGCTAGCCACGGGTGGGCCGAGATGAAGTTGGGCCGGGCTGGGGTTTGGGCCCAGGGAATGGGCAGGCCCGCTAGGGTTTAAATAAAATAAAAAATTTATAATAATTATATTAAAACCAGTAATTATTTAATAATTAAATAATTAATTAAATAATTAAATTTAGGTGCTTTAAAAATAGGTCCGGGGTCCGATAAATTCCAGAAAAATTGTCCTAAGTCCAGTTTTTAATTTTACATCCAAAAATAATATTTTTATAATATTTTAATATCATTTAATATCAATTAAAAATTATTTAATAATTCAAACCCTGTTTTTAAATTACAGAAAATTCCCAGAAAATTCCAGAAAATTGTGAAAAATCCAGTTTTTAAAATTTTGAAAATTCAGGGGGTTTACAATAAGCGGATAAAAATCATATATTAGAAAGAAGATATTGCATATAAGAATACCATCTGATTATGGGAATGAAATGGACCTTTGCAACATATTGTGACATATAACTATTATAATATATTATAAAGTCATCCAGGATGGAATTCTAACTACTAATGGGAACTACTAACAGCAATACACACGAAAAAATGAATTAAGATCAAAACAATTAAACAACAAAAAATTAGGGTTATGATTTTTAAAAAAAATGGGGGTTAGTTAGGGTTTTACCAGAGGTCCAGAGTAGATGAAGAAGCTGAAGTCTGAAGAGCCAAGAGGGAGATTGGGAGAGGCTAGAGCCGAGATCGAGAGCAGGAGGAGCTGCGTCGCTGCAGCCTGGCGGTTGGGCTGGAAAGGGTAAGCACCAGCTGGCCCGCTGCTACCCTACAGTCGAGATTCTGGAAGTCGGGACGACGGGACTCGATTACTCGGGGTCGGAATGTTGCCGTGTTGGAGAACACTGAAGAGAGAAGAGGGAGTCTGGAAAGAGAGAAAGAGAGATGGAGTCTTGGATTGGAGAGGTCGGGCCCTAGTTGCTCACTTCAAAATTTTGTTTTGAACATACAATTGCTATTTGCTAACTTGAACATCCGGTCGGATTTCTTTGTACAGTCGCACTGGACTGACTTTATTGCACTGGGCTGACCACTTTACATAAAAAAAAATTATTATTAGCTTTCTTTTTTTCTTGCACTGGACTACAATCCATTGCACCCATAGTGTCCCTCCGCCCCTGCGCAAAATGTTCTATCGACCATCCCGGTCTACACTCTCGCAACATGTAATCCGCCGAAGTGCGTGCTCCTTAGGATCTATAAGATGTTCGCACACTTCTTCTAGGGGGCTAAAGATGGCGTGGGACGCAAGAGCTGGGTCAACTGGGGCAAGATGGCAAGGCCGACTCAAGAAGGCGGATTAGGGGTGAGGAGGATTAAGGATACGCTCAAGGCCTTCTCGTTGAAACTGTGGTGGAAATTGAGAACGGGGAAAGCGTTATGGTGTAATTTCTTTTCTCGCAAGTACTTCCAGGTCAAACACTCTCGGCAGGTCGATTGCTCGTCCAGAGCATCTCCTATCTGGCAGAGGCTTCTAAGCGTGCGACAGGTGGCAGAAGATTCAATGTTTCTTCGGCTGGGAGATGGACAGTCGAACGCGAATTGGGAGAACTGGATAGTGTGGAACGACCTCCTCGACCTACGGGTGCAAGAATCTTGATCCAGGAGCTGGCGGATGGAGACGACAATTGGGACTGGGAGAAAATTTGGCGGATCCTGGGTCAGGCCGCGGCATACGAGGTGAGACATTTGGATCTGCAGATCCAGGACCAAGCGAATAGGATGGTTTGGGGGCCGAGCTTATCGGGTGAGTTCTCTGCTTTTTTGGCTTGGAATCTGATTAGAGGTCGCGCGCCTGTAGACGTCAGGATGGTAAATAGTTGGAGTTCTTGCATGCCGCTAAAATGGTATATTTTGCTTTGGCGGACGTTGAAGAACAGACTTCCAACGGATGTGAAACTGCAAAGTATCGGATTTGAAGTGGTATCCAAGTGCTACTGTTGCTTCCAACCACAAGTGGAATCCTCTCTTCATATCTTCGTAGAGAGCGAGCAGGCGGTGGATATTTGGAGGCACTTCGAAGACATTTGTCAGGTTAAAGGGGGCAGTTCTGATCTGGAAGCGAGATGTTCGGCTTGGTGAGAAAGCGGTTCGAAGCATCTTAATCAGGTTGTGGTAGGGGCTATTGTTTGGATTATTCGAAAGAATAGAAACAAGACAAGATACGAGAACTATTCGTTCCCAGTTCAACGTCTAATAGAGGAAACAAAGAAGCAGGTGAGGAAAGATATTTTGTCATGATTCGCACCCGGATATTCGGGCACGAGTACGTGGGTACGTCCAGCCTACGCCGCAGTATCGACGGTAGAACTTTGTCTGGATTATTTCTAACTATCTAACATCTCAACAATATAATATGGTACCTGTCAATCATCTCAACTCCAAACGGAGGAACAATATGGTATCTCACAAGTATAACTAATCTCAATCACAAAACAAACTAAGGAAGATAATGCACGAATGAAAAAGCGAAGGAAAGAATAAAGATACAATCCACAATCTGAAATAATAATTAAAACTGTGAATCTCAACAATATAATAGCCTAATATAATCCAACACAATAAACTAGACCTCCTCAGGCTCTATAACTAAGTCATCCTGGTCTACAATTGTATCCTCTAAAGGTACGCTGTCCTGCAGCCCATAGAATGTGGGACACTATCCTATAAGCCAATCATCTAGAAAAATATATCCAGTTAGGATTGGAGCGAAGTACACCACTAGCAATTTCGATTAATTGACAAAGACTATAAAACAGTTATAGTAAGTAATACATGGTGAGCAAGGAAAAGAAATGAATCAGAAAATAACATACAGTTATAGTTAATGTAAGAAGCAAGACAAAATATGCATGGTGAATCAAGACAATACAGTAAATAAGACTGTAAAAAGATGCGAACTTAACTAGATAAATAAGATGTGTGTCCAACAAGTATCATGTGAATCCAGCAAGAAAATATTAACTAGTGTTTTTGAAATATCGCTTTCGACATGTAAACGGCTAGGGGTAAGTACGGCTTACCGCACACTTGGTGTGCGGCTGCTATCATTCCTGATTAGACCAGAGAGGGTGATTCCAAATTTTGGAAATATTTACATCTCTACTCGAGTATTCCCCCCCCCCCCCCCGACTAGTATAAATGAATCCAATTCCGACACGCAAATCAAATATGAGTCAAGCCAGATAAAATAGATAATTCCAGTAGGCGAGTCCTGATGTAATACTAGTAATGAGTCCTGATGTAGGGGCCAGACAAGTATAATATATGTGTCGCAAGAATGTGAATCCATGTAATACTAATCCATATATCCAAGTGTTGAGAAATCAGGTAAAATAATACTATAGACCAGAATCATAAAAATTATCAAATAATGGAAACTATCAGATAATGTACTCGTCTGTCATCCAAGCAATGAATGCCCAACTGTGTCTCAACTGGTGTCACACAAACCTATATATGAAATATTACATTAATACAATATTCTGGAATAAAATTAAGTTAAACTAGTCAAATTCTAGGTCATAAAGTCATTTCTAAGTCAAAACAGTCAAACTAGGTCAACTATCGGTCAAACTAGTCAAAGTTGGTCAAACTAGCTATTTCTAGATTGTATGAGTCTATCTCTAGGATATTGGGTCTGTACACTACGCATCTAGGCCACACTAGCTATTCTAAGATACTAGAAACCAACAAGATACCGTATCCTAAGATACACAAGTTCATTTATATGAAAATAGTAATTTTAGATATATATACAAGTCAAATATTATAACACTATATCAAAACAAATGTAATATAATACCTTGGCCTTGCACCAATGTGTATCACACCTATCTCGATACCCAAACTCAATACCTTGGGTATCGGCCCAATACCTTGGTATCCCAAGGTAACCCAAACCACTATTGATATAGCTAATATGTATATATAAAATACCTCAAACACTAGCTATATTATGTATCTAAACTACTAACAATATACACTACCTATTAGTATATGTATACTAGACTAACTATATTAATATATCTACTACTACCAACAACCCATAACTACATGCATACATACGACTCATAAAGCTATATATATATATATATATATATATATATATATATATATATATATATATATATATATATATATATATAAAGTATCCCAATAACTATCTATTGTATAGCAAGTATACATATATGCAATCAACTAACTATACCAATAACTACTAACCAACACCAAGCAAACCAAAACCTCCAATACCCAACTAACTATATAAACTAACACTAATATATATATATATATATATATATATATATATATATATATATATAATATAGAAACTAACTTCTACTAGCTAACTCAATAACTCAAAACTGAAACTGAAAACTGCTATATACTAACTACCCATAACCAATACCTCAAAACTTAACTGAACCTCACTGAAAACTAACTGAAACTGCATAGTGGCGCACTGCACCACTGCTGCGCCGCATGCTGCGCTGCTATAGCAAACTGCTGCTGCGCTGCAACTGCTGCTGCTGCAGCAAACTGCTGCTGCACCGCTGCTGCGTCGCGCTGCACGCTGCTGCGCCACAACTGCTGCTGTCACGCCCCAGTCCCAAAATATCGAGGGATTAGATACGTGGCAATGGCCAGCAGTACACACCGATGGACAATCCAATTTAATGGATCCAGCGGCATACTTAAGCTGTAATATAGGTCTACAACAATAAGTCAAAAACTAATCTCATCCACACACAGAATAATAAGATCAACAACAAATAAGAAAGTACATCAATGTCCAGTCTCAGCAAAGTATGTCGGGGAACAACCCGATAAAAGTCTAAAAAACTGGTTCATCAGACCAGAACAAAGGAGTCCAGAAATAAGTATCTGATGAGTACAAATATCATAATCTCAAGAAAAGTCTTCAGCCATCACCTCTGCTTCTAAGTTAGGTTCTCCTTCAGCAACAGCTTCTGGTACAACTTCAGCTCCTGTCCCGTAAACCTCGGGATAATGTTCTTCTGCTAAACCTGGGGACATCATCCATAATCCAGGTCCTCAGGGGACATAGCAAGGTACAAATAATACAAGCCGAAATAAATGTAGTAAAATAGTAAATAAAATAAGTAGGGTAACTACATAACCATCTATGTGAAAATACAACTGAGAGCATCACTAGTACTCAGGCTGAGACCGCTACAAGCTCTGTGTCGGGGAGCCGGTGGCAGCAATATCTAGTAATGGGTCTAGCTCTGCTCGAGAGTCTACAACCTCACAATAGTAGTATATATATATAGAACAGCCTGTAGTCTGTGTGTCTCTCCCCACCCAATGTAACCACACGTCTCATGTCCATGTCACGTGAGATCAGAGCTAATGCAACAGTCATAATCAAAGAATATAATATCTATGTCCATCCTGTATCCTACTCAGAATTACCTTGAATATCTCAGGAAGATTCTGTCAATGTATGGTATCAAGTGTCCTAGGTTATAATGTACTTGATAAACAAGCACGATAATGTAAAGGGTCTCGAATGTCCATCACTAAATGACGTACACAACTCCACGTACGGGGTTGGCACCCGACTGTAATCGGACGCTAAGTATGTCATACGGTCCTAGGTTATAGCATGTACAATAGTCACAGAAAATAAAGCAAGAGAACACAACGAACTAATAAACTGCAATTTATGGCAAGGTACACTTGCCTGGGGTTGAAATACCAGTAGCGGTCCCTGTATCAGTGGGTTCAGCAAATACTCCTCCAAAAGCTGAAATGAACATTACCAACAGTCTCAGAACATAGAAAATAGCTAGAAACGTCTGTCCTTAAGTTCAGTTTGGACACAAGGACAAAAATGACATTTCTGGGCCAAAGCGGGTCCATATGTGGGCCGCTTTGCACCGAAAACCGGATCAGGGTCAGAGGTCTCCAAATCAGTCCAACTTAGGGTCAACAAATCAAAAACATTGATACGAACCCAACGGAACTTCCAGAATTGGATTCCGATGAGCCGTTCTCAAAATCGCCCATCAGTTGGAGCCTGTGGGGCCCACGACACGTGATTTTCCAATGTTCTCAGAATCGAACCAAACTTGACCCACAGGACCAGCGTATTGCTACGAGTCCGATGGTGCAAGTTTTGTCTCGATCCGACGTGTATACACTAAGTTACAGTGAAATACAGAAAAGTCGGATACGGGATGTTGTCCGCGGATACGTACTGATTCCGGTGTGCACGCACATCCGAATCGGCTTCTGCAAAATCCCACACGTCCGTATCTACGACGCGCACATATCGGTGAAGACCGCACGTGACCAAGTCGTCCCGTTTGGCGGAGCGTACTCAGTTCTGGGGTAAAACAGGGCTTAGTTTTTCCTATTTTTGGATCGCGGTTCGCGATCACCTCAGGACGCGATACCCCGAGCGGTTTGCACGGGCACCGAGGGGGTTATACAGGCTACATGATGAAATTTACGGAATATGAAACAGAGCTACGAGTTGAAAGTTATGGGTACCTGAACAGGGTTCAAGAAGTCCGATTTGCGCGTGTCAAACTCGAGTCTCCGTGTCCTGGATCCGTGTCCAAGCCGTGTCCAAGCCGTGTCCAACCTGTACTCGCGTTCTGGTTCGTGTCCTTGTATGCCGGAGTCGGCCTGGGTGCGGGCGGAGACGGCGCCGGTTCCGGAATGGTCGGCGCTGGTCTGGTCGGCCGGATCCGACGCTGCGGGAAAAGGACTCGGGTTCGTCGGATACTGAGTCGAAGCTCCGGGTCCGACGGTGGTCTCTGGAGGTACGACTAGAGGTTCTGGGTTCGGCGGCTCTAGAAGACTAGGTGGCTGAGCAGGGGGTGGTCCGGCGTCGGGATTCAGATGTTCACCGGAGAAGGAGGTTCAGCAGGGTTTTCCGGCGGGTGGTCTCGGGTTTAAATAGGAATCGAGGGGATGGGAACCAGCCGGAGTTTGCCGAAGTCGAACCGAGGGGTCTGCCGGCGGCCACAGCGGCGGAAACGGCCGCCGGTAGTGGAATCGACGGAGCCTGCGAATTTGGGGGTTAGGGCTTTGTAATGGGTCGGGTCGGATGCTGGCGGGTCGGGTCTGACCCAGATCCGACCCGCTAGCTTGAGCGGTCCGGGTTGGTCAGACCGGCCGGTCCGGTCTGGTTCAATCTCAGGGTTTGGGTTTGGTCTAATATATTGGTTTAAATAATCAGTTAAATTTTAACAATAGTTTTTAATGCTTTAAAAATTTATTCGGGATCCAATAAATTTTCGAAAAAATACCCCATGCCTGGTTTTTAATTTTACACTAGAAAATATAATTTTTTATCACATTTTAATATTATTTATTATCTTTTAAAAATTTATTTTAAATCAGACTACCTTAATTTATTGGTTTAAAAATTACAGAAAATGCTAATTAAATTCCAGAAAATTAAATTTAAAAATTCTTAAAATTTTCAGGTGATTACAGTCTACCCCCCTTAAGAAAATTGCGTCCTCACAATTTAAAGATTAAACTACTAATAGAACAGAACTACAGGAATTACTTAAGATATACCTGCATCCTCGAATAAATGGGGATATCGCTGGCGCATGATATCCTCCCTCTCCCAGGTAGATTCGCCAGGAGAGTGTTGCTTCCAAGCCACACGAACCAGTTTAATTGTCTGCCCTCGCAGTGTCTTCTCACTGGTGCCGAGTATTCCCACTGGTTGTTCTTCATATCTCAAGCTTGGGCCTACTGCGATCTCAGAATGATCAACTATGTGACTTGGGTCAGTCATATACCTTCTCAACTGTGAGACATGGAATACATCATGCACTCTCTCTAAAGATGGAGGTAATGCAAGATGATAGGCTACCTCACCAATGCGCTCCAAAATATCAAAGGGCCCAATGTACCTTGGACTCAATTTGCCTCTGCTCCCAAAGCGAATGGTTCCTCGAGTGGGTGAAATCCTCAGGAATATATGTTCTCCTTCCTTGAACTCCAGGGGACGTCGGTGTGTATCAGCCCAATGCTTCTGTCTGTCCTGAGCTGTACGAAGATGATTCTGGATTTGTTTCACCTTCTCCACTGTTTGCATTACCAACTCTGGCCCCAATATTTGACGCTCTCCGACATCACTCCAGCATATCGGCGATCTGCACTTCCTACCGTATAACGCCTCGAAGGGTGCCATCTTGATGCTTGCCTGATAATTGTTGTTGTATGAGAACTCTACCAAATGCAAATGATCTTCCCAAGACCCTCCAAAATCTAACATACAGGATCGCAACATATCCTCCAAGATCTGGATTGTACGTTCTGATTGACCATCTGTCTGGGGATGATAGGCAGTGCTGAATTTTAGTCTGGTGCCAAGACTCTCTTGCATGCTTCGCCAGAAATGAGAGGTAAATCTCGAATCTCGATCTGATACTATACTAACCGGCACTCCATGCAACCTTACTATTTGTCGCATATACATGTCGGCTAGTACCTTTGTGGACTGTCCAACTCTAAACGGCAAGAAATGTGCCGATTTAGTGAGTCGATCCACGATCACCCATACCGCATCTTTTCCGCTGGGGCTCCTTGGGAATCCTGTGACAAAGTCCATGGTGATATGTTCCCACTTTTATTCTGGTATGGGAAGCGGCTGCAACATTCCTGCAGTCCTCTGATGCTCGGCTTTCACTTGTTGGCAGACTAAGCATTTAGCTACAAATCTAGCAATCTCTCTCTTTATTCCATGCCACCAATAATACTGCCTTAAATCTCGATACATCTTTGTTCCTCCTGGATGAACAGAGTATATGGAGCTATGTGCTTCAGTCATTAGCTCCTGTCTCAGTTCTCCATTTGGAACATATAGACGATCTCCACACCTTAATGTCCTATCCTCATGTATGCGAAGTTTCGTCTGCAAGTCTACTTCTGTCTTCTCTTTGAGTCTTCAAAATCTTGCATCAGTAGGCAAAGCTTCTTTAATCCTTTCCATGAGCGATGACTTCACTTCCAGATTAGCCAGCAAGCCACTGTCTTGGTAGAATAACCTCTATCTGAAGCTCCTGTAGATCTCTCAATAGCTCAGGCTGCATTGTCAAGAAATAAGCTGTAGGCTTTCTGCTGAGTGCGTCTGCTACTACATTTGCTCTTCCTGGGTGGTACTGCAGATCTATATCAAAATCTACCATCAACTCAAGCCAGCGTCTTTGCCTCATGTTAAGCTCCTTCTGGGTATATACATACTTTAGACTTTTGTGATCAGTGAAGATTTCCACCTTCTCACCATAAAGATAATGCCTCCAAATCTTTAGTGCAAATATTACAGCAGCTAGCTCCAGATCATGCGTTGGGTAGTTCTTCTCATGGACCTTCAACTGTCTTGATGCATAAGCAATAACTTTGCCATGTTGTATCAAAACACATCCTAGGCCACTACCTGACGGATCGCTATAAACAATAAAACTACCTGACCCTGAAGGAAGAGTCAAGACTGGTGCTGTTGTTAGACGCCTCTTCAATTCTTCAAAGGCCATCTGACATTCTTCTGTCCATGCAAAGTCCTGATCTTTCCGTGTCAACTTCGTCATTGGCTCCGCAATCCTTGAAAAATTTTCTACGAACCTTCTGTAATATCCAGCAAGTCCTAGAAAACTCCTCACCTCAGTAACTGATGTCGGTGTAGGCCAAGTCTCAATGGTAGCAACCTTTTTTTGATCAACTGACAGTCCTTCTCCTGAGATAATATGCCCTAAGAATGGCACCTTATCCATACAAAACTCACATTTACTAAACTTAGCATAAAGCTTCTCCTGCCTCAACGTCTCTAGCACGATTCTGAGATGCTCCTCGTGCTCTTCATGGCTTTTAGAATATACCAGAATGTCATCAATAAATACAACCACAAATTTATCCAAGTATTGATGGAAAACTCGGTTCATCAAGCTCATGAACACAGCAGGCGCGTTGGTTAAACCAAACGGCATTACTAAGAACTCATAGTGTCCATACTTAGTCCTGAATGCTGTCTTCGGGATATCTTTCTTCCTCACCCTAATCTGGTGATAACCGGATCTAAGGTCAATCTTCGAAAATACCCTAGCTCCACTCAATTGATCAAATAAGTCATCAATGCGTGGCAAAGGATACCGGTTCTTAATGGTCACAGCGTTTAACGCCCTGTAATCAATGCACAGGCGAACTGTTCCATCCTTCTTCGGTACAAAAAGTATAGGTGCTCCCCAAGGTGATACACTGGGCCGGATGAAACCCTTCTCCAGAAGTTCATCAACTTGCTTCTTCAACTCTACTAACTCCTTAGGTGCTAGTCTATATACCGATGAAGTGATAGGCTCTGCTCCTGGAGTTAAGTCTATGGTGAATTCTATTTCCCGATCAGGTGGTAAACCTGGAAGATCATCGGGAAATACATCCACAAACTCCGAGATAACTCTTGGGTAACTTGACTCCCCTTCTATAGATAATACCCTAAGAGTTGGCTGAACACCCTGCTCTATAGCTCCTCGAAGAAATTCAAACTCTGAGTGTCCAGGTGGTCTGAATATAACTTTTCCAAGCCGACAATCAAGAGTAGCATGATACTGACTTAACCAGTCCATACCAAGTACAACATCATAGTCAGGCATAGAAAAGATCAGAAATTGGGCTCGCATTTCTCTTCCACAGACTACTACCGAACATGATCTACAGATATTACTAACCGGTATAATTCTACCTCCCGTAAGAATTCTCTTAGTTTTCGGAAGGGGTGCAGTAGCTACTCTATGGGTGGCTACGAAGCTAGCAGCTATGAATGAGTGTGATGCCCCAGAATCAAATAAAGCTACAGCAGGTAATGAAGCTACTAAAATGGTACATGCTATAACTTCTCCAGCAATAGCTTCTTCCTGAACAGCCAATGCAAATGCCTGACCTCGTCCCTGAGCTGGACCCCTCTGCTGACGAGCCTGCTGGAATAGTGCTGCCTGAGGTGGCAATGGTGGTCTCGGCTGATATCCTCCTGGAGCTGGTGGTCTGACTCCTCCAACTCCCGTCTGCTGTGCTCCCACTGCTGGATAATCTGGCCTTGGTGCAGGTAGAACTAGTCGTGGTGCTCCCTCTCGGCGTTCTGAGCAGTCCCTGGATAGATGCTGGTTGGATCCGTAAACCAGGTACAGTCCCCATTTGTGTCTGCACTCCTTTTCAATGTGACCCAACTTGCCGCAGAAATGACAAGTAGGTAGGGTTCTTGGTGCTGCTCTCTGCGGTAGATTTCTCTGGAGTCGCTTTGCAGAATCCCCTTGTGCTGCCTTGGATGGTACTGAGGTAAATGGCCGCTTTAGACTTGACTCCCTCCTGGTGACGCGCTCCATGCGTCGTATTGCAGCAAGGACGTCGTTGTACGATGTAGGTGCAACAGATCCAATCAACCTCTGAAGCTCGAACCTGAGTCCGTCAAAGAACTTCTCCGCCTTCTCTTCTTCGGTAGGAATTAGAGAAGGGGCGAAACGACTCAGGCGAATGAATTCAGCATTATACTCCTCCACCGTCATGTTGCCCTGGATGAGGCGGTTGAACTTATCTCGGAGTTCTGATCTAGCAACGGCTGGGATATACATCTCTTGGAAGAGTCTGGAGAACTCCTCCCAAGTGACTCAGTCATGTCCGAGCCTCCTCTCCTCAGCTAGCCACCAGTGGTGGGCGTTGTCCGTCAGTTGCATTCGGACAGCAGTTATCCATCTCTCCCGCGGAAGTTCAGCTGCTTCCAACTGATGTTGGGTATTTGTGAGCCACTCATGCACTTCAGTTGGTCCTTCCTTGCCCGAAAAAGTACGGGGCTTGAGTTGACGGAAGTCAGTGATAGACCCCGTCGCTGGTCGCCTAGCTTGCGGGTTTGCCTGCTCTAATGCATTTACTAGGCTGGTTCTCAGGTTCTCTGCCTCCTGACGCTGCGCCTCCTGTTGAACTTGTTGTTGGGCTTGCATCATGGCGTAAAACATCTGGAACATTTGCTGTCCGTCCATTGCTTGCCCAGGTGGAAAGGCAGGCATCTGTGGAGTGAACTGCGGCGGTGGTGGGATATCATCACGCCTGAACCTTGAGTTATGCTGCTCAGCTTGTCCACTTTGAGAGGATTGACCTCTGTTCTCTGGTGTAACTCTATCTCCATAGGTAACCACAGCGTCTTGTGGTGTAAAAGGAATTTTATCTCCATTTCTTGGATCCATCTTTCTGCATCAAAAATAAACTTTATGAGAACGTTTAGTAGAGTCAAGCAGGATGCAAATCAAGTACTTTCGAATGCGATATTGAGTTTCAAAAACGATTCAACAATTATGGATGAGATCCTATAACCTATCCAATCCTTTTACAGGTTTGTTTGGCCCCTAAGTTGAAACCAAACAATTTGTTGTAGGACCTTTATGGGCCACCACAAAAACCATGTCATGCCCAGTCCCAAAATATCGAGGGACTAGATACGTGGCAATGGCCAGCAGTACACACCGATGGACAACCCAATTTAATGGATCCAGCGGCATACTTAAGCTGTAATATAGGTCTACAACAATAAGTCAAAAACTAATCTCATCCACACACAAAATTATAAGATCAACAGCAAATAAGAAAGTACATCAATGTCCAGTCTCAGCAAAGTATGTCGGGGAACAACCCGATAAAAGTCTAAAAAACTGGTTCATCAGACCAGAACAAAGGAGTCCAGAAATAAGTATCTGATGAGTACAAATATCATAATCTCAAGAAAAGTCTTCAGCCATCACCTC
This sequence comes from Iris macrosiphon, assembly GCA_036927795.1. NCBI lineage: Eukaryota > Viridiplantae > Streptophyta > Magnoliopsida > Asparagales > Iridaceae > Iris > Iris macrosiphon. Next base: position 93,346,907 of record JAYESA010000006.1, on the reverse strand, counting down.
TGCTTCTAAGTTAGGTTCTCCTTAACAGCTTCTGGTACAGCTTCAGCTCCTGTCCCGTAAACCTCGGGATAATGTTCTTCTGCTAAACCTGGAGACATCATCCATAATCTAGGTCCTCAGGGGACATAGCAAGGTACAAATAATACAAGCCGAAATAAATGCAGTGAAATAGTAAATGAAATAAGCAGGGTAACTACATAACCATCTATGTAAAAATGCAACTGAGAGCATCACTAGTACTCAGGCTGAGACCGCTACAAGCTCTGTGTCGGGGAGCCGGTAGCAGCAATATCTAGTAATGGGTCTAGCTCTGCTTGAGAGTCTACAACCTCACAATAGTAGTATATATATATATAACAGCCTGTAGTCTGTGTGTCTCTCCCCACCCAATGTAATCACACGTCTCATGTCCATGTCACGTGAGATCAGAGCTAATGCAACAGTCATAATCTAAGAATATAATATCTATGTCCATCCTGTATCCTACTCAGAATCACCTTGAATATCTCAGGAAGATTCTGTCAATGTATGGTGTCAAGTGTCCTAGGTTATAATGTACTTGATAAACAAGCACGATAATGTAAAGGGTCTCGAATGTCCATCACTAAATGACGTACACAACTCCACGTACGGGGTTGGCACCCGACTGTAATCGGACGCTAAGTATGTCATACGATCCTAGGTTATAGCATGTACAATAGTCACAGAAAATAAAGCAAGAGAACACAACGAACTAATAAACTGTAATTTATGGCAAGGTACACTTGCCTGGGGTTGGAATACCAGTAGCGGTCCCTGTATCAGTTGGTTCAGAAAATACTCCTCCAAAAGCTGAAATAAACATTACCAACAGTCTCAAAACATAGGAAATAGCTAGAAACGCCTGTCCTTAAGTCCAGTTTGGACACAAGGGCAAAAATGACATTTCTGGGCCAAAGCGGGTCCATATGTGGGCCGCTTTGCACCGAAAACCGGATCAGGGTCAGAGGTCTCCAAATCAGTCCAACTTAGTGTCAACAAATCAGGAACGTTGATACGAACCCAACGGAACTTCCAGAATTGGATTCCGATGAGCCGTTCTCAAAATCGCCCATCAGTTGGAGTCTGTGGGGCCCACGACACACGATTTTCTAACATTCTCAGAATCGAACCAAACTTGACCCACAGGACCAGCATATTGCTACGAGTCCGATAGCGCAAGTTTCGTCTCGATCCGACATGTATACACTAAGTTACAGCGAAATACAGAAAAGTCAGATACGGGGTGTTGTTCGCGGATACGCACTGATTCCGGTGTGCACGCACATCCCAATCGACTTCTGCAAAATCCCACACGTCCGTATCTACGACGCGCACGTATCGGTGAAGACCGAACGTGACCAAGTCGTCCCGTTTGGCGGGCGTACTCAGTTCCGGGGTAAAACAGGGCTTAGTTTTTCCTATTTTTGGATCGCGGTTTGCGATCACCTCAGGACGCGATACCCCGAGCGGTTTGCACGGGCACCGAGGGGGTTATACAGGCTATGCGATGAAATTTTCGGAATATAAAACAGAGCTACGAGTTGAAAGTTATGGGTACCTGAACAGTGTTCAAGAAGTCCGATTTACGCGTGTCAAACTCGAGTCTCCGTGTCCTGGATCTGTGTCCAAGCCGTGTCCAAGATGTACTCACGTTTTGGTTGGTGTCCTTGTCTGCCGGAGTCGGCCTGGATGCGGGCGGAGACGACGTCGGTTCCGGAATGGTCGGCGCTGGTCTGGTCGGCCGGATCCGACGCTGCGGGAAAAGGACTCGGGTTCGTCGGATACTGAGTCGAAGCTCCGGGTCCGACGGTGGTCTCTGGAGGTATGGCTAGAGATTCTGGGTCTGGCGGCTCTGGAAGACTAGGTGGCTAAGCAGGGGGTGGTCCGGCGTCGGGATTCAGATGTTTACCGGAGAAGGAGGTTCAGCAGGGTTTTTCGGCGGGTGGTCTCGGGTTTAAATAGGAATCGAGGGGATGGGAACCGGCCGGAGGTTGCCGAAAGTTGAAGGGGATCGGTCGTCGGGTACGGGAAAGTCGAACCGAGGGGTCTGCCGGCGGCCACGGCGGCGGAAACGGCCGCCGGCAGTAGAATTGACGGAGCCTGCGAATTTGGGGGTTAGGGCTTTGTAATGGGTCGGGTCGGATGCTGGCGGGTCGGGTCTGACCCGGATCCGACCCGCTAGCTTGAGCGGTCCGGGTTGGTCAGACCGGCCGGTCCGGTCCGGTTCAATCTCAGGGTTTGGGTTTGGTCTAATATATTGGTTTAAATAATCAGTTAAATTTTAACAATAGTTTTTAATGCTTTAAAAATTCATTCGGAATCCAATAAATTTTCGAAAAAATACCCCATGCCTGGTTTTTAATTTTACACTAAAAAATATAATTTTCATCACATTTTAATATTATTTATTATCTTTTAAAAATTTATTTTAAATCAGACTACCTTAATTTATTGGTTTAAAAATTACAGAAAATGCTAATTAAATTCCAGAAAATTAAATTTAAAAATTCTTAAAATTTTCAGGTGATTACAGCTGCTGCTGTGCTGCAACTGCTGCTGCGCCGCGCTGCACGCTGCGCTCGCCCCTCCCACACACACACAACACATAGATACACACACATACATATATACATACATGTATCTATCAAGTATCTCAATATATATATATATATATATATATATATATATATATATATATATATACATCCTCATATGTATATGTATAGGCATAATACACAAAACTCATATCATAATAGCTAGAGCTATCACACACAAGCACACAACACACATACAACAACATGCCACCAACACTTATATACATATACATTTATCTATATCAATACTCTCATCTATGCTTATATATATATATATATATATATATATATATATATATATATATATATATATATATATAACCATATACCCTTTCATAATACGTAGATACCAATATCTATATAAATCTCTATATATATACTCCTCTCTATATATATACATATCTACATATGAATATATACATATACTCTTACACACAAAATCACAAACACACACATGTATATACACATATAAACACTAGTACACACACACACACACACACACACACACACACACACACACACACACACACACATATATATATATATATATATATATATATATATATATATATATATATATATATATATATATATATATATATATACCAATACACATATATATACATATAGATATATATATATACACTATTATATACACACATATAGACACACACAAGGACACTTAATTATATACACTATTTTATACATATATATATTACATAAAAATCATATAGATATATAAATACACATGCACAAATAGGAAATAGGACAAAAAACCAAACTCGCGGAGTGCACCGCACCCGTATCACACTAATTCTATGATACGCTTGCGATACGGCTCCAACACACAACCAAACGCATCCCGGATGACACGAGCAAGTCTAAAATACTAATTATGAAATATACAAACCATAATTAGATCCACTACATATTCGTGTCAAGAATTGATGTGCACAACTACCCGTGTCAGAGGAAAGCCCCAAAATCAATCCGTTTTATCAAATTGACGAGATACGACCTACATGTATCAAATTGTGGATACGACACTAGTCACAAACAAGCAATCATATATCAAATTGATCTATTAGACCATATGACAAATACTACATATGCCAATCTCGAAATTTTTCCATAATTGGTACCAAATTGCACATAACTTCCACCAAAGGTCTCCTATGAATCTAAAACCTATGCATGTGGGTTGGTTTCTTATGGTTAAATCTTATATTTAGAATCTAATAAAAGAGAAAAACTGAAATGTACCTATTGGGAGATGGATTTCCAATAAAAAATCTTCAAAATTAAAAAATAGCTCCCCCTTGTAGATCTTGACCTCCTCCTTCTTGATTCTTGCTTCTTCTTGTAGATCCTTGTTGTAGTAGCCTCTATTGAAGAATAAAGACTGAATTTAGGTAGAAATTTGGTGAGGAATGGTGAGAGAATGAAGAAATTATGAAAGGGGAAAATGTAGATCTAAATGGAATGAACAAAATAAAATGAGAGACACTCTCTCTCCTACTCTAATGGCTGGTCATAAATTCTCTCCCAAGCAATATGAAATGTCCAAAATATCCCTTGGGGCCTCTCATAAAGAAATAATTAAGGAGGGAAGGTTCTAGTCTAATGGTTTCACTAATTAATTCATCCTCCTAATGAATGGGTCTAAACTTGGGTCCAATCTATACTAACATATAAATATTGGGTTCATGCATCTAACTAAACTAATTAGGTCCACTACACAAGTCCAAAATAAATACTACATCTATTCAAATGATAAATAATACAACAAATAAGTAATTACTCATGTACAATATTAAATATAACACTCCTAAAATAAAATACCCGTGTCAATTACCAAACTACCCTTAATTGAAAATGTGAGGGTGACAATCCTACCCACCTTAAAAAAATTCATCCTCGAAATTAAATAAGATCTTAACCTCTTTTAGGTCAACCCCAGTCTAAACTAAACATACAACATGCAATTTAAAAGATATCACTAACTATGGTCTCTGTCCATCATAGTTTTGCAGTCTCCATCAGGGTATACTAGCTACATAATAACACACAAACAGTCTATAAGGTACTAATTAAACACACAAACATGGATGGAAAGAAAATAAATAGAATAAGATAAAACAAGCTAACTTATCACCTGAAGTGCCGTCCTCTCCGACTGCCATTACAAATACCCCGCCCTGCTGGGGTGTCTCCCACTATCGGTGTGGGGCATGATGCTGTGCCACATGTGGTCTAACTCCTTCTTTCTGACCTTGTGCTCCACCAAATGGGGGTGCTGTAGGGCAATCCCTCATTTGGTGTGTTATGGATCCATAAAACAGGCACACCTTCAACCCCCTCCTACAAATATCCTAATTGTGTCCTGACTTCCTGCAGTAGGCACAAGTGGGTAATGGCTGAATCTGCCTCTGGGGCTGCTACTGAAATGGAGCACGAACCGGCGCCTGAACTTGCTTCTGCTGGATATGGGGACGCTTAGTTGGTCCAGCACCGCTACCAGCACCACCCAAAATATCTCTACCTCTCTTGGACTTGAGATCCAAGTCATCATCCGCTCTCTGCGCATCCATCAGGATCTCCTCAAAAGTAGCTGTGCGGTGCCCCCTAGTAAGGGATTTGATCTCCCTGATCAAACCCTTCCTGAATTTCATAGCCTTCCCTTGGGGATTCTGTCCCTCTACAAACATGCTCAATCTGTAAAACTCCGTATCATACTCGTCCACTGTCATACTCCCTTAGACGAGGTATAGGAACAGGCTCTCTAAGACACCCAGAGCCACGTCCGAAAAGAACTTCTCCTTAAAAAGCTCTTTAAAAGCTTCCCAAGTCAATCCTGCCACCGTGATCCTCGGGTCTGTCCTGAACCATGTCAATGCTATGTCAAATTAATTACTCATGCACAATATTAAATATAACATCCTAAAATAAAATACCCGTGTCAATTACCAAACTACCCTTAATTAAAAATGTGAGGGTGACATATTTGTAATTTCTCCCATCTTCAGGGGGCTCAACCATAGTTCGTGCAAAGGCTAGGGAGGATTAGGGAGCCGAGGGTAGCCTCGAGGTGGATGGCCACAGGGCAAGGCTGGGTGAGGGCCAAACTAGCGGCCACCTCAAAAAGGGGAGTGTGGTTTAGGGGACTGGTGATCAGGGACAACAAAGGTTATTTTCTGTTTGGGTCTTATCTTAATTGTGGTGGTAGTCGGATGCAAGGCGTGATGGCTCGTTGATTGGGAAAGACCTCCTTGGTTGTAACCAGTTGGGTTGTCGGGAGGTAGAGCAACACTTGTCGGAGGTTACGGTCGACGTCCTGTCGGGTAGAGGGAAGTGCTGGCTTCTGGATCAGGCCGCACACAAATTGAGAACACATCTAGGGGATTTTTAGGCGAAGACGTGTAGCAAAATGGAAAACACTTTTGCTAATCAAAGAGAGCTGATCGATCATGGTGTAGACATCTGGGATGTGGAAGAATTTTCTACCTTGTTGGCCTCCTTGGTGTCTAAGGAGGCAGAGGTTTTGGGTGGGGGTGTTTAGGAGGGTATAGTTTTTATTATTTTTCTGTTGCGTTTTTGTGCGCTCCTCGGAACGGTATTTTGTTTTCCAAGTAGGAGTGCTTGTTTCTCTGCTTGCTCATTTATATATTATCCTCGTTTTGAGGTTTTGATTTAAATATATATATATATAAGCAAATAGCTTAATTTATCCTAATGATTAATAGATCTAAATTATTTATTTAGGTTGTTTGGACTCTTCAGACTTGGACGTTGGACCGACTACTTCTTCTCAGTTTTCGGATTCAGACAAGTGTACCTTGCCATATTGTATTTCAGCTTCCAGATTTATTTTTATTTTTACATTGTATTACACCATTGGACCATAATTGATACTTAGCGTCCAGGTCATATTCGGGTGCAAACGTTCGTCAGAATCGTCTAGTATCGATTGCTAGATATTTATCCCTATATCTTAGATGTACCTACTTTGTTACATCGGAACTGTAGGACACTTCATACACTTTCATCTGTCAGACTTTCGTATCCTGATATTGTCAGAGTGATCAAAATCTGTGTTGATTATCGGTACGTGATTGGATTACATCTACTTCTATGTATGACCCATCTGTTTAGTTAAAGGATCAAGTCAAGCGAGTCATGGATACTACTCGTACGATTGTATGGGGAGGGAAGGATAGTTATTATGCATGAGGGCTACTACGCATATACCACTATTTATGTATTACTATATATAGTTATCGAGAGGTCCCGTATCTGGAGTTATAGGCATCGCTTACTTACCGGAAGATTTCGTGTCTGGAGCTACGGACCTCTTTTATTTATCAGGAGATTCCATATCTGGAGCTACAGGTCTTTTTTGTTTACCGGGAGACTCCATGTCTGGAGCTTCGGATATATGTATTTTATTTTTAGACAGCCCTCGCATCGAACGTTATCCTCATTTGCATATCACATAGATTAGTTGGATTGGTTGTTGTTAGTTGTACATAGACCCCCTGTTTACTTCTTCCCATGTGATTTATTATTTTTAATATGGCAAGTTTTTATGTATCTTGTTACGTCCCTCTGAGGACCTGGTTCCCTACCAATTTGTAGGGTCAATTAAAGTTGGGAGTCTAGAGCTACTGATGAGTATCATGCCGATATGCAGGTATCATTATTAAATATTTGTATCACTTATTCATTGTTCTGCTATTATGATCTTTTACTTATTTTTTGATATTATAGTCCAGTATTTGTAGACTCATTTTTTTTTTGAGTCTATTCAGACAAGTGTAGTGTGGGGTGCACACCATGATACATGTTGTCCCTTTTTTATTTTTTATTCTTGTGGATTGAGACATAGATATGTATACCGTGTTATCTACATAGTGACCCGCATATACAGCTTATATGTATTGGTGTTGGACTGGAGTTCACTTGGTACGTAGCTGGCCATTGCCACGTGGCATAGTCTCGTGTATTTTGGGACTGGGGCATGACAGTTTTCTTTATTTTACTTCATATATGTTGACTTATGCCATATTGCTCATGTTTATTTATTTCTCACTACTTGCCATGTCATAATTTCAGTTTTATATTCCTCATCATGTATTTTTTTACTATTTACTGTTTTATAGTCATTACCATGTATTGGAACTGCTTTCAGTAGTTGTACTTATTCCGTCCTGATTAGAAAACATTTTTAGAAGATTGCTTGGAGGATTTGTGCCCTACTTACTATGGGCCTCAGGAGGTTGATGTAGCTGAGGTTGATCCCATTACTCATGAGGACCAGGGAGTAGTTACAGAGAGATCCTACACGAGACTATCTAGATAGCTAGCTTTTATATATTTAGTATTTGATATCAGATTTGTCTCCAGGAACCATATTGATATATTGGGTTATATTTTGGGATTTCAGACTTATTGGATATTATGTTATTTTACTTTGTTTATCATATCGTGCTTTATCTTCCTTAGATTTTGTGATTGAATATTATCTTTGATATATATTGTCTATCCTCCCATTGTGGAGTTGAGATATTATTGTGTGAGCTAGAATATATATATATATATATATATATATATATATAAATATATATATTGTGATGTATTAGACAACGTTCTACCGTTGACACTACAGTGTAGGCTGGAAGTACCCATGACTCATGTCCAAATTTTTGGGTGTGAGTCGTGACAAATGATTGCAAAGGATTTTATGATATAGATTGCTCGGTTATCAATATACTCATATAGGTTCTCGTAGATCCCGAATGTGTATGGTTGAGGCATTGACAAAGGTATCCTAATAAACTATAAACTAAGTACACTTTTTCTTGTACTTGTAGCAAATTAGTGATTATATTACTTGTATGCAACATATTCATGGTTACCGAACTGAGATCGTATATTCATAAGATGAATAGATATGATAGGAGTGTGTCTAGTCAATAATCAATCATGACTCAAGAGTTGCGCATGGTGATCTAGAGTCGTAGATAAATTAGATCTATCATAAACCTAGCTCAATCCTTAGATCGTTCACTAAATAGTATCCGGTCATGTATACGAAAGGCGTTCACATCCGACAGATCTACATATCAAATTGGAACATATAACAAGGGGTTCATATCAAGTGTCCAAGCATAGTATATCAAAAACATTAGATTTTTTTTTTGCCACCAGTATGCACGTTTACTTCCAAAGACATAGAGTCCGAGACGGAGGTTACATAATATCATAAATATTAAGTGTACAATCATCTTAATAGAATAAATACCACAGTTACAAATAATATTTAGAACAAGTATTTCTAGAAAGAAGGGGTAAATTTTGAATAATTAGACAAAAATAACATTTGAAATTTTGTTATTTGAATAAAAATAAGGTATTGGCCTAAACTTATATAACTCTTTTCAGTTACTAAATACGTTTATATTTGCACATGATTTGAGTGAGTGTGAATCGTAATTTGACATTGGGATAAAGGTCACATATTATTATTACTAAAGTTTATACACTATTTCATATTAGTCAATCAGTTTCTTGGCTTCACGTTTTTTATACTTATTTTATTTGTCCTTTTCACTAAATGACAATAGTTGTTACACTGACACCCTAAGTTATATCTCTGAATTAATTTACTTATATCCTTGTATTGTATGAGCACCTCTTGCCTTCCTATCTTTATCCATTTTCATAAGTTAGAAAAACTGAACCACCTATCCTCTCCCTTTCCCTTATCATACAATACTTCATCAGAAAAATTATACTCCTGATATCTCATGGTCGTTGAGAAGATTATTTATATTTTCTAGTTGTTTGTCATCGAAGCAGGTACATGATTCTTATTTATATTTTGGTTCAAATACAAGAATAAAAGTTTCTATATTAATCAATTAATGTTATCCTACTATTATGTATGGTAAATAAATTTATTTATAATTAATAGTCAATACACTCATATAGATTTTGTTAAGAACTTCGATATTTACATACACTAGGTTTTATAGATTTTTCGATAACATTACCTCGTAGATTAAACTCACATGAAATAAAATGTTTGTATTATTTTTTTCTTGATAATTACCCTCGATAAATTCCATTTAGATGATATGATCACAATATATACCATTTTTTACTATGATTTAAAAATATAATATGACAATGTAATGTTGTCTAGGTATCACAGAGTAACTTTATACTACCTCAATTATTTATATTTTATTACTCCATATATTTATCATTATATTATTATCCTCTAAATATACTTTGTTATATCATTAGTTGTAATGAATCATATCTTTAAATCTTGTAAATAGCACTAGAAAAATAGTAATTCAGTAGTATTGTTTATATTACTCTTAGTATAAGGTTAAAAATGTGTCACTAGTGAAAAATTTAAACATCAAAATATAAACTAGCCCATTTTAGTAGTTTGTTAATATATCAAGCTAATTATAGTCGTTTTGTTATTTGTTAACTTCTATTAATTTTTTTTATTTTTATGAATTGTGTTAACTTTTTTGTGTTATATATGGATGTTACGAGTTAGGAGATTTTCTTAGTTTGTTTATCCATTTATAAATTTGCGGCTTAAGACTAGTCTATATCATAGTTTAAAGGGATAAACAATTATTTAAACGTCTATTTTTGGAAAGCACGATTGATCAAGCTGAGAATCTATCCTAGATGGAAATGTAGGGGTACAACTTTGACTAATCTATTGTTTTTAGGCATCAAATAAAGTATAAAAGAAAAGTAACTGAAATCCAAATTGGCTCTTCATTTGTATTACTTATTATGTCTCTTAAGAGAAGATCCAATAAAATTTCTAAAATATTCACTCTTTTATTAGGAAGTACAACTTTTTTTTTATTAACATTAGGTTTATGTATCTTTTATAAAATTGTTTCATAAAACTAATATAATGACATCAACTTTTCTTACTACTCTTATATTGTTCCTTAATATACTATTTCCTCGTAACTGTGTCCAATTAAGAATAAATTATATTCCCTAAAAATTACTAGTTATAACTATAATAAAACATAGATGACATGTATAATAAGTTTAGTTCTTTTATTGCATAAAAAGTTGATCATTCATAATTTAAATCATTTATCTATCAACATAGACAACTTTGATTATATTATTACACTCTAAAATAAAATATACAACTGCAATCAAAATTAGAATATCTAGAAATGGCCCATTGGAGGAGGCAAACTATAGAAAAGTACCTTGTTAAAATTTATATGAAACTAAAATAAAATAAAATAAAATGTAATTAGATATGGAAAAATTAAATTTGAAATAAAACAACATGTATGGCATGGAACTTTGATGCCAATAAGTACCAAGTAGAAAGAAAAACTTGTAACCATGGTTACTCAAACTTTAATGACATAATGGCATTTTATTTAGTAAAAATTATATATACAAATGCTTTTGATAAAAAAAAAAGAAAGCTATTGTAGTTTTATTTTAGATTCATAATTCTTTGTGGAGGGGGCACCCGCCCCCTTGGCTCGAGCCTTGCGCCCCCTTGGCTCGAGCCTTGACTATATTACTCCTTGTTTATCCCTCTTCCAAATAGTTATGTAGATAAATAGTTTAATTCTTAATATATATAAATCACCTAAATCACACTATACATATATATCCTAATTAGTTTCAATTTATTCTTTAAGATTACTTTCATTCTTCAGGCGCCCTTAGGTTCATTTTTTTTAAAAATAAAACTTCCAAGTATTCAAAATTTTGGGATTTGAATTACACGATACTATATCGCCGAACCAAGAATTCCCTTTTAGATTAAACATGAATTATTTTTTGGAATTGTAATAAAATTTATTATAAATCTTATTTGTATTTTTATATACACAATCATGAGAAAATATTTCTTACCAAAATAACATTTGTTTTTCTCTTGTTTGTTACAAAATAATTCATGGTCTTGTACGTAATTGGAATGAGTAATCCTCAATTAGTTTACACTAGTTAATTCTATGATACCTATTCATTCAAATTTCTCCAACACAATTTCTACTAGCTAGTATCATAGTTTTCTTCTCCTTGTTTTTTCTTCCTTCACTTTTTTACTACATGCCAATAGTTGTTACACTGGAAACCGAAAATTTTTCTTCTAATTAATTAACTTCTACTACTACATTCAAGAGTGAACAAAACCTCGGGTATTCCATCCACCCTTACTCCACAGCTCCATCTTTATAGTGTGAATATTTTAACATTGATATCATCAAGAGAAAATAACAAAGTCACGAATTTACCTAGTAATAATAATTATTCTTAAACATTATATTAGGGTGCGTTTGATTGTAAGGTGGAAAATAACTTAATTCTACGAAATTATTTTACTAGGTAAAAAAATCTACGAAATTATACAAATTTTCTTATGGAAAACTTAATTTGGGTGTTTGATTGTCATTATTTTTCACAAATAATAGTTTTCCATGGAAAATAATATTTTGCTACGGGTTGGATGAGTTTATTTTTCCATAATTATAGAAGTAAATATGGAAAATGATAGTTTTTTTGAAAATAATTTCATAAAAAATATAAGATATCAAACACTACAATTGGTGAAAATTTTATGATAGAATATTTTCCATAAAAAAAAGCCCAATCAAACACAACCTTTGTAAATTTGAATTTATTTATTTATGTAAAGTACCATAACACATACATACATTTTAAAGATGATTCATTGCATTCAAAATTCCTCACTATTTGAAAATAAAAATTACTTGCCAAAAGTTCCCTCTCTTTCTTTTTTCTCACATTCGTCGCACTGCATGGAAAGCATGTCTCTATTCTAGTGCCAACCAGTGTGGAATCTCTCAATTAATGCAGTTCTACCATTTAAAGCCCAAAACATCGTCCCTACCACATCGTTCATTGCCCCTAACTCCTTTCTCTCTTCCAATATTTTCCTTGAAAAGTCTATATCCTATTACCATTTATACTTTTCCAATCACTTCCGACTGATTTCTTCAATGACCTCCTCTAGTAATAGTATCCCCGTTAGTTATATACAATCCTACCACTTTAAGGAACGAGAGCTCTATGCTCGATTGGTGATTGATCTTCACATGGATCCAACTCGTACTATGGAGATTATTGCCTTTTGGCTCTGGCAGGAAGAAAAAGGACATGCAAATATCATTCAACGAGTGTCGTCTCTCAATGATGCAAACCTAGTGGAGGTTGCAGTAGCGGCTCAGGCCTTTGTTGAGGTCGTACGTACAGATCCACTGGCCAATCAACCCAACCAAGGTTTGTGTGAGGAAGCTCTCCAAGGTATTGAGTATTACCTTACCAATGTATGTCGAAAAGCACTCGATGATATCCGAAGGAGGGCTGAGGAGGAGGCTAATCTTCGTAGAATGAGGTCACTCGTCCACCAAATGAGCCAAGTTAACATCAACCTCCCTAACAATATCATTAACAATAACACAGGGAGGAATCCGTTTGGTTCTATAATGAGTGTTGGTGACTTTGATTCAATGTCACTATATACGAGACCTATGATCAACCACCAACCTTATGTACCCCATGGAGAAGGCACTAGCAGAGGAGTTTACAGGAGGGCCAATGGTCTAAGCATAAGCAATACTGAAAGGTCTTGCAAACCTTATTATCCTTTTGATATGATATTGGGGGATAAACATGAAATTCCTCAGTTCCTTGATCATAGGATGGTAGATGATAACTTATATTATCATGTGGGATCAATCTCCAGATGGCCGCTACCGCAAAAATTTAATACCCCAAGGGAAGAGCGAACTCTCTTTGTTACATTCTCTAATGGCTACCCACTTAGTGAAGAGGAGTTGTATACTTTCTTCATGAGGTAATTTATAACTATATTTAATTTTCTTTATTACAATACTATATATATATATATATATATATATATATTATTAATTTAGTTATATTTTACTTTCAATCTTGAGCAGATATTTTGGGGATGTAGAATCGGTGACTATTGAGGAACGGGATGATGACAAGCCTCCTCTATATGCTCATGTTATCTTCTATTCTTTGAGGACAGTACTTCGTATCCTAGATGGAAATCAAAAAGTTAAATTCATCACCAATGGAAAGCATCTATGGGCTAGACGTTTCTATCCAAAAAGAAACAAAGATAAAGCAGCTAAGTGAGCTACGCTCTTTGTAAATTTGAAATACGTTATATCAAATCTATGTGTTGAAGGGCGTACGAGAAACTAAACTTGGCTTTGCAAGTTGGAGCTGATTGCTTTGCCACCATCTATGTTTATGTTGTTGTAGCTTTGGGAAAGAACTGTTTGTTGACATCTTTGTTAAGGATTAACTTTGGGTTTATTTCGTATTTTAGTTTTATGTTTATTCCATATGTTGTGCTTGTTTATTCCATATTTAGTTGTATATTTGTCTTTCTCAAGAATGTGGTCCATCAACCTTCTCAAATTAGATATAATATATCTCTTATATGTTTTTCCTTGCCTTCACTTGTGATATAATCAAATTTTGTAGCCTACTTACTTAAAAACATTACCATCTTCTAACTAGTTTTAAATCTCATTTGAAATAAAAAAATGTCATTTTGTTATTTTTGTTTAGCAGAATAATAAATGATTGGAAATAAAATTGAAATCCATTTTCCATTCTTTCTAAATTTTGGTAGAAACGACAAAACACTTTTTTTAAAAATAGGAACTAATTACAATGACGTTCTATGCACATAGAATAGAAATCATGTCACGACCCGCACCCGGATGATCGGTTACGAGTACGTGGGTATGTCCAGCCTATGCTACAATATCGGCTGTTTAGGTCATCACTATTATCTATTGTCTCACAAAATACCCAACTCCATAAGGAGACAATGATATAACAATATATTATGAAATACTCAATCACAATAATCTAAGAGGAAGAAATGGCACAATATAATATAAACAATGAAGTCACAAAGTCATAATACTAGATAATCTATAATATCACATCCAACTAAATAAATCTAAAAATACGACATAAGTCTAGGAAAAATAATAACTCAATGTTTCTAAAGAGATGGAGAAAAATCCAGTACAAATGCTAAGTAATGGTATCTAAGATGACTGTCGATACTGGTCAGTCCTCTAAAACTACTTACTCATGTGGCCCGTAGTAGGTAGGATAAAAATCCTCTAAATTATCTGAAAAATATATCGAGTCAGGATGGAGCAAGCACACCTCTAACGGTAGTTTTAGTTAATTGGCAAAGACTATAAAATAGTAATAGTGAATGCGATAAATGGTAAAGAAAATAGAACTATCAATATATATATATCCTGGCAATGGTACTATGAGGAATAAATGATACGAAGAGTACGATATACCGGAATAAAAATAAATAGACAGGGCAGGCAAAGTATAATTTAAGAAGTATGATCTGGACAGTAAGTACTATAGCTAACTATGTGTTTGAAATACTATTTTCGATATGTGATCGGCTTAAAAACTTGTACGATAACTAAATGGCCTGGCTAATCATACGTGAAGTATATGATTAATACTAACAATATTTTACACTTTATAATAGAAATATGATCACATCTCTTACTAGCATTTCTTCTACCCCAACTAGTACAGCGGATCCAGCTATGACAAATTATGATACACGATCAATGTCCAATAATAATACCATGTACGATGTCTAATATCAATATCGTGTACGATGTCAAAACGATAACCATTATAACATCTCATGACAGAAGATTCAAGCTATATACTAGTCCGTGTACCCTCGTGTCAGGAATTAAATATAATATCACTAAATACAGGAATCATAATAAATATCAAATGATGGAAACTATCAGAGAATGTACTCATCTGTGGTCCAGAGCAATAAATATCAAACTATGTCCGTACCAGTGCCTCAAGGACCTAAATATTGAATATCATGTCGACAGAGTATTTTGTAATGATGAAGAAGTTAAACTAGTTATTTCTAGGTCTTCAAGTCACCTTTAGGTCAAAATAGGCCAAAATATCAAACTAGTCAAATTAGATCAAACTAATCTATTCTAAGTCATGCAAAGGTTTCTAGATCCATACCAAGGTATACTAGTCTATATTTGTCAATAGCTAGCTAATACTAGTAAATATTAGTTACACTAACTAATAGTACTAAGTATCTTATAACATACTAGTTATATATAATTTACCTTAGTATATAAGTTATACTAATATCTTAGGATAAATCTATCACCCTAGCTAGACTCAATTACCTTGGTCCAATACCCATATCTAAACTTATTGGTATTATACATATATGCCTTAGCTATATATTTATATTGTATCTTAATAATTTACTTAGTATCTTATATTCTAACTATTTTCTAGCCCTTACTAAATCTTTACCTACAACCAGTTAGTACTGATACTTGGGTACCAAAACATCCAAGTATAACTCAACCTCTTTTATATATAACTGGATACCCACTCCTCTGTCTGAGAAACATGTACAGACACACACTGTCATACCTCTGAACTGAACACCCTACTGATGTTTTACTACTGCACCCACAGTCCCAAGATACCTCATTTGATAATATGATGCACTCAACTCACATAGATATAAACACACTTAACTGAACTCTAATACACTGCCATATATCATTAAACACATGAATACATATCATATCTCCTGATACACTTAGCATAGACATACACTTCACTTGACACTCATCTA
Source organism: Iris macrosiphon (assembly GCA_036927795.1). Classification (NCBI taxonomy): domain Eukaryota; kingdom Viridiplantae; phylum Streptophyta; class Magnoliopsida; order Asparagales; family Iridaceae; genus Iris; species Iris macrosiphon. The sequence continues at coordinate 93,330,527 of JAYESA010000006.1, read as the reverse complement.
AACTTAACACCCCTTAGGTACTAACCTATTACTTTCACTGAATAGCATATAAGGTCTGCATATATCCTTACACTGTGTATTGTAACCACTGCCTGATACCAAGCCTAGGACACCCCCACGCATACACTGGCCTGCACCATCTAGTATGAACCTGCACACGGGAAAGTTGCTGCTACTATAGAATTCTACATTGATTTATGAATCAAACAAAATCTTGATTACCCTTCCCTGATACCTCACTAAAAGACACCAACTAATTGGTACTCATCTACCCACATTGTGCACTAGAGTACACAAAGGTACACTAATCAACACACAGACCCCTAACAGCTCCTATCTCGACTGCTCCACTGTGTAGTGCACAAAGTGTACTACAACACTCAACTAATACTTCCTTATTGGTCCTAATATTGTTGTTCTATTGGTCCCAGGTCTTGCATAGACCTGGCTCAGTCCCCCTTCATATCTCTGCCCAATATAACTGCTACTTATACCTGAATATTGCTGCTGCTTAAGGTAACAACTATTGTTGTTCATATATCAGACTTAAACACAACCCTCACATGCATAGACAAGTGTATCACCCCTATATGTTACTACTGCTACTGTTATGGCCAAACTCGACACTCCCCCTTAATTCTCTTGGTGTATACTATACTTCTATCAACCTAGTTGAGTACCCGAGCTTCAACTACCATATCACACATCCTCTTCACAACCAACATACCAATCAATATATATATATATATATATATATATATATATATATATATATATATATATATATGAATACTTATACTAATATAGACAACTTGGTATTTCATCAAGCATTTATAGTGCACAAGTAGGATACTCTATGATACGCTCAAGATATTCTCACCAAACCCCACCAAACTCTACTCAAAGCCTATAAAAATATCAAGAAGTAATTAGAGTCTAAATAGTATAATAGATAGATGTAGTGCCCCGTTCCCCATATTCGGGGAGCGCGGCTAAGAAATACATGGCATCGTTCGATCGGGACAGATTGAATCAAGATACTTTCCTCGTTATGGATTGATTTCTTCAGAATCAGGTCCCATATTCAATGGATCGTGCCTCAAGGAAGGAATCTATGACAGAGTCGAGAGGGGTCTTTCCGTTGTACTGGTTTTCTTGCCCGTTTTTGATGTCGCTTGATTGCTTCCTTGTTGGTTTTATGACTTGCATTTTCTTGAACGGTTTTGATAGATTTTATTGCATTCGTTCTTAGGATTTCGTATTTCGTATCGAATATTTGGAGATCGAAGCAGGAGATATTGATCATCTGTTGGTGCGTGCAGGTGATCGGGTAGGCGACGCGCAAGCGGAGTTTTGAAGATCTCCCATTTTCTCTCCTAGTTCACCAACTTGTGAGTGGCTTTACTTCGATTAGCGCCCTTCTTTCAAGTCTTCGTTCTTAATAAATTGACTCATCTGTGCATCCTGCTCCAACGATACCAAAATAAAGAATAAATTGAGTCAAATGAAAGAAGAGTTAGACTTGAAACACTTATAATGCTAATCACCTAGAATTCTCAACGACTACATTGATGCGTGCTTGTCCGTTATGCATTTATAAATATTTATGTTTCAGTTATAGTTAGAACTTATTCTATATAACTGTACAAAGGTATCATGTAATTAATTGGAATGCGATCACTTGGACAGGTAGACTATGCCAATTGTACTGTGTTAAAGTAGATATGTATATTATGTTGGCTTGAAATGCTTTATTTATTAACTTAGTGTCAATGCATGGTTCGGTCGGACAACTTGTGCTTAAGATTTAGTTCCTACGAACGGTGCCCGGGGCACTGGGGCCGATTCATTCGGGGCGGAACTCAGATAGTTACGCTAGCAAGCCTAGCACGGATAATGCGGGGCCTTGTAGCGGGGCTTGCTACCCGTGCTGCTACGATCACCGTCTTACTGTAGCTATTATCCACGATGGCAATGATGTGCCATGACCCAATATATATTTTTGCATTGTTCACTTAAGCTAATGATATCTTCGTGGCAGGGAAGGACATGATAAGTATTGTGTAGGCAGTTCAGACGGGAAGGTAAAAGTCACCAAATGGTGGCATATTTATTTCTGTAAAGTTGCATACTCAATGTTTGAATGTAAAATAAACTAAGGCAAGATAGAAAGACCACAAATAATTTGCATGCTTCTTATAAACAAACTTTGGATTTGGTTAGTTTGCCCTCACCGGTACTTTTCAAAGTACTGACCCTCGTTGTAGCAGGTTCCCCGAGCCCAAGCGATGCAGCGAGGAGTTGAAGCTTTCTTCCCCCAACCAGTCCAGTACTCGACGCACCCCGTTCATGAATTTTGGAACTTGTACAAGCACCTGGAGCCCGCACAACCCTTTTCTGCAGCTCCGAGGCAAGACGATAGCTTCGCCAGCAGGTGTCTATAATATTTTAAAGTTTTAGTAAATGATGTGATGTATGGAACGGCTATCTCATTTTGTATCCAAGTTATAAGCCCGTGTGGCATCCTTATATCTTTTGGGTCCATAGTCTGTGACCAGATATTCATTATCAATAGAAAGAAAACTTTTCTTTGCCTCAAATATGTGTTATCTTATTTATGTACTATGTTGCATGTGTTCTAAAAAGTATATCATTATGCCTAGGCCTTGTGCACGCGCATTTTACGCGAGCACGGTATTACGCCCGGGGGACGATTATCGATTTAGCGAAATCAGGGCATGACATATTGGTATCAGAGCAAAACTTCAAATTATTTGATCTCGTGTCAGAAAGTTTTCTTAAGATGACCCTATCCCTTTCGAGCTGAACTCTTAAAATCGTTTGGGCAAAATAAGATGTGTTCCATATAGTGAGTCCGTAATACTCTATGAGACTGATGTAAGTTCCTTGTTTTAGCAGGAATGGCTCAAACACAAGCAACAGGGCAAGTTGATGCACGTACTTCAAGCACTTCGGCTAGTTCTGAGAGCCAACGACCTGCGCCCTCCGCCGATCCGGTCGAATGAATGATGCAAATGCTAGAGTCACAACAAAAGAGGGATGAGGCCCGACAGGACAAGTTCGAGAAAAATTTAGAAGCCCGATTTGAGGTCCAGCAGAAGCAGGTAGACGCCCTGCAATAAATTGTTCAGACCTTAGCTTCCAACCATTCCACAACGACAGTAGCGGCACCGGTGAAGCCACCAACAGACGAGGTTGAAGTACCTCGAGCTGCAAAGAAGAAGAATGTGACTGCCTTTCGACTTTGCCGACTTCAAAAAGATTTACAACACGTCCTTCCGTGGGACTGAGGATCCCGTAGTAGCTCTAGATTGGTTGGCCGAGCTTGAGGATCACTTTGAACTCCTAGAAGTACTTGATAACAAGCAAGTCACCTGTGCCTAGCTCCAGCTTCGTATGAACGCGCACGATTGGTAGAATGTGCATCATAGATCTCTCTCCACAAATGGTGATGGCGAGACGATCCCTTTGTCCACCTTCCATGGCGCATTCGAAGAGGAGTTTATCCCTCCACCCATTCGTCCTCAGAAAGAGAACAATTTTGTGCGTCTGCAACAAGAAAGCATGACAGTGAAACAGTATGCCACAGAATTCAATCAGTTGGCCAAGTTTTTTAGTTCTTATCTGCCCAATGCAGCAAGCTGAGCCAGACAATTTGAAGGCATTCTATGACCTTCTATTCACGCGCACGTAGTCGCTCCACAGTACGAGACAATAAGGGAAGTCCTTAATCATGCCCTTGTCCTGGAACCACAATATCCTTCCACTACTGCCGGTACTGTGCAACATTCTCATCACAAGCGCTCTAGTAATACAGGAGAAAACAATGCTAATAAGCGTCCAAATAATGGTGGTAACCAGAGAAATAATACGAGGGAAAATTAGGGGCAGCGTTGTGCAAAATACAACCATACAGGGCACCAGGCTAGCGAATGTCGAAATCAGGGATGCTTCAACTATGGTCGGCTGGGCCATTATGCTCATGACTGTCTTGATCATCCAAACCGAGTCCCTCCGCACCGTGCAGAGAAGCAAAATTCCATTCAGGGACCCCAAGCTTATCATCCTGCGCAACAACATGAGCATCATCCGTACACTGGGGGCCGGGTTTATGCATTGACGAGGGACGAGGTGCTCTCCTCGAACACCATAGTGTCAGGTATGTTGCTATTCAATAATGTACCTGCATAAGTGCTATTTTATTCCGGTGCCACACATAGTTTTGTATCAACAAACTTTGTTAGGGAGCACAAATTTATCCAGACACCGTTAGGCCTAAGGCTTAGCATCAGTACCCTGTCGGGCATGGACTTGCCTGCCAATTCAGTTTGTCGAGACGGCTGCATTAGCATCGACGAAAGAAAATTGTCACTTGATACAATAGTTCTAGACATAAAGGACTACGATCTTATTTTGGGGATGGATTGGCTAGACGCTTGCTCGGCTACCATTGATTATGCAGAAAAGAAAGTTGTGTTTCGCCTACCTAGCGAGATTGAATTTTGCTATGCGTGCAGTCCACAGTCGATAGCATCAAATGCCTGCATAGTAATCTCTGCAATGTCTGTTCGATGGATGATTCACTCTGGCTGTGAAGGGTACTTGGCGTCCGTTCGAGACACTCAGCAAGATTGCGCAAACGTTGAGTCCATTCCCGTTGTGGCAGATTTTTCTGATGTGTTTCCAGACGAGTTGCCCGGTATGACGCCTGATCGAGAGATAGAGTTCACTATAGACACATTTCCAGAAACTTGACCAATTTCTAAGACTCTGTATCGAATGGCCCGACAGAACTAAAGGAGTTAAAGATTCAGTTGCAAGAATTGTTAGATCATGGGTATATCCGTCCTAGTGTATCTCCGTGGGGTGCGCCTGTGTTATTTGTAAAGAAAAAAGATGGCTCATTGTGGCTTTGCATCGACTATCGGGAATTGAATAAAGCTACTATTCGAAATAAGTACCCCCTTCCCAGGATCGATGATCTCTTCTATCAGTTATAAGCTACAACGGTATTCTCAAAAATTGATCTTTGCTCGGGTTACCATCAGCCCAAGATTAAGACGGACAATATGCCGAAGACAATATTTCACACTCGCTACGGCCACTATGAGTTTTTGGTAATGCCATTCGGATTGACCAATGCCCCTTCCGCCTTTATGGACTTAATGTACCGTGTGTTCCGGCCGTATCTCGATAAATTTGTAGTAGTATTTATTGATGATATCTTGGTGTACTCAAAGAATAGAGAGGATCATACAGAGCACCTGCGGTCCGTGCTACAGACTCTTCGGGACAATAAGCTATATGTGAAACTGAGTAAGTGTGAATTCGGGCTGAGCAGTGTATCTTTCTTCGGGTACATCATTTCTACGGGAGATATTGCAGTCGATCCAAAGAAAATTGAACCTATCGTCGAGTGGAAGCGTCCTGCCTCTGTCAGGGAGATTCGAAGCTTCCTCGGGCTAGCGGGCTACTACAGGCGTTTCGTGAATGATTTTTCCAAATTAGCATCACCTTTGACTTGCCTCACACAGAAGGGAGTCACGTTTTAGTGGTCTGCCGACTGCGAAGCCTCGTTTGAAGAGTTAAAGCATCGCCTCATCTCTGCCCCGTTACTTGCACTACCAGACGAGACCTCGGGATTCTAAATCTTCAGCGATACGTCAGGACAGGTCTTAGGGTGTGTACTTATGCAACAGGATAGGGTGATAGCCTATGCATCCAGGCAGCTAAAAAAGCACGAGAAGAATTATCCTACGCATGATCAGGAGCTAGCGGCAATTATGTTCGAGCCAAAATTGTGGTGATACTACCTTTATGGAGTGGCTTGCCAAATTTATACCGATCACAAAAGTTTGAAGTACTTATTCACCCAAGCGGATCTTAACCTACGATAGCAGCGTTGGCTAGAATTAATAAAGAATTATGACTTGATGATAGACTACACACCTGGTAAGGGAAATATGGTAGCGGATGCGTTGAGTCGGATCTTTGTGGGATCCCTGTCCGTTGATAGCAGGTTACAAAGGGACTTAGAAGAGATGGGCATCGAACTCCGAATTCAATATCGTGGCACGCGAGTTGCTCAGATGCAATTTGTACCCAACCTGATAGAGAGGGTCATATCTACTCAGAGGGATGACCCATTCCTAAGGAAAATGCGCGAGCAGATTCTAGCAAGGAAGGCGAAAGACTTTGTAGTAGATGAAAATGGAGTGTTGTGAGTTAAGGGAAGGCTATGCGTCCCCAAAGACTCAAAACTCATAACGGAGATCCCTGTAGAAGCTTACTATGCAGCCTATACGATCCATCATGGGAGCACAAAAATGTATAGAGACCTTCGTACTATCTTCTAGTAGCACGGTATGAAGAAAGATGTGGTACTCTTCGTGTCGTAATGCATAACCTGTCAGAGGGTAAAAGCAGATCATCAGAGGCCGGGCGAAGAAATATAGAATCTTGCTATCCCAGAATAAAAGTGGGAGCACATAAGTTTGGACTTCATTGTTGGCTTGCCAAGGACGTAACGGGAGAACGACGCAATCTGGGTCATCATCGACCGGTTAACCAAGTCAGCATACTTTATTGCCATCAAAAGTACTTGGAGCACCGATCGCCTCGCCCAGACCTACCTTGATGAGATAGTTCGGCTGCACGGAGTGCCAGTTTCCATAGTATCAGATCGGGGCGGATGATTCCTATCACGTTTCTGGGAAAGCCTTCAGTCAGCGATGGAGACCAAGTTGAAGTTCAGCTCAGCCTACCATCCTAAAATAGATGGCCAAACAGAACGGGTGAATTAGGTACTAGAAGATATGTTGCGTCTCTGCGTAATCGATTCGATGTCAAGTTGGGATGTCTACCTACCATTGTCCAAATTTGTATACAACAATAGTTATCACTCCAGCATCCAAATGGATCCGTACGAGGCTCTGTATGGGCGAAAGTGTAGGACACCGATTTGATGGGATAAAGTTGGGGAGCGATAAATCCTTGGGCCAAAACTGGTTGAACAAACAGTCCAAAAGGTTCAGTTGATCCAAGAGCAATTAATGGTAGCACAGAGCCGGCAGAAGAGCTATGCCGATATTCGTCGTCGACCCCTTGAGTTCCAAGAGGGTGACCACATATTTTTGAAGGTCTCACCCATGTGAGGAGTTACAAGATTCGGGATAAAAGGGAAGTTAAGTCCAAGATTTGTTGACCCGTTCAAAATTCTCAGGTGAGTCACTTCAGTTGCCTATCAAATTGCATTGCCACCAGCCCAGTCAGAAGTGCATAATATTTGCCATGTGTCACAGCTTGGAAAGTACGTGTATGACCTGAACCACGTGGTAGACTTCAGTCAGATGGATTTGCAGGTAGACTTATCGTACGTCAAAGAGCCCGTTCAGATCTTGGATTGTAAAAAAAAGCAGTTACGTAATCGGGCAGTCTCGCTAGTGCGCATTCTTTGGCGAAACTACTCGGTCGAAGAATTGACCTGGGAACTCGAATCTGGCATGAGGGAAAAGTTTCCCTTATTATTCCTTAGGGGTAGGTTCTATTCCTAAGTTTCAAGGATGAAACTTTTTGTTAGATGGTTATGATGTAGTGCCTCGTTCCCCCTATTCGGGGAGCGCGGCAAAGAAATACTTGGTATCGTTCGGTCGGGACAGATTGAATCAAGATCCTTTCCTCATTATAGATTAATTTCTTCGGAATTAGGTCCCATATTCAATGGATCGTGCCTCAAGGAAGGACTCGGCGGCAGAGTCAAGAGGGACATTTCCGTTGCGCTGGTTTCCTTGCCTATTTTTATGCCGCTTGGTTGCTTCCTTGTTGGTTTTATGACTTGCATTTTCTTGAACGGTTTCGATAGATTTTATTGGCTTCATTCTTAGGATTTTGTATCGAACCTTTGGAGACAGAAGCAGGAGATATTGATCATCTGTTGGTGCGTGCAGGTGATCGGATAGGCGATGCACAAGCGGAGTCTTGAATATCTCCCCTTTTCTTTCCTAGTTACCAACTTGTGAGTGAATTTACTTCGATTAGCGCCCTTCTTCTAAGTTTTAATTCTTAATAAACTGACTCATCTGTGCATCCCACTCCAACGATACCAAAATAAAGAATAAATTGAGTCAAATGAAAGAAGAGTTAGACTTGAAACACTTATAATGCTTGTCACCTATAATTCTCAACGACTATATTGATGCGTGCTTGTCTATTATATATTTATAAATATTCATGTTTTAGTTATATTAGAACTTATTCTATATAACTGTACAAAGGTATCATGCAAATAATTGGAATGCGATCACTTTGAAAGATAGACTATGCCAATTGTATTGTGTTAAAGTAGATATGTACATTTTATTGGCTTGAAATGATTTATTTATTAACTTAGTTTCAATGCATGGTTCGGTCGTACAACTTTTGCACAAGGTTTAGTTCCTACGAACGGTGCCCGAGGCATTGGGTACGACTCGTTCCGGGCAGAACTCGGATAGCTACGCTAGCAAGCCAAGCACGGGTAATGCGGGGCCTTGTAGCGGGGCTTGCTACCCGCGAAGCAAGGGTCACCGTCTTACTGTAGCTATTGTCCATGGTGGCAATGATGTGCCATGACCCAATATATATTTCTGTATTGTTTGCTCAAACTAATGATGTATTCGTGGCAGGGAAGGGCATGGTAAGTATTGTGCAGGCAGTTCAGACGGGAAGATAAAAGTCACCAAATGGTGGCATATTTATTTCTGTAAAGTTGCATACTCAATTCTTGCATGTAAAATAAACTAAGACAAGATAGAAAGACCACAAATAATTTGCATGCTTCTTATAAACAAACTTTGGATTTGGTTAGTTGGGTTAGCTCGCCCTCACCGGTACTTTTCAAAGTACTGACCCTCGTTGCAGCAGGTTCCCCGAGCCCAAGCGACGCGGCGAGGAGCTGAAGCTTTCTTCCCCCAACCAGTCCAGTACTCGACGCACCTCGTTCATGACTTTTGGAACTTATACAAGCATCCGGAGCCCGCGCAACCCTTTTATATAGCTCTGAGGCAAGGCGATAGCTTCGCCAGCAGGTGCCTATAATATTTTGAAGTTTTAGTAAAGGATGTGATGTATGGAACGGCTATCTCATTTTGTATCCAAGTTATATGCCCGTGTGGCATCCTTATCATTTTTGGGTCCAGAGTCTGTAACCAGATGTTCATTATCAATAAAAAGAAAACTTTTCTATGCCACAAATGTGTGTTATCTTATTTGCGTACTCTGTTGCATATGTTCTAAAAAGTATATCATTATGCTGAGGCCTTATGCACGCGCGCCTTATGCGAGCACGGCATCACGCCCGGGGGACGATTATCAATTTAGCAAAATTGGAACGTGACAATAGCTATACTAAGTGTTGTGGCAAAATATGACATGTGTATCACAAGTGTCAAAAAAAACCCCCCAAAATTACTCTGTATCATAAAGTATCATAATACGGCCTACTCGTATCCAATTTTGGACCCGTAACAAGCCTCACTCAACCAATCTAAGTCCAATTAGACTTAATTGACCAAATGACAAATACTTGGTGAACCAATCTCATATTTCTCCTAAATTTGCCGTAAAACTCAATGTAATATTCACAATAGGAGTCATTAGAAGCTAAAATTTTATCCTATGGGTATCCCTAATGTATGGGTGGATTTCTAATACTCATATACAATAATTAGAACCTAATTAGTGAGAAATTTTAGTATTATACCTATTAGAAGATGGATTTTCAATACAACATACCAAGAGGACACATAGAGATAGATGTACACCTTCTTCAAGCAAGCTCCACACCAAAGCTTCTATTTTCTCCTCTAAGCTCCTTAGAATAGGTATTGGAATGAAGAAATGAGGGTGGATTTGGTAGAAAATGGATTGGGTTTGATATGGATTTGAGTAAAAAGTGGTTGAACTAATTAGGAAAGAGGATGAAGGCTACTAAATAAACTAAATGAGGCTAAACATTTATATATATAGGTCGGCCCTAATTAGACGGGTTAGGGTTATGTCATATTGATTTGATTTGACTCAAAAGCCCTTATCATTCTCTCCTAAATAGGATCTTCTAAATTGGGGAGGAATATTCTATTCTTGAGTCCAAATGGGTGTAATGGACCTAATTTAGTCATGACTAACTAATTAATTGGAACCAATGGGTCATGTCAAGTCTTGTTGGGTCCACTAGTATCAAGTCTAATTAAATAGTCTAATCCACTAACCAATAATAATACTTGTTACAATATGTATATATATATCATACGCATTATACATTAAATAAAATATAAACAAAATATTTATAATAATATAAAATAACAAAAATATCCCTATTCTGGAAATGTGGTAGTGACAAGTCTACCCCCCTTAGAAAAATTTTGTCCCCAAAATTTAAGACACCTCCTCTCTCTCTGGCCAGTCATAACATATTCATTATAATCTTCACTAGGGTCAAACCCCCAACAATCAAGGTCTAAGAAAGTTCTATCTAAAATCATACGATATGAAATTCTATGAAAAGAAAATAAATATGCATGGTTACAGTCTCTACCTGTCATATATTACAGTCTCTACCAGGGTTTAATATTAATTATATTCTAGTATAAAAATCACTGATACAAACTAAAGGTACTATGGAATCAATCAATCAATCAATCAATCAATAGGTGGAAAGGAATAGGAAGAAAGAACAGAATGTAACCTTCTCGCCCATCACCTGCAGCATCGGTCTCCTCGAAGATCATCGCATCGGTCTCCACGAAGATCATCGCAAATGCCCCGCCCTGCTGGGGTGGCTCCTTTCGTGGGTGTTGACCAATCTGCGATTCCATAGGTGGCCTAACTGGACAGCTTAGATTTGGAGCTGCATGCTGACCGGGAAGATAAGGAGCAAGGAGACAATCCCTTACTCGATGTCCTATAGCGTCACAGTGCAAACAAAGTCCCAGCTCACCCTACAGCTCTCCCAAATGTGACATGGCTTCTTACAGAAATAATAAGTGGGAGCCTGTTGGGTCTACCTCGGAGGATGCTGCTGATCCTGCTGTATTGGATCTTGTACTAGTATATAAAATTATTGAACCTGAGCTCTAGCTCGTGGGTGATACTCCAACTGGGACTAAGGTACAACATTCTGAACATGGGGACGCTTAGCCAGTCTCGTACTGCCACTAGCACCACCAACAGCATCACGATATCTCTTAGGCCTGAGGTCTAAGTCCTCCTCTATAATCTGAGCGTTTACCAAGATGTCCTCAAAGGTGGCGGTGAGATTCCCAGAAGTACGGGACTTGATCTCCCTTATCAGGCCCTTCATGAACTTCCTGGCCCTATTCCTTGGGTTTCACACCATGGACTAAGCAAAGCAACTCAAGCGACAGAACTTGGAAGAATACTCGTCAATCGACATGTTCCCCTGGACCAAGTCATGGAACTGACTCTCCAAGGCTCCCAAGGCAACGTCGAGAAAAAACTTCTCCTGGAAGAGCTCCTTTGAAAGCTTTCCAAGTCTGTCTCTGTGCATTAATCCTGGGCTTTGTGCGATACCAAGTAAGGAGGATATTAAACAGTTGGCTGCTGGCTACCTCTATTAGCAAGCTCTCCAGAATTTGGGCCAATCGTAGAATCCGTTCTATATCCTCTAACCAATCATCAACATAGAGTATCCCCTCGGTACCCTTGAATACCCGAGGTATCATCCTCTTAAAGTCCACTATAGTGCTTGGCCTCTGCTGCTCTGGCTGCCAGGATGCTGCTGGGCTACTCTCTCTACTGCCTGTAGGGCCACCTGATGGGCATTATCCATGCCCTCTCTCAATATTATGGTCTGAGCTCTGTGCGCCTCTGCTTGCACCCTCTACGCCTCAGCCTAAACACCCTGGGTTTTCGTCGATATCTTCTGGGCATCCACCAAGCCCTAGATCAAAGCAAAAATCTGTACCTCGTCAGCAGGCACACCTCCAGGAAAAGAAAACTGTGGCAGGGAAGAAAGGTTCTCCGAAACAGCCGAGGCAGCCCACTGGAAAGGTGGGGGAGGAGGACCCCCAAAATCTGTTGAAACTCCTATGTGGACAGAAGGTGATAGAATAGTCCCTAGCACTACCTAGGTAGGAGGTCGAGAAGTCGCTGACCGTTCTGAAGCTGCAGCTGCTCCAGATCGCTGTGATCTAGTCTTCTATGATATCCTGAAGACAGATAGAAACAAAGAAGTTAGTACGGCACAAGATACAACATCGTTAAAGAATGATAGCAATATTCAAAGAAAGCAAGTATTCAGAATGAATAGCAGTATCAATAAATTAGAAATATTTTTAGTTGTGACTGAGTATCCTCTTTTTCATTCTAGTATCCTATATCATATCGGAGCTCGCAGTAGTACAACTAAGTCGTTGCATTACCATAATATCACACTAATTGTGTAGCCTGACCTACATGGGCCACAAAAAAATATGTCATGACCTGCACCTGAATGATCGGGTACGAGTACGTGTGTATGTTCATCCTACATCGTAGCATCGATGGTAGAATATTGTATAGGTCATTACTAATTTCTATTATCTCACACAATATCCAACTCCATAAGGGGATAACGATATAATAATATATTATGAAATACTCAATCAAAATAATCTAAGAGAAAGAAATGGCACGATAGGATATAAACATTGAAGTCACAAAGTCATAATACTAGATAATCTATAATATCATATCCAACTAAATAAGTCTAACAATACGACACAAGTCTAGGAAAAATAATATCTCAATGTGTCTAAAGAGCTGGAGATAAATCTAGTACAAATGGTAAGAATGGTATCTAAATGTGATAAATGATGAGGGAAACAAAACTATATATATATATATATATATATATATATATATATATATATATATATATATATATATATATATATATATATATATATATATATACTAGCAATGGTACTATGAGGAATAAATGACCCGAAGAGTATGATATACCAGAAGGAAAATAAATAGACAAAGCAGGCAAAGTTGAATTTAAGAAGTATGATGTAGACAGTAAGTACTATAGCGAACTATGTGTTTGAAATACTAGTTTCGATATGTGTTCGGCTTGGGAACTTGTGCGATAGCTAAATGGCCCAGCTAACCATATGTGAAGTGTATGATTAATACTAATAATATTTTACACCTTATAATAGGAATATATATATTACTAGCATTTCTGTCACGACCCGCACCCGGTGTAGGGCCATAAGTACGTGGGTACGTCCAACCTACACTGCAGCATCAACGATAGAATATTGTCTAGGTCAACAATACTATCTAAATATCTCACACAATATATATAATGTACCTGTCAAGATATCTCAACTCCTAAATGGAGCACAATATGAAAATATGATAATGGTAAATAATACTCAATCACAATATAAAACTAGAGGAAGATATGGCACCATATGGAATAGAAGGAAAGAAATATAGAGTCACAATGCATTACAAGTCCAATAGTCTAATTACAACTCCATGATCTCAAATATAATACATGTCAAAAGTGTCTATTTGACATATAAAATATCATAAATAAACTAGCTTAGTCTCATCGACTGCTGGTACTATCTCAATAGGATCTACGGGTGTTATCTCAACAGCCTCGTCATCCTGTGGCCCGTAGTGTGTAAGACACCAGTCCTCTAATGAATCATCTGAAAAATACATCCAATCAGGATTGTAGCGAAGTACAACCCAATAGTAGTTTCAATAATTGACCGAAACTGTAAAACAACAATTACAATAAAAATAAGCTACAAAGCACTAATATAATTTTTTAGGCCAATTCTAGGTCACACTAGTCCAACTAGGTCAAACTAGGCCAAAGATTGACTTTTATGGTCAAATTAGCTACTTCTAGGTTGTATGAGTTTATGTCTAGGTTATCGGGTCCATACACTGGTTATCTAGGCTATACTAGCTATTACAAGTTACTAGAGTAACATAACTACTAAGTACCAATACATAACGTATACGTATATACAACACTAGCTATCCTTTAGCTAACACTAACTTAGTACTGATTATATTGGCTTTGAGTCATCTCAGTATCGATATCTAACTACCCTCTTGATACCCAATACCAACATCCAAGGATACGACCAAACCTTTAACACATATACTAACTAACTTACTCACTAACTTATATTAACTGTTAACAATATCAAACTTACTACTTAATAATATACTAACTAATACTAACACACTACTATACTCATCAACTAATACCTTATTATAGCTCATTTCTAACATGTACTAACAATTACTAGCACTGTTACCTAATTAATACCATACTCAACTGATATCACATTAATAGCTGATATCTAACTAATACTTACTACAGCTAAGTGTTGATATCTAACGTTCATTTATATGACTAACTAACTTAACTACTAACTTAACAACTAACATTCATACTAACAAACGAAATACTAATACCCATCTCCATAGGACACTAAGTATCACCATCTCTGATACTCCACACTCGAACAAGTCTGAAACAGACTTGCTCCACTGCATAGGATAAAGTGCCCCCTAACTGTTATTGATTGTTGGTCACAACTGGGTTGAGACAAACCCAGTCCCCACAGTCCACCAATTACTCAACTATCAGGAACCAAAGCTAAAATTAAACCTTACTTCTTAGCCTTAAAGCTAACTGATTGTTGCTACTGCTATTGTTGTTGTTGATCAAGGCAGTATATTACTATCTGCTGCTGCTATTGAACTCCCCAAATATGCTATTGCCCGACCCCCCTTAGATCTGAGTACTCCACAATAGCAACCCCACAGCACTGCTGCTGTTGCCACACTTAAACCCAGGTAACACCCCACTTCACCTTGTTGCTACTGCAGTTTGGTTCTTCCAATTAGACAGTGAACTTATTATACTGTCTCATATTAACCCGATTGCTCCTTCTAACACACATCATTCCTCCATACTAGCACAATATCAACAAGCCACAAACTCACAACATTAGTATATAAATATATACACATATATAAATATCTAGCATGTACACATATATCATATTCATATATATAACATACTCACACACATACTAGATCATAAGTCAAACACTTGGTATGCAATCTATGATACTTTATGATACATACTCAAATAAAGAGTCAAAACTCATAATTCTCTATAATAACATATATACATCTCAATTAGATATAATAATAACTTATATAACAAGTTATAATAGAAATTGAAGAGAATAAACACAAATCACCCAAAATGAGCCCTGTATCGCAAAGTATCATAAAATACCATGATACTATAAGCCCCCTTATTTTGGGATAGGGTTAATTTGATAATTTATAATTATTTTTATTATTTTGTTTAATTAGATAGATTTAAAGAATTAATTTCTAAAATCCTTTTTAATATATATGACACTTTGCCATGGCTTTGATATTTTGAGCAATGCCCGACTTTTTTTTTAACAAAATTTATATTACTAATCTTGATTGTATCTAGTATAATTGGACCATGGGTGTTGCATTATTTTGATGTCCACCATGCTCTAAAAATATTGACAACCATTTAGAACCGCGGTTACCGTAAAACTTCCTTCATTAGACTAGAATTTGACCCAAACCAAACCCAAATACATGTAGGCATGTAGTGCACCCAAATATCCTCATGTATATATATATATATATATATATATATATATATATATATATATATATATGTATTATATTAATTTTTTTTCTATTTATCCAACCAATACCCAAACCTTATCAACACCAAATCCAATAACCGACCAACCAACCAACCCCTCTCATATTCGGCGAAGAGCAGCCCCTATTGTGGCTGAACCCTATTAGAACTAGGAAACCTCCTCCTATATTTAAATATATTTAAAAATCGCATATATATATCAACTTATCACCAAGCCCTAATCCTAACCATAACAAATCTCTTTCTTCCTCTTATGGCTGACCCCTCCCCTCTCTCCAACATGTAAGAGCAGCCCCCTTCCACCATATCTTCCTCACAACATCATCTCCTTCACCAAACAACCCCTCATCTCTTTCAAAAGCTTCACTTTTCATCATCCTTCCACCATCTCTCCATCCAAACACCATTAAACCTCCAAGAAGAACCCCCTCTTCCCCATAAACATATCAAGAACCTATTATCATCGTCAACAACCCATCAAAAGAGAAGCAGCAAGCAAAACATAAGCAAGGAGGAGTGTTTCTTGGACAAGAAGAAGCACCATCATCCAATCTTCCAAAGTTTTTAGTAAATCTTAAATCTTTCTTTCTCAAATCCCATGGCATGATCCTTTTAGGTTATGTAAAATTATTGATTTAGAACCCATATTTTGCCATCTTGTTCTCATATTAGAATATATGGATTTATCATGATAGGTTGGTGATAATTCGCTTGTCGGTAGAACTAGTTTTGAGACTTTTAATGCGATTACTTGTGGGAATTATTATTAATTTTTAAAAATAAATTAATAGATACTTATTTGCTATAAATTAAGTATTTTAAAATTATTTTCTATTATTTTAATGTCAAATCTGAACCCTATAATTAAGGGCCACTAGCCTAGGTTTTCGCGTAATTTTGTGGCATAGTTTTGCCCATAAATAAGGGTTGTTTTGGATGAAATAAAGAGGTAAATATTTTTTGAGATTAAATTAGAATATAATATAATATAAAATATTTTTTTATAAATATAAACCATACTAATGGACTGGCAATGTCCCGAACAAGTTTTGGACAAAACTAGTCAACCTAAAGTAGTCATAATCTTAAAATATGTTATTTTGTCAAATCTGAAAATTAATTCTTAAAATGAATATAAATTATATTTAAATTAAGATTATATGATTTATTATGATTTATGTTCATTTCATTTAATTGGGGACTTAAGCTTAAATTTTGGAAGTCAAAAATCAAGAAACTAGGTTCCGATACCCTATAAAAGGCATCAAAGTTGTTAGAAATAATAACGGACTTGGTTGTACATGACAAAGAATAAAATTATATAAATAAGTTATAATTACGAGAATTCTTGATTAGGCCCTTAAGCATTTAATTGGTGTTTAGGTCAATTGAATTCCGCAGGAGTGGACGCGGGACCAACTTTGCAACTACATACTGTGGATCCAGACAAGTATAGGGTTGATGTACTTGTTGAGCATAGGGCCATTATAAATTATTTATTTTATATTATTTAAGCATTAGACATTATATTTGTGTGATAGGGTTGATGTACTTGTTGAGCCTAGGGCCGTTATACGATACTTTGTGTTCGAACAAGATTCGGGTACCGACAACCTACAAACATTATTTGCACATCCAACCATAGGACATGGGACATGATATTCATATGACAGAGTCTTTCTCGACTTTTTTGTGGTACTTGGACTCTGGATAGGACTACAGGATGTATGATATATGGATGATTATAGTGATACATAGTGACTAAGACTTGTGCTGATAGTTAGAGGTCATGATCTTGCGTGTCTTGATTGAGACGTGAGGTTACATTGGGTGAGGAGAGTCTTCATCGTGCTCTGGGCATATTTTACTTATTACTATTTATTGTGTATTAGGCTTTAGGTTCTCTCTGCAGAATCTAAGGTATTATATATATATATATATATATATATATATATATATATATATATATATATATATATATATATATATACAGCTTCCTTCTGGTTCCCCCACACGGAGCCTTGAGTGTACTATTATATTACGAAAGTATCCCTTGAGATCTTCTGTGAGTAACAGCTCGGGGTACGATACTATACTCTCATTTGCATATCATATAGTTGGTCGTAGTAGCTTTACCCATTTTAATAATATTATACTGTTTACTTATGGCTTGAGAGTTTATTGTACCTTGCTATGTCCCCTGAGGACCTGGATATAGATTATGTCCCCAAGTATAGACGAGGAGGTTTACCCTGAGATTTATGAGTCAGGAGCTGATATCGGAACAGTACCAACAGCCGAGGATGATGTGGTACCGGAGGACTTCTCTTGAGTTCTCTGATTCTCTTTATGTATGATGCCTTGTGATTCTTAGATATGGACTTGGATATTGTGACTATAGGGCTGGTGTATTTGGATATTTTTCTCTCTCATTATTTTGATATGGGTTATTCTCCATAATATTTATTTATTATATTGTGATAGACAGTTTCATATATGTTATTGATGGTTGAGAATGTTTTATCATCTTGCCTCTTGTTTATGAATTGGTGGATGAGATTAGATACATAGACTATGACACATATTGTAGACCATTGTAGTTATATTATAGCTTAAGTGCACTCTAAAGGGTCCATTAAATTAGATTTTTCCATTGGAGTTATGCTGCTGGCCATTGCCATGAGGCTAATCCCTTGGTATTTTGGGACTGATACGTGACATAGTTTTTGTGGTGGCCCATACAGGTCCTGATTAAATTATTTCAGTTGCGTTACTGTACCGAGCGAGCCAGTGTTAGGATAAGTTTGTTAGAATCTCAATCCATAATTGCTATTGGAACTTTCTTTGAATTCTAATTTCGTCCTTGAACCTCAAAATCATATTCATTCATACTTCCTTTGAACTCTTATTCATTAATTCTCGTCTTTTCCTATCTCGAAGAGATGAACACTTGTGCGCGGTAATTTTTCCAGAAGATTCTCGTCAAGATGAAGAAGTCATATTTGGTAGAATATTTGTAAGAAAATGGGTACTTGAGTAGGAAAGATTATGGTAGATGATTTCTAGATGTTAGAAATAGAATAGATTAAGGGAATTATTTGTAATAACCTAAACCAAGGTGGACTATATCAATTGTCTAGATTATAAGTGATGTGGTACTATTAGATAAATCTTTTAGATGAATGTAAGTCATTTTTTATGAGGATATAACCGTTTGCCCATCCAGTCTTAGTCAACTTGATTTTTGATAGTTAACTAAACCATGCATTGATATATCGCGATCTGAAGCCCCAATATTGCTTTTACATATCGTCTGTATTACGTCTATTCAAATATAATCTTTTATTTATTTGAGTCTAGGACTGATGTAAGCTGAGTCACACTGGCAAATCCCAAGTACCTATACCCAGATACCTAGTCCACTCAAATGAACCAAAGAACCTATTGTCACGCCCCAGTCCCAAAATACACGGGACCATACCACGTGGCATTGGCCAGCTGACACGTCTCCGAGGATATCCTAATTTAATGGATCCTAACGAAGAGTGCTACACTTTTCTACTTACTAACAAGTCCAATATCAACAACAGGTAATCTAATCTCATCCACAATATAATCAGCAAGAAATACCAAAATAAATACTGGAAATAAACATCAGTCAGAAATATCAAAGTACAACCCAAGATGTCTGGTGGGAAAAAACCTACTCCTATGACAAAATAAAAGTACATAATGACAGATAAAATAAATAATGACTAGGGCATCGGCTGACTAGATAATGATGCACCCAATCCTAGGCAGAAGGCCTACCAACTGATCACGAGAACTCTGACGGTAACACCTCTAGCTCCTCCTCGGTAGCGTACCTCGTCTCTTGTCCGGGTCCATATACTGTGGGATAATATGCCTCGTCCAAATCTGGAAAGGGCCAGGTCCTCAGAGGGACATAACAAGATATAAAAATACATGCCATAAAGTAAATACTGTAAAAACTCAAGGGTGAACTAACAAGCTAAGTAAAATGCAATGTGAAGACAACCTTGGTACGTATGGGTAGGTGAAAGGTATAAAATGTAGTGTCGAGCCAGAGGCTATGTATCTGGCATTAGCTATAAACTGGATGCCAGATGTATATGCTGACTACATCACCGATCATGATAGCGCGCAGCTAGTAACCTCTACCGGATGTATCGACAAGCATATACTCCCATAACCGGGTAGCACTGATCCCATAACCGGGTAACCTGAGTCCATAACCGGGTAACACATGTCCCATAATCGGGTAATACTGAGGCTCACGGCCCCACAGTTTACTCTGAAACTACGACAGCCAAATATTTGTCCCATACGCCTACTAATTGTCTACCCCGCCCAATGTCAATGTACAAGTCGCAAATACGACGTGGACACCTCATACTATAATGCAAGTCTCTAGAGTAATAAACAACTAAGCTAATTACCGTCACACGTACTGCTCACACTAATGGCCAGTCAGTCATGAGACACGCGTCCCTACATGAACTCACTCTGTGACGTGTAATGTTACGTGTCAAGGCCTGGGGAGTCATACCGATAACTTCGCAACTTTAGGTGGGTCCACTAGACTCTAAGTTAGACACAAGTCCTAACGTCAACGCCTTCATTGACTGCACCCGAGTCTCTCTCGGACGCGCATAATTAAAATAATAAACATGCAGCTAATAATACAGAATTTAAACAGTACAATGAGACAAGGTATACTTGCCTGAACTCTGGTGTGCGCAAGCAATGCTCTGGAATCAGCAGTCAAGGTAGCACCGTCTCGGATGCCTACGAACAGATAACAATAATTATAAACCTCTATATTACACTATGCTTAACTACTTATGCTAACATAGTACATGCACACATACATAACATATGTACATATACATACATCAAATAAATTAATAACTTATTTACATATATACATTGTATATTGAATAAACATATGTACATATATAACTATACATATATATAACACATATATACGTATATACGTACACACTAAACATATATACATAATATCTGAAATAACAACATATGTCCATAAAATATATACATAAATATTATTTACATAAAATACACATTTAAATAAACATATGTATATAAACACAAATATAATACTTATATTTTTATATACATTATATGATACATATATACATTTATATACAAACATACATATAAATAAATGTACATTATATATATGATATTAAATAGCATATATATATATATATATATATATATATATATATATATATAATATAATACATTAGATATGGTATATAAATACATTATATAAATACAACCGTACATATATAAAGACAAATATTCATTAGATATTATATACAATAATACATTAATACATAATATAAATACATTATATAAGTACAATAATACATATATATATATATATATGATACAAATAAATAACCACATATATATGTAAACAAATAACATAAATAAATATACGTTCTATATATATACCTTATATACAATTTACACTTTATATAAATATGTTATATATATACACATATTCAATTATACACTATATATAAGTATATACTATATATATGCAATTATACACAATTATACACTATATATATATATAAGTATATACTATATATATACATAAATACACAATCTATACATTATATATAAATATATACTATATATATATACATATTACACACAGTATATACAATATATATATACTATATATATATATATATACATTATACATAGTTTATACAGTGTATATGAATATATACTATATACGTATACATTATACACACATTTATATACCATAACTAAATATATATTATATATAATCATACCGTACTGTGTCGTGTCCAGGGGGGTGCATGTCCGCCGTGCGGTCATCGCCGGTAAGGGGCGACGAAGCTCCGGCGGGGGCTCGGGAACAACAGCTGTGGCAGCTCCCTGGAATGGCAGTAGCAGCAGCAGTTGCAGCAGCTGCGGTGGCGGCCGGCGGTGGCAGTGGCGGTGGTGGCGGTTGCTGGCAGCGGGGGAAGCATGTGCTGGTCATGGGGAAGGCGGCGTCAGGGTGGCATGGGGTGGTTGGCGGTGGTCAGGCGGGTTGGGGAGATCGGGGTCGGTTGGATGGAGTTGGCGTTGTGGTGTTGGCGCGGGTGTGACGACGGGAAAAGGAGGAGGGTGGTGGTAGTGGCGATGGTCCTGGTGGTAGTGGTGAGGGGGACGATGCTGGTGGCGGTGGCGACGGGCTGAGGGCAGTGGCAGGGCGGTTGAGGGAAGTGGAAAGGGGGAGGTCGGGTGTGATGGTGTTGATGGTGAAGATGATGTTGACGGTGGCAGTCTGTGCAGGTGGCTGGGGGAGGTGGTCCGGCGGCTAGGGGAAGGCCCGGCGTCGACTGGGAAAAGGTGGCGGCCAGGTGCTACGGTGGTGGCGGCCTGGAAGTCCGGCCGGAGGAGGGAGAAGGGGAGTCGGGCAAAGGGGTGGTCGGCTAGGGTTTAGGTATTGAGTTTGCAAATGTGAAAATTAGGATGAAGAAATTATTTATACATGTAGATTTTTGGGTTTTTGTTGACCTAGGAAGTTTGGGCTTGGTCAACCCCTCTTAGGATTGGGCCTTGGGCTCACATGAGGATGTTTGGGAGGGCTATAATTTGCATTAATTAAATTGAATGCTAGGTTCAATTGAGGGGCGATGTTGTGCGTTTGCACATTCCGAAAAATTATGAAAAAATTCATGTGAAGGAGAAATTGGGTTTCCTTCATGCATTGTCCAATAGTGTGGATACCTCAATGCATTTTTGCATAAAAATGCCCAATAATTGGGAAAATTGTACAAAGATAGAAATTAGGTTTTAATTAATTAAAATATCGTGCATGGTGTTCTGGAATTAATTAGAAGTACATGGGATTAAAATTAGGTGGGTCACAAGTGTCATGGATATAGAGGATTCCGTGTAGAATATTAACAAAATTCGGGTTGCACAGAACGGTCAAGATTGTGTCTCCAATTTCGATTGGAACGCACAAGGGTACAAAGTCATACTTTATTTAGAAATAACTAATAACGTCTGCGACAAATGTTGTGTGACTAAAATATAGCACAAGAGAGAGTGGTCATGAGTTATACAAGGGTCAGAATGGTAGGTTAGCACGTCTAGGAAAAGTGTATGGAATTCGTAGGAAGGTAATGGCTAGTGAGGTGCTCCAATTATCGAAGCAACAGTAAGGTGCACTAGAAGATTTAATATTGTACAAAATTCTAAAATGCTATAATCTAATTCTAATTATCTCCAAATTAAATCTAGTCTCTTTATCTAAGTTAAGTAAACCTAAATTTGGTTGAGGGGGTTTACACCTATCCACCAAATCAGGCCACATTCATTTACAAAGTCTACCATACAAAGAGACCGAACTCGGTTACCCTTTTGGTATGAAATCAACCAGTTCAATAGCCCCTGATTTCTTGGCCCAACGGTTATAAATTTGAATTAAAATCCATCCTAATTCTGGTCGAATTATGTTTGCCTATACCCTATAAATAGGATTGGAATTCTTCATTCTTACTCACTCAACCATTCTTAAGTATTCTATCCTATTATGAGCAAACCTCTAAAGCCTTAACTTTCCCATCTCAAAGAGCAACTACCTAGCCTTCCTAGTGCCAAGTGCGATCTAGGTCTAGAAGTCTTCTGAGTTGTAAAGAGCTTTATTCCATCAGTTACTCTCTCTCTAAGCTGTGAAGTTGTGAGACTTCAGATCAAACCTCGTGGTGTAAAGAAGTGACAAGCCTTCAGATCAAATCTTGTGATTCACTATTAGTGATTATAGTGGATAAAACTCCGAGCTTGAGTTCTCGGGGCTAAACTAGTCCTCTTAGAGGAAAACTAGTATACATCTTGGTGTTTTCGTTTGCTTTCTCTCTCTACTTTACTGCTTTACCTTACTTTATTTATATACACTGTTAGTTAGCAATTGCCTTCATTCTGATAATCTTAAATTGGGTAGATTATTCTGCTGCACTCTATTCACCCCCTCTAGAGTTGCCTAACGGTCCTTCAATTGGTATCAGAGTTAGTTCTCTTAATATTTGGCTTAACATCCTAAGAGACTTATGGCAACTATTAGATCTATCCACACCAATAATGGTGAAGGCCAGTCCACAAATAGGCCACCCTTATTTGATGGTACTAACTACACGTACTAGAAGACACGTATGAGCTTCTACCTAAAGTCACTTGATTTTGACCTTTGGGCTGTAGTAGTAGAAGGATACAAGAAGCCACCTAGAATAGTCATAGATGGTAATCTTGTAGATAAGCCTCATGATAAGTACACAAACACCGAAAAAAAATAAGCTAGTCTTGATGCTAAAGTTATTAACGCTCTATTTTATGTTGTAGACAAAATTAAATTTATCAGGGTCTCCACTTGCGGAACTTCGCACGATGTATGTAAATTTTTGGTGGTCACTCATGAAGGAACCTCCCAAGTGAAGGAATAAAAAATAAGTCATCCAACATAAGAGTATAAAGCATTCAAGATGAAGCAAAATGAGACGATTACTCAAATATTTACGAGATTCCTAGACATCGTCAATCCTCTATTATCACTTGGCAAGGAGTACAACAATCACGAGAAGATTCGCAAGGTACTCAGGGGACTCACCAAGAATTGGAGTCCCAAGGCCACTGCAATCATAGAAGGGAATAATCTTACTACGATGACCCTCGAGACGCTCATGGACAAGCTGATGACTCATGAGATGGATCTCAAGGAATTTGAAGAACCTACTCCCAAGGAAAAAACGATCGCTCTGAAGGCATATCATAAAAAGGTCACCAACTATAACTCCGACGATAATGAGTCTCAAGATGAGGAAGTTACCCTAACCACCAGAAACTTCAGAAAATTTCTAAATCTTGAGAAATCAAAGAAGAAGGAGCTGACTAACAACAGTAATGAATAGCCTATATGATACAACTATAAGAAGACAGGGCATATAAAGAAAGATTGTCCAACCCTAAGAAAAGGAAATTGTCACAACTACTCATCCAGAAGAACATCATCACAAAAATATGCAAACACTAGTATTTGGCACGAAAGTAAAGCTAGTGATTCCGAAGAAGAGAATCCTCGAGAAGCAGCAATCCTATGCTTCATGGCGTTAGCCGATCAGGTAACAGATAACAACTCTTATGATAATTTTACTTTTGATGAACTAGGTATTGCTTTTAGTGATCTTCTTGATGATTTTAGAAAACTTAGAAATAAGTACAAGCATGCTAAGAAAGATGTTCTAGAATGTCAAACTGAAATAAAGAGACTAACATCTCTACTAAGTGAAGTAAATGATACCTCAAACAATTCAGACAAGAATTCTAGACTTAAGCTTAACCTCCACGAGGCACTTTCCAGTCTTGACAAGAGCTCTCAGGAGAACGCTAAACTTAAGAAAGAACTCAAATCTGAAAAGAAGAAGTATTCCATTGCTGCACGTAGAATAGATGCTCTCACTGCTAAATATGATAAAGTATATGCTACCTCTAAAAAGTTAGATATTAGATTGGGTAAACAGGTCGAACAAACCTCCACCCAACCTAACACGAGACATGTAGCAAGACAAAAGAATACTCACAACTATGCTCCTACCTACATGCATAATAGTTCATGCAATCATCATGCACATAGAACCAAACACAATCATGCATTCTATTATAGAAGACTAAAAAGAAATGTTCCACACAATCATGCATTATATTATAGAAGACCACAAAGAACTGCTTCACACAATTATATCTATCATTCTGTACCAAACATCAATCACACATCTGTATGTCACTACTGTGGTAAGAAAGGACATATATCTAGATTAAGTAGAATAAGAAAATTAGTAGATATAAATGTTTATGCATGGGTACCAAAAACTAATACAATAAGACCCTCAATAAAATGGGTACCAAGGGTTATATCTATAACTTGTTTTATAGGTGGACCAACCCTCCCATGCTAGAAGAAAATAGATTTTCGATAGTGGTTGCTTACGACATATGACTGGTGATGATAACCTATTTACAACGCTATCGATGAAGAAAGAATGTTATGTCTCCTTCTGCAATAAACTCAAAGGATACATTATTGGTAATGGTAATATAGGTGGTCCTCCCTATCCTTTCATAAAATACATTTGTCTAGTAATGGAATTAAAACATAACCTACTCAGCATCAGTCATCTAACTGACCATGGTTATGGTATTAACTTCGTTAAAAATAAATATTTTATTTATGAAAGATCCACTGGTAAGGTTATCTTTGAAGGGAACAGGGAAGATAATATATACTGACAATGCAGGCAAATATCTATACGCCAACAAAGATGATAGTTGGTTATGGCATATGTGTCTAGGACACGCAAACATGGACACTATTGCAAGACTATCTACAAAGAAACTCGTAAGAGGCTTACCAGAGATTACTTTCAAGAAAGGTATGGTATGTACTGACTGTAAAAAGAATAAAGCTACTAACTCTTTCTTTAAATCAATCAACTCTGTAGGTACCTCTAGACCTCTCCAACTCTTGCATATGGACTTATTTGGACCCAGCAGAGTCGCCAGTCTTGGCGGTAAGCTTTATGCTTATGTTATTGTTGATAATTTTTCTAGATACACATGGGTTTCTTTTCTTGCAAATAAAAATAAAGCATTTTCTGAATTTGTCACTTTTTGCAAAAAGGTTCAAAATGAAAAAGGTTTTATGATTACTCATATCCAAAGTGATCATGGAAGCAAATTCGAAAATAGTTATTTCAAAAGATTTTGCAATAAAATAGTTTTGTGATGAATTTTCTTGTCCTAGAACTCCACAACAAAATGGTGTTGTAGAGCGGAAGAATAGAACTCTTGGCGATATGGCTAGAGTCATGTTAAATCAGTATAACCTTCCGAAATACTTTTGGACTGAAGCTGTAAGTACTTCATGCCTTATTTTGAATATGGTGCTTATTCGACCTATATTGAAGAAAACCCCCTATGAACTTTGGTTTGGTAGAATCCCCATAATTAGTTACTTTAAAGTTTTTGGCTGCAAATATTTTATTCTTAATACAAAAGATAATCTAGGGAAATTTGACTCCAAGGCCGATAAAGGTATTTTTCTAGGTTTTGCCGCCAAAACTAAAGGATTCAGAGTATTCAATAAAATCTCATTGACTGTTGAAGAATCAATCAATGTTACATATGATGAACACAAGATTCAAGCACTAAACGAAAGCGACGATGAAGGTAGTCAACCCACAACCAATAAGACATCAGAAGATACAAACAGTACAAGTCATCCGAAAAGTCTACCAAGGAAACTAAAGTTTTCAACAGATCATCCTGAAGACTTGGTAATAGGTGATGTATCAAAATATGTAAGTACACGTTCCTCAAATAGAGATATAATTGCAAATATTGATTTTATTTCTCAAATAGAACCTAAAAATACTGATGAAGCTTTTGTTGATAAAATTTGGATTTTTGCTATGCAAAAGGAACTCAACTAATTTGAACGCAAGCAAGTTTGAGAACTTGTTCCTAAACCTAATAATTATCCGAGCATTGGTGCTAAAGAGATTTTTCAAAATAAATTAAATGAGAATGGTTCAGTTAAACGTAACAAAGCACGTCTCGTAGCTCAAGGATACAACCAAGAGGAAGGTATCGACTACAATGAGACTTATGCTCCTGTTACTAGACTTGAATCTATCCGAATGCTATGCTCTTTTGCTAGTTTTCATAACTTCAAACTTTTTCAAATGGGTGTTAAAAGTGCTTTTCTAAATGGAGTTATCAAAGAAGATATTTTTGTCAAACAAACCCCTGGTTTTGAAGATTTCAAACACCCTGACCACGTATTCAAGTTATGAAAGGCTCTATACGGACTCAAATAAGCCCCCCATGCTTGGTATAAACGTCTTAGCTTCTTTCTACTTGAAAATGGTTTTTCAAAAGAAAAAATTGATACTACTCTTTTTATAAAATCTTCTGCAGATTTTTTGTTATTAGTGCAAATATATGTTGATGATATCATATTTGGATCTACTAATGAGATGCTATGTAACAAATTTTCTAAGTGTATGTAAAGTAAATTTGAGATGATCATGATGGGAGAACTGACTTTCTTCCTAGGATTGCAAATCAAAGAAAATTCACAAGGAACTTTTATCCATCAGGCTAAGTAAAGGAAAGATTTGGTGAAAAATTTCGACATGGATAATACAAAGCCTATCAGAACTCCAATAACATTATCCACTAAGCTTGACCATGATGAAAGTAGTAAACCAATAGACATAAGTAAGTATCGAGGTATAATTGGTAGTTTATTATATCTCACTGCTAGTCGTGCAGACATTATGTTTGTTGTATGTCTTTATGCTAGATATCAGGCTAATGCTAAGGAATCATATTTGTGCGCAGTTAAGCGTATTTTTAGATACCTTAAAGGAACTTTTTTGCAGGCTTATGGTATCCTAAAACTACGTTATTTGACCTTGCTGGTTACTCGGATGCTAATTTTGCTGGATGCAAAGTAGATCGAAAAAGCACCAAAGGCACATGTCATTTCCTAGGAAAGTCTCCAGTCTCCTAGTTTAGTAAGAAACAAAATTTTGTTGTATTATCAACAACTGAGGCAAAGTATATCGCCGCAGGACGTTGTTGTGCTCAAATTTTGGCAAACCCTAGAAGACTTTAATCTGCACTATAAGAATATTCCTATTTTCTGTGATAACACTAGCACCATTAATCTCACCCAAAATCCAGTTTGCCACTCACGCAATAAGCATATAGAAATCCGTCATCATTTTCTAAGGGATCATCAATTACACGAAGATATTTATTTAGAGTATGTGGACACGAATCATCAATTAGCAGACATCTTTACTAAACCTTTAGCTGAAGATCGGTTCAGCTTTATCCGTCGAGAATTAGGTCTTTTGAATTCTGA
Source organism: Iris macrosiphon (assembly GCA_036927795.1). Lineage (NCBI taxonomy): Eukaryota > Viridiplantae > Streptophyta > Magnoliopsida > Asparagales > Iridaceae > Iris > Iris macrosiphon. The sequence goes on along the minus strand of JAYESA010000006.1, from coordinate 93,301,764 downwards.
TAAAATATAAGAATCATAAGATCTTTTCAAAATTTTTGTCACACTTTTCAAAAAGGTTTAAATTTTTTGGATACAAGCCGAAAGGGCCCTTCTGTCAAAAATATGTAAATAACATTAAGCAACACGGTATGTAAGTGTCTTCGGACCACCGCTAGCTGGGATCCGGCCTTTATAGCTACTCCGAGATGATTTAAACTCTTGAAATTTATAATTTAAGTTCAACACTTATTATTCTGTATTTATATCAAGTCAAGAAAGACATAATATCGATTAAAGTTACATTGAGATTCTGAAAATAAATGTCAACAGAATTCGGACCGAACTCGGGCCGAGATCGGACCAAACTCGCTCCGAGATCGGACCGAACTCGGTTAGTTTAATTCCAGAATATAATATATCATTTAATTATCTTCCTAATTTAGGTTTTTGCTACTCTATATATAGATTATTTCGTTGCTCATTCATTCAGACCACGAAAATCATTCCTCCTTCACAAATAAAATCTTAGCTTTTTCTCCTACATCCTCTCCCAATAGCCCCTAAAAGGAAACAAGATTCTTTTTCTGACTCTTTTTTCTGTCCCATTATGCCAAACTTAGGAGAATTCGACGGTTTCACCTTTCGAAGCTCAAAATTTGAAATGATTGGTTTAATGACTTCTCCAAGAGATACATCTGTTTTGGCCATCCTATTAATTTTTTTTTCAACACATAGACTATCTACCTACTCTTCAAAAACTTCAACTAGAAGAATTTGTTACAACCCGTACCAAAATTTATACCAATGTTATTCAAATGTTCTATTGTAACTTAACATATGAACATGATACTATTTTATCTAGAGTTCGTGGCATTCTAATTGAATTCGATGTGAATAACTTAGGTAAAATACTACGCATTTCCGCTGATGGACAAACCTTAGTCAACATCACGCAAGTTCAATTCGACTATGACTTAACCCTAGATTATTTCAAGAATATCCTTTGTCAACCTCTTGAATGTCCACGTAATAAATTTTATGCTAGATATTTGAATGGTCACTTCTTTGAAATGCATCGTATTATCTTTTTAACTTTTCTACCTAAGAAGACTTGCTTTGATGAGGTCTCTTATCTAAAAATGTCAGCTTTATATCACTTATATTTTGATATTAACTTTAATATTTTCCAGACCATCTTATTTCAACTATTTCAATGTTGCAAGAAACGGCGCCTACTACTATATGCTATGTACTTGCCAACCATTTTTAGTTATTTTGATATTCCCTTGGATACTTGTCCAAATCTTGAGAAACCTTTATATCTCAATAGAATTCAGAGATTTGAGCCAACTATGCTTCTACCTTATAACTCATTATCAAACTCCAACACTTATCTTGTTGATTCCGTCCATCCTGTTGATAAACAACCGCAAACCTTAGAGTCTATTTTCAATATGTTGCGTGATCGCTTCCACCAAGAAGATATATGTAATCGTGTTATTGATCATCGCCAAACTCTTTAGACTTGGGCTCTTGGCAACACTTTGATAGATATCCAGTACACCCTATCGAAGCACCCAGCCGGACCTTTTCCGATTTTTCGAAATCCGAATCAACAAGGATTTCGTATTGATCATCCCTATGTTCAGTAATATTTGGATCCAGCTGATGCCTTCTTTGATCCAAAAAGAATAGTTGAACCGAATGATGAAGATGATGAACATGAAAACTAGTTATTCAATAGATTTAAATGTTTAAAAAGTTTACTTTTAGATGCTCTACTATGATGTTTTCACTACACATATGCTTTTGTATGTTTTCTTTTCAAATGAATAAAAGTTTAAATTCAAAATTTTCTTTTGTCATTATATATTATCCTGTTTACAATTTACTCTCTTATTTTTTTGTCAACTCACCGATTTGGGGGGAGCATGCCATTTCGATCAAATAACAACAGGAGAGAAAGATATACATGATACTAGCATACAAGACGATACTTGACTGACATTGTCTTCAGCATATCAACTCCTCCACAGTTACGGGGAGCCTTGTATATCAAAGACTTGCATTATCATTTATAGTTTGTCAATTATCAAAATAGGGAAGATTGTTGGTCCATCCGGTCTCAGACAACTTAATTTTGATAGTTAACTAAACCATGCATTGATATGTCATGATCTGAAGCCTCAATACTGCTTTTATATGTCATCTGTATTATGTTTATTCAAATGTAATATTTTATTTATTTCAGTCTAGGACTGATGTAAGCTGAGTCGTACTGGCAAATCCCAAGTACCTGTACCCAAATACCTAGTCCACTCAAATGAACCAAAGAATCTATCCACCAAAGAACATTATGTACACTGTTAGTTCATTTAAGATTATCAGAAATCAATTATCATTTACTATCTTTATATACACTGTTAGTTAGCAACTGCCTTCATTCTGATAATCTTAAATTGGATAGATTATTTCGCTGCACTCTATTCATCCCCCTCTAGAGTTGCCTCACGGTCCTTCAATAACATTATGTTTTGATAAGATAGTTTGATTTAAGGTGGGTAGGCTTCTATGTGATTTGAAAAAAGGGTATTTTATTTTAAATTGAGAAAAAAATTGATAAGATAAGAAGCTAGAGATATATTGAATTTTAAATTTTAAGACGATTATGATGTAATAGATTTAAAATTTTAAATTAAAATATTTTGGACGAATTTAATTGTTGTGGAGTTTAGATTTCAAGAACAAATATTAGTTTAAATAAAGAGTTAAAAATTTGATATAGCAATGTTGACGATTTTGTTAAACCATCAGTTTTTGAAGATTATGATATGATTGAATTTGTGTTTAAATTTAAAGGAGATTATGCTGATTGATTTAAATTTAGATTTGAAGTATCTTGAAGCATTTAAATTTTGTGGAGTTTAAATTTGAAGATTTTGATAAGATTTGACTTGGAATCTAAATTTGAGAATTTTAGGATATGGAGAGGTAGCACATTGGTGAATCTCAATTTTAAGATTTTATAATTATTTTATTTTTTGAGTATTGTTTGAAAAATAATAATATAAAGGAAAAGATTGAGAGAATTGTTTTAAATTCAAATTTCGTAGATGAGAATTTGAATTAAAATTTATTCAGGAAAATAAGCAATGGTTGGATTTAAATTAGAGGATTGGATTTAAACTTGAATTATTGAGATTGAGTTATTAAATAAAGGTTTGAGGAATTGCATTTAAATTGAAAATTTTAAATGATAAAATTTTAACTTTTAAAACTTTGAGAATAGTTTGATAAAATAGATTTATATTTCCATGAAAAAAATTTTGAGGTTAAATAATATTTGGTGAATTTGAGTAAGTTTTGCGATAATTGTTGAATTGAAGGTTAGTAAAAATTATGGTGTATAAATTGTGGTTGATTATATAAATAAAAAAATATAGAGGAGTAAAATTTGATGGAACAATTTCTGGAATTCAAAATTTTAGATGAGTTATTTTAAACTTTATGATTGGATTTAAATTTTAAGAATAGATGGAATTAAATTAAGTTTTGATATTTGATAAGATAAAGATATATTGTATTAAAGATTATAAATTTTGGGGATTTGATTTGATCTTAGAAGGTTGGTTAGAATTAGATATGTCATATATGAATTATTTTGTTGGGTAGATTTATGATTGCTAGGTTTAATGATGTTATAGGGGATAAAATTGATTAAGTTACCAGTATCGTTTTGAGAAAATAAAAATTATTCAAAATTTTGAGAAATTAAGGAGAAGACTATTTGAGAATTAAATTTTAAAATGGTGAAATGAGACAAACTTTGAGGATAAAATTTAAAGGTATTATATGGTAAGATTGAATTTTTAATTCTGGAAAGGCCAAGATATACTGTATTTGATTTCTCTTTAAATTTGAACGGCTTAAATCTAGCAGAGTTTAAATTTTCGAATTTAAATTTGGAGAATATAATTTTGCATATTGGATTTAAAATTTCGAGTATTAGGATATTAAATTTAAATTTTAAGAAAATTAAGAAGATTAATATCATATGTAGTAGACTACAAGATTTGGATTCAAATTATATTTTTAAAGATTTGAATTAAATTGAAGTTTAAAAATTTGAGGACTTGGGATCTTATGAATTTAATTTTGAGGATTTTAAATAAATTTGAATGAGTAGAATAATGATAAATTTTAAAGGCGAGAATTGATTTAAATTTAAATTTGAGGAGTTTAAATCTTAAAGTGGTTAATTTTTGAAGATTTAATTTTAAAACTTAATTAGAAGTTTGAGATAAATTCAATTAATTCAATGATAATATTGAGGATTTTGAGTGTTAGGAGTTCAATACAATATTGAGAATTGATTTATGGGTTGGATTAAACAAAGGAATAACAATATAAAGATTGACTTTATCACTTATAGAATTGACTTTTAAGGACTTAATTTGAATTCAAAATTTGAAGATTTTTATTTTTTAGAGATACGTAGTTTTCGAATTCAAATTTTGATGATGAGACTTTGAATTTTTTAATTTATTCATGAGATATGCATTAGTAGGATTTATATTGAGGATTATTTTTAACTTTTAAATTTTTAGTATTGACTCATTAATTAATGTTTGAGGATGACTATCAATTTAAATACCGAAAATTCGTATATACGTAATGGCAATGAGGACAAGACAAATTATGGCTATAAGGACAAATCGAATTATTAAAATTTTTTGAGAATAGACTAAAATATGAGATATAATTTTACGAGGATGTAATTTTTTTTTTAATTTCAAGATTTGATTTGATTTTTAAGTTTGGATATGGAATTAAATTTTAAGGATTGAATTATTAAAATTTTGAAGGCTGTTATAAATGAAATTTAAATTTTGAGGATAATGTTAGATTGTAATTAAGAGTTACGACTTGAGAATTTGATTAAAATTTTTTTTTTGATTAGATTCTAAAATTTTGAAGTTAATTCGAATTTCAAAGCTTTACATTAAAATTTTAGGTTGTGAGGATAAAGTAAATTTTGAGGACTTTGTTAAATATCAAAATCGATTTGACTTCATGATTATATTGCTAGAAATTTAATGGAGAATATATATATATATATATATATATATATGTTATTAAAGATCTTAAATTTCAAGTATGAAATTCTTTTAAGGAGGGTAGATTGTAAGCCCCCTCATTTTGGGATAGGGATAATTTGATAATTTAAAATTATTTTTATTCTTTTGTTTATTTAGATAGATTTAAAAAATTAATTTCTAAAATATTTTTTAATATATATGACACTTTGCCATGGCTTTGATATTTTGAGCAATGTTCCACTTTTTTCTTCTAACAAAATTTATATTACTAATCTTGATTGTATCTAGTATAATTGGGGCTGGGGTGTTATATTATTTTGATGTCCCCCATGCTCTAAAAATATTGGCAACCATTTAGAACCACGGTTACCGTAAAACTGTCTTCATTAGACTAAAATTTGACCCAAACCAAACCCAAATACATGTAGGCATGTAGTGCACCCAAATATCCTTATATAAATATATACTTAATATATATATATATATATATATATATATATATATATATATATATATATATATATTTGTTTCTATTTATGGAAGTTCTATTTATAGAAAGTGGTATAAGTGTTATCCTAGTTGGCAAATAACTACCTAACCAATTCCCTAACCAACCAACACCCAAACCTTATCAACACACAACCCAATAACCAACCAACCAACCCTCTCATATTCGGCCAAGAGCAGCCCCCTTATGGCTGAACCCTATTAGCAGTAGAAAACCCCTTCCTATATTTAAATCTATTTAAAAAGCTCATATATATATATATATATATATATATATATATATATATATATATATATATATATATATATATATATATCAACTTATCACCAAACCCTAACCCTAACCACAACAAATCTCTTTCCCCTTCTTGTGGCCAACCCCTCCCCTCTCTCCAATATGTAAGAGCAACCCCCTTCCACCATCTCTTCCTCACAACATCATCTCCTTCACCAAAAAATCCCTCATCTCTTCCAAAAGCTCTACTTTTCATCATCCTTCCACCATCTCTCCATCCAAACACCATTAAACCTCCAAGAAGAACCTCCTCTTGCCCATAAATATATCAAAAACCCATTGTCATTATCAAAAACCCATTAAGAAAGGAGTAGCAAGCCAAACACAAGCAAGGAGGAGTATTTCTTAGACAAGAAGAAGCACCATCATCCAATCCTCCAAAGTTTTCCGTAAATCTTAAATATTTATTTCTCAAATCCCATGGCATAATCCTTTTAGATTATGTAAAATTATTGATTTAGAACCCATATTTTTCTATCTTGTTATCATATTAGAATATATGGATTTATCATGATAGGTTGGTGATAATTCGTTTGTCGGTAGGACTAGTTTGGAGACTTTTAATGTGATTACTTGTGGAAATCGTTATTAATTTTTAAAACTGATTTAATAGGTGTTTATTTTATGGAAATTAATTATTATAAAATTAATTTCTATTATTTTAATGTCAAATTTGAACCCTAAAATTAAGGGCCACTAACCTAGGTTTTCAGGTAATTTTGTGGCATATTTTTGCCCATAAATAATGGTTGTTTTGGATAGAATAAAGAGGTAAATATTTTCTGATATTGAATCATAATATAATATAATATAAAATATTTTTTTTATGAATATAAACCATACTAATGGACTGGCAATGTCCCGAACAAGTTTCGGACAAAACTAGTCAACCTAAAATAGCCATAAACTTGAAATATGCTATTTTATCAACTTTGAAAATTAATTGTTAAAATAAATATAAATTATATTTAAATAAATATTATATAATTTATTATGATTTATATTCATGTCATTTAATTGGAGAATTAAACTTAAATTTTGTAAGTCAAAAACCAAGAAACTAGGTTTGATACCCTGTAAAAGTAAGCAAATTTGTTAGAAATAATAACGGACTTGGTTGTACATGGAAAAAAAAATTATATAAATAATTTATAATTATAAGAATTTTTTATTAGGCCCTTAAGCATTTAATTGGTGTTTATGTCAATTAAATTTCGGATAAGTGGACGCGGGACCAACTTTGCAACTGCATACTGCGGACCCAGGCAAGTGTACCTTGCCAAGATGTTTATAGTTCTAAATTATTTATTTGATATTATTTATACATTAGACATTATATTTGTGTGGCGTGGTTGATGTACTTGTTGAGCCTAGGGCCGTTATACGATACTTTATGTCCGAACAAGATTCGGGTACCGACATCCTCTAAGGAGTCGAGTAACTTAGTCAGAGAGTAATATTTATGAACCCATGTTGGTGCAAACATTATTTGCACATCCAACCATAGGACACTAGACACGATATTCATGTGACAGAGACTTTCTCGACTTGTTCGTGGTACTTAGACTCTGGATAGGACTACAGGATGCATGATATAGGGATGATTATAGTGATACATAGTGACTAAGACTTGTGCTGATAGTTAGAGATCATAAGATTACGTGTCTTGATTGAGACGTGAGGTTACATTGGATGGGGAGAGTCTTCATCGTGCTCTGATTATATTTTACTTATTACTATTTATTGTATATTAGGCTTTAGGTTCCCTCTGCAAAATCTAAGGTATTATATATATATATATGTACAGATTCCTCCTGGTTCCCCCATACGGAGCCTTGAGTGTACTATTAGATAAGAAAGTGTCCCTTGAGATCTTCCGTGAGTACCAGCCCAGGGTACGATACCATACTCTCATTTGCATATCACATAGTTGGTCGTAGTAGTTTTCCTATTTTCATAACATTATATTGTTTACTTCTGGCTTGAGTGTTTATTGTACCTTATTATGTCCCCAGAGGACCTGGATATGGATTATGTCCCCAGGTATAGACGAGGAGGTTTACCCAAGGTTTCTAGGTGAGGAACTGATATCAGAACAGTACCAGCAGCGGAGGACGATGTGGTACCGGAGGACTTCTCTTGAGTTCTCAGATTCTCTTTATGTATGATTGTCACACTCACTTTTTTAGCTAGGGATAGTTTGGTAATTTGGCATGGATATTTATTTTTAAGAATATAATATTAAATATTGTGTGAAGATTGGATATTTTATTTAATTAAGATAAGCAATGATTATTATGACTAGTATTAATTAGTCATTTGAGACTTGTGTTAATTTGTTAGTTAGAGAGAGACTAGACAATATTTAAACTTGTCACATATGGACCTATTTAGATTTGTCATGACAAGTAGTGAGCCTAACTTGGACCCAAGCCCATTAGTCATTCCACTAATTAAATTAAGAAGGATTAGTGTAATTATAATTAGTTAGAGACTTCCAAAAATATCCACCCTTAATTATTCCTCTAAATGCAACATGTAGGGGGAAACTTGGACATTTGAGATTGCTTAGGGAAGGGGGAATAGGCCGGCCACTATAGAGGGGGGAAGGGTTCTTCTCTCTTTCTCTCCTCATTTCAAATTTCAATTTTGATCCAAATTCTAAATCCCCAATTTTCTAATTTCCCTTTATTAATTTTTTACACAATTCACCACCACTTCCTTATCAAATTCATCACTCTAGGAGCCTTGAAGTTTGGAGAAGCAAGGAGCACAAGGAGAAGAAGCTTTGGAGCTAGAGATCGTGTCCGGATCGTATCCAATTATATTTTCATTGGAAATCCATCTCCCAATTGGTAATTCCTGAATTTTCTCTCATTATGGCTTCTTAATCATGTATTTGACCATTATGAATGACCCCATGGCATAGGACTACCTATAGGAACATGTTTTAGGCTATTTGGCTTTGTATTATGAGTTCTATGAGGTAATTTATGTGAATGTTAGGAGAATTACAAATTTGACACATTAATTGTGTGTCATGAGACCAATTAGATCTAATTAGACTTAGATCGGGATTATGGGACTAGATACGTGTCCATATATAGATATGTATAGGCCGTATCATGGTATTTTGTGATACAGTATGATACGGGGCCAATTTTGAGTGATTTACATGAATTCTCTTTATTATATGTAGTTATAACTTATAATAGTTGTAATTATATATATATATGGCTTGAGGGAATGATCAATTGTGGAGAACATAGAGTTTGGTACCCTAATGGGTTGAGTATCATAGATATCCTAGTTAGTGCACTATAGGTATTTGTTTAAATGCCTCAATACATATATATATGTATATGTGTGTATGTATATATATATATATATATATATATATATATATATATATATATATATATATATATATATATATGTGTGTGTGTGTGTGTGTGTGTGTGTGTGTGTGTGTGTGTGTATTAGTGACAGTGTGTTTTAGTGCCTCATGGAGTATCAGGGAGGATAAGCAGGTGCCCGGGTTCATGCAAATACATAGTAGAGGGGGGGGGGGTCCTTTCAAGCAGCCACAGCAGAACCAGACTCCAGCTAAGGCGCCTTTTCACCAGGCACCACAGCAGCAGAGTTACAGCAAGCTCAAGAAGCCCGACCACATCTGGGATGTTTGTAGGAGGAGGTTGAGAGTTTGTTTGTATTGTGGTACTGAAGGGCATCAATTAAGGGAGTGTCCTCGTCGTGTAGTTCAGGGAGCAACTTCAGCTCCGAGGGCACAGACAAGACCACCTGCACCACAGCCGAGGGGACCACTTTCGACACAACAGCAGCGTTTTGTCCAACATCAGCAGCAGGGAGGTGCACGTCAGGGACGAGCATTTGCTATGACCGTTGAGGAGGATGAATCCACCGGAGATGTCATCGCAGGTTCTATTCTTCTTGATTCCATTCCTGTCATGCCCCAGTCCCAAAATGCCAAGGGACTGGACACGTGGCAATGGCCAGCAGCACGCACCGATGGACAACCCAATTTAATGGATCCATCAGGGCATGCTTAAGCTGTAGGCTAACAATAAATGGAACCAATGATACAGGTCACAGTCTGTACTAATCTCATCCACAACAGATAATCACAGATCAAATGCCAAAATAATGCAAATAGAGTAACTAACAAATCTCAATAAAGTTTCTCGGGGAACAATCCGAGAGTATGTCTGATACATCAATGCAATAAAGAGGAAATAAAGGAACTGAAAATAGAAACAGAAATAACTGACTATGTAAAGCCAATACTCAGAAGAAGTCTTCGGGATGGATCTCTTCGGTTATGGTACAGCTCCTGGAGGTGCTCTTGTACGGTATATCTCTGGATGGATCTCTTCGGTTATACCTGGGGACATAATCCAGATCCAGGTCCTCAGGGGACAGCAAGGTACAGATAATACAAGCCAGAATAAATGCAGTGCCGCAGATAATAAAATAAATAGGGTAAGTATGTAACCATCTATGTGAAATGCAAGTGAGAGCATCACGAGTACTCAGGCTGAGACCGCTACAAGCTCTGTGTCGGAGAGCCGGTAGCAGTAATAACAGGTAAAGGGTCTAGCTCTGCTGGAGAGTCTACAACCTCACAATAGTAGTGGATATATATATGGAACAGCCTGTAGCCTGTGTGTCTCTCCCCACCCAATTTAACCACGCATATCATGACCATAACGTCTCATGTCCATGTCAGCGGGATCATAGCTAATGCAATAGTCATATAATATCTAAGAATATAATGTCTATGTCAATCCTGTATCCTACACAGAATCACCATGAATATCTTAAGAAGATTCTGTCTGCATGAAAAGTGTCAAGTGTCCTGGGTCCTGATGTACTTGGTAAGACAAGTACGAGAAAGTAATGGGTCCGAAATATCCATCTCTAGATGACAATACACAATGCAGCGTACGGTGTTGGCACCCGACTATGAATCGGACGCTAAGTAAAGTCACACGGTCCTAGGTCAAGCATGAACCATAATATATATATATATATCTAAGCCAAGGTAATAAGTAACAAAGACTGCAAGTTTTGGCGAGGTACACTTGCCTGTGGTTCTGGCTCCAACTGTAGCTCTGGTATTTGTGAAATCTCCAGGAACGTCTCCGGATGCTGAAACAAACATTACCATCAGATTCAGAAAATATCAAATATCTAGAAACGCCTGTCCTTGAGTCCAATTTGGAGACAAGGGCAAAAATGGCAATTTTGGGTCAAAGCGGGGTCCACATGTGGGCCCGCTTTGCGCCAAAAAATGTGTCAGGGTCAAAGGTCTCCAAATTCGCCAAACTTAGTGTCAACAGGTCAGGAATGATGATACGAACCCAACGAAACTTCTAGAATTGGATTCCGATGAGCCGATCACAAAATCGCCCGTCGAGTGGGGCCTATGGGGCCCACGATACGCGATTTTGTCAAAGTTCTCAGAATCGAACCAAACTTGGATCACAGGACCAGCGTATCGCTATGAGTCCGATGGTGCAAGTTTTGTTTCGATCCGACATGTGTACACAAAGTTAGAACGCGTTCCAGAACTGACGGATACGGAACGGTGTTCGCGGATACGCGTTGATTCCGGTGTGCACGAACATCCAAATCAAATTCTGTGAATTCCCACACGTCCGTATCAACGACGCGCACGTATCTGTGAACGCACACGACCAAGTCGTCCCGTTTGGCGGGGCGTACCCAGTTCCGGGGTGAATCAGGGCGTTATTTTTCCTGTTTTTGGATCGCGGTTCGCGATCGCCACAGGACGCGATGCCCCGAGCGGTTTGCACGGGCACCAAGAGGGTCACGCAGGATTCGCGATGCAACAGACGGAATAAAAAATGGGGCAGCAAGGAGAGAGAAAAGAGTACCTGAATAGGGCTCGAGAAACTGTGTTTTCTCGTGTCCGCGTGTCGAGTCTCTGTGTCCTGACTAGGGCACAGATTCCCGTGTCGTGTCCGCGTCCACGGCGGCCCTAGGGTTGCTGGATTCTGGCCAGCGGCTCGACGAAGGGCTGGACGGAGCTGCGGGCGGCGCGGGTCGGCTGAGCGGGGTCGCCGGCAAGGCGGAGCGGAGGGGATCCGGGGTCGTGGAGTCGGCTGGAAAGGAGCAGCGTCGGGGTCGGGCTCGCTCGGGGAGGATCGGAGGCGCGCGGCGAGGTCCGGTGAGGGAGAACTGGGTGGGGGCGGCTTGCCGGAGCTAGGGGAAGGAGATAGCCGTAGGGGTGGCCGGAGCTAGGGCTTGGGTTTGGGGGGGAGATGAGGGAGGAGAAGAAGAGGAGTAGGGTTTTTATAGAGGAGAGCCGCGGGGGCTGGCCGGAAGTGGCGGAGGAGAGGGGGTCGTGGCGCGGCGTGGGGCTCGGGGGGGCTGACGCGGGCTCTGGCGACGTGGCTGGAGCCACCGGCGGGGGATGCGGGGATCGTGGTGGGAGAAGGGTTCGTGCGGGTCGGGTCGGAGCGGGTGCGGGTCTGGCAGACCCGGCCCGACCCTCTAGGCGAACTGGGTTTGGGCTGCGGGTTCGGGTCGCGGGTTGGCCCGGATCCGACCCGCAGCGGATGGGTTGGGTTGGGCTGGATTTGGGCTGGGCTAGGGGTTTTTAAATAATTAATTAAAAATAAATAAATAATAAATAAATAATAAATAAATAATAGTTTTTAGGTGTTATAAAATAGGTCCGTGGCCCAATAAATTCCAGAAAAATTACTCTAAGTCCAGTTTTTCATTTTACACCCAAAAATATTATTTTCATAATATTTTAATACATTTTAAAATCATTTAATTACTAAGAGCCTAGGTTTTAATTACAAGAAAATTCCGGAAAATTCCAGAAAATTTGCGAAAAGTCCAAATTAATAATTCCTGAAAATCAGGGGGCTTACAATCTACGCAACTTATAAAAATTTCATCCTCGAAATTAAAATAAGGCATAATTTGTTAAATCCTTCACATTCGTACATAAGGTACGTCAATCGCATTCTCTTCCAAAAATTTAAATAACAAAATCTATTCAAATCTATCGCGATCATTTCAAAATTAAGATAATCCTTGTTCAAATCAAAATTCGACCCATTGTAATCTCTTCTCTCTTATCCAAATCATCAATATCCAAATTTAAATTGAGTCCATATAATATTTTCAATATTTAAATAACCCATATCAATTTTACCTCACGATCTCCAACTATCATAATCTCCTCGAGAAGTAATTCGAGTCCAATATTAATTTTTTTTTTGTATTCTTCAATTTTTTTAAATTCCATTCACATCCTTAATATTTCAAACAGGTAGTCCAACCATCAAATTTTAATTCTTAATTAAATCATCAAATTAAAAAATAATTTAAATACAGTCACCAATGTTCAAGTCTGAAATTCTATATTTTTTTATCCTCTAAACTCCAATTGATGATTTTACTTTCATTATTCAAAACTTAAATCATGTATCTAAGGTATGGGGTCCGCAATATCAAGATTTTAAAATTTATTGATCCTCATCATCTTAGTCATTCTTCTAAAATTCTCAAAATTTAAAATGGCTTAAACCTCTCCCAATCTAATCTTACTCGATCATAATCTAAAAGAATTTCCCTCGAGTTGACAATGCACTGCTACCCAACTTGGAATTTATCCATCTATCACATAAGGCTATATACTTTAAGAAAATATTCCTTAATTTATTTACTCATGTAATTCAATCCTCAAAACTTCAATGTCGATTATATCATAGATGATATGTCCTTAATTACGGAAGAATAATCCTTAATTATGTGATCGGCCTATGGGGTATATCTAGTACTCTCTGCGTATCAAACTTTACCAAGCACAAGGTTTCGTCTTTCCGAAATAAGGGAAGACGGTGGCCAATAATAAAGAGTTCAAGGGCAGCATAATAGAATAGAAGTATCGGGATCAAGGCGTTTAAAGAATTCAAATGGGAATTGTCAAAGTTGTTGTGGATTGAAATCCTATTCTGGTAATTTTTCATTCACATGCTCATATTAGTACAGTTGTGTAACTGATACGATATGCTCAGTCATATCTAGAGGGCAAGTATACTAGTCAACTATATATCTCAATCTACGTGAAGTAGTCGTGCGAAGAGTGAACCAAAATACATTAAGGTTGATCAGACCATAATTCACTGATTCTGAATAGACAATTGTATTAGTGTGTCGACCCAATAATACATATGTCATGAACAAGCTTGATAAATGGATAAGTTGCAAAACTAGGCTATATTAGCAGCATAAGTTAAGGTAGTACAACAATTATAAGTACGCTAGATGATGATGGAAGGAGGTACAACTTAATTCAAGTTCACAAAATAACACACAATAAGCACAATAACAAAAGACTCTACAATCTCTACAGTTATCAATTATAAAAGCCTACCAGGTTATTAGCAAGTTCAAAATTACTAGGTTGGGGCTGAGGTCACGAACCAATAGGCCCGAGCTAAAACAAGACTAGAAATAGATAACTACGAATCACTTACGCGCATTAGCTACTCCAAGAGTCTACACGTTCTCCACGGTCATCGTCAGGGCTTGCTCGCATCCTTGCAGTCGATTCTTCTGCTGCTGAGCCTGCTGGAAGAGTAGTACCTGGGGTATCAAGGGTGGCCTCGGCTGATACCCTCCTGGAGCTGGTGGTAGGACTTCTTGAACTTCCGTTTGCGGTGCTCCTAATGCTGTATAGGCTGGCCTCGGTATTGGTAACGCTTGCTGGTTAACCATTGGTGCTCCGTCTTGACGCTCAGGGCATTGCTTTACTAAATGTTGACTGGATCCGCAAGCTAAACATAATCTCATTTTTCGTCTGCACTTGTTCTCTATATGACCTTGCCTGTGACAATATGGACAGACAGGTATTGCCTGTGGAGATGCTTCTGGTGGCTGGTGTATGTGAGGTCTTTTTGCAACTTCTTCTTTTGGTGCCCCGGCTGGTACTGATGTGGCTGGTTGATGAATCCTCACTGCTTTCTCTTGATATTGAGGAGAATCCTTGGCCAAGTGTTGATTGATTCCGCAAATTAAGCATAATCCTAACTTGCATCTGCACTCCTTATTAATATGGCCTATCTTGCCACAGTGGTAATAAGTAGGAAGGAATGAAGCTTCTAATGCTGCTCTCGGTGGTGGATTCATCTGTGGTCGCTTTGCAGCTTTTTTCTGTTGTGCTTGGTCTGGTGCTGACGTATACGGCCGCTTCTGGCTGGACTCGATCCTTGTGGTGCACTCCACTGGTCGTGCTGCAGTAAGAACGTCCTCGTCGAAGGTAATTGTATTTGAATTGCTTGGCTTTCGTGACTCTGAGCTAATTCTGTCGATGAAGTTCTCTGCTTGGTTTTGCTGAGCTTCTTGTTGAACCTTCTGATAGGCTTGCATCATCACGTAGAACATTCGGAACATTTGTTGTTCGTCCATAGGCTGTCCTAGTGGAAAGGAAGGCATCGGTGGAGTAGACTGCGTCGATGGTGGGACGTCATCTTGATGGATTCTCGGGGCAGGCTGACTTGCTTGACTGCAATGGGATGATTGGCCTTCACCTACTGGTGTCACATCGTCTTCGTGGGTAACCACAACGCCTTATGGTGTTCCTGTATGAGCCTCGTTGCTGGCTTGTGGGTCCATTTCCCTGCATCCAAAATAAATAATAAGAGGCACACAGGAATCAAGGCAGGATGCAAGTCAATAAATTAATTCAAATAGATATCAAGAACGATTCAAGCAAGTGGATGAGATCCTAGAAACTTATCCTATTCTTATTGCAGGCATGTTCGGTCCCTAAGTTGAAACTAAACAATTTAGTCGTAGACCTGCATGGGCCCACCACAAAAATCATGTCACGCCCCAGTCCCAAAATGCTGAGGGACTGGACACGTGGAAATGGCCAGTAGCACGTACCGATGGACAACCCAATTTAATGGATCCATCAGGGCATGCTTAAGCTGTAGGCTAATAATAAATGGAACCAATGATACAGGTCACAGTCTATACTAATCTCATCCACAACAGATAATCACAGATCAAATGCCAGAATAATGCAAATAGAGTAACTAACAAATCTCAATAAAGTTTCTTGGGGAACAATCCGAGAGTATGTCTGATACATCAATACAATAGACAGGAAATAAAGGAACTGAAAATAGAAACAGAAATAACTGACTATGTAAAGCCAATACTCAGGAGAAGTCTTCGGGCACGATCTCGTTCTCAGGTTCTGGTACAGCTCCTGGAGGTGCTCTTGTACGGTATATCTCTGGATGGATCTCTTCGGCTATACCTGGAGACATAATCCGGATCCAGGTCCTCAGGGGACAGCAAGGTACAGATAATACAAGCTAGAATAAATGCAGTACAGCAGATAATGAAATAAATAGGATAAGTATGTAACCATCTATGTGAAATACAAGTGAGAGCATCACGAGTACTCAGGCTGAGACCGCTATAAGCTCTGTGTCGGAGAGCCGGTAGCAGTAATAACAGGTAAAGGGTCTAGCTCTGCTGGAGAGTCTACAACCTCACAATAGTAGTGGATATATATATGGAACAGCCTGTAGCCTGTGTGTCTCTCCCCACCCAATGTAACCACGCATATTATGACCATAATGTCTCATGTCCATATCAGCGGGATCATAGCTAATGCAACAGTCATATAATATCTAAGAATATAATGTCTATGTCAATCCTGTATCCTACACAGAATCACCATGAATATCTCAAGAAGATTCTGTCTGCATGAAAAGTGTCAAGTGTCCTGGGTCCTGATGTACTTGATAAGACAAGTACGAGAAAGTAAAGGGTCCGAAATGTCCATCTCTAGATGACAATACACAACGCCGCGTACGGTGTTGGCACCCGACTATAAAACGGACGCTAAGTAAAGTCACACGATCCTAGGTCAAGTATGAACTATAATATATATATATATATCTAATCCAAGGAAATAAGTAACAAAGACTGCAAGTTTTGGCGAGGTACACTTGCCTGTGGTTCTGGCTCCAACTGTAGCTCTGGTATTTATGAAATCTCCAGGAACGTCTCTGGATGCTGAAACAAACATTACCATCAGATTCAGAAAATATCAAATAGCTAGAAACGCCTTTCCTTGAGTCCAATTTGGAGACAAGGGCAAAAATGATAATTTTTGGTCAAAGCGGGGTCCACATGTGGGCCCACTTTGCGCCGAAAAACGTGTCAGGGTCAAAGGTCTCCAAATTCGTCAAACTTAGTGTCAACAGGTTAGGAACGATGATAAGAACCCAACGAAACTTCCAGAATTGGATTTCGATGAGCCGATCATAAAATCGCCCATCGAGTGGGGCCTATGGGGCCCACGATACGCGATTTTGTCAACATTCTCAGAATCGAACCAAACTTGGGTCACAGGACCAGCGTATCGCTACGAGTCCGATGGCACAAGTTTCATTTTGATCCGACGTGTGTACACAAAGTTAGGATATGTTCCAGAACTGACGGATACGGAACAGTGTTCGTGGATACGCGTTGATTCCGGTGTGCACGCACATCCAAATTAAATTCTGCAAAATTCCACACGTCCATATCAACGATGCGCACGTATCTGTGAAGACCGCACGCGACCAAGTCATCCCGTTTGGCGGGGCATACCCAGTTCCGGGGTGAATCAGGGCATTAATTTTCCTATTTTTGGATCGCGGTTCGCGATAGCCACAGAACGCGATACCCCGAGCGGTTTGCACGGGCACCGAGAGGGTCATGCAGGGTTCGCGATGCAACAGACGGAATAGAAAATGGGGCAGCGAGGAGAGAGAAAAGAGTACCTGAACAGGGCTCGAGAAACTGTCTTTTCTCGTGTCCGCGTGTCGAGTCTCTGTGTCCTGGACGTGTCCTGACTAGGGCACAGATTCCCGTGTTGTGTCCGCGTCCACGGCGGCCCTAGGGTTGCTGGATTCTTGCCGGCGGCTCGACGAAGGGCTGGGCGGAGCTGCGGGCGGCGCGGGTCGGCTGAGCGGGGTCGCCGGCAAAGCGGAGCGGAGGGGATCCGGGGTCGTGGGGTCGGCTGGGAAGGAGCAGCGTCGGGGTCGGGCTCGCTCGGGGAGGGTCGGAGGCGCGCGGCAAGGTCCGTTGAGGAAGAACTGGGCGGAGGCGGCTTGCCGGAGCTAGGGGAAGGAGATGGCCGTAGGGGTGGCCGGAGCTAGGGCTTGGGTTTGGGGGGGAGATGAGGGAGGAGAAGAAGAGGAGTAGGGTTTTTATAGGGGAGAGCCGCGGGGCTGGCCGAAAGTGGCGGAGGAGAGGGGGTCATGGTGCGGCGTGGGGCTCGGGCGGGCTGACGCGGGCTCCGGCGACGTGGCCGGAGCCGCCGACGGGGGATGCGGGGATCGTGGGGGGAGAAGGGTTCGTGCGGGTCGAGTCGGAGCGGGTGCGGGTCTGGCAGACCCGGCCCGACCCGCTAGACGAACTGGGTTTGGGCTGCGGGTTCGGGTCGCGGGTTGGCCCGGATCCGACCCGCAGCGGATGGGTTGGGTTGGGCTGGATTTGGGCTGGGCTAGGGGTTTTAAATAATTAAATAAAAATAAATAAATAATAAATAAATAATAGTTTTTAGGTGTTATAAAATAGGTCCGGGGCCCAATAAATTCTAAAAAAATTATCCTAAGTCTAGTTTTTCATTTTACACCAAAAAATATTATTTTCATAATATTTTAATATATTTTAAAATCATTTAATTACCAAGAGCCTAGGTTTTAATTACAGAAAAATTTCGGAAAATTCCAGAAAATTTGCGAAAAGTCCAAATTAATAATTCCTGAAAATCAGGGGGCTTACAATTCCAGCTTTAGCTTTGTTTTATGGTGGTGCTTTCCATAGTTTTGTATCTATTTCTTGAAGCATGGTTTGGTAGCTGAGTCTTTCCTTAGGACTTGCAAGATCATGACCAGGGGAGGCATTATTCTGGCTAATGATATTTGCAAGGATCGGAGAGTTACTCTGGGAGTCCGGGAGTTGAGTGCGTGTCTACTTGTAATGCCACTTCCGAGCTACGATATTATACTCGGTGTCACGCCCCGATCTCCCGCAGGCAAATCGGCCGTTCCCGCTAAGCGAGAATCACCGCGCCAGCGCTCCCGCGGAACGATCGCTTTGACCCATCCGAGCGTGATGCCGCACGAGCGTTAGCTACGCTCGTGCAAGGCCGTGGTTCGTTGGCTGGCGGTAAGAATTCTAAGCCACAGAGTCGCACAGTTCGTCCGAGTGCAGCAGAATTATGAACGCATAGGCGATCGGTAACAGGTTCACTGAGTCGACAAGATAGCGGAAGCATGGAAACACAAGTTGGAGTAAAGCGAGCTCTTTTATTCATATTGAAACAAGTGTTACAGGCGGCGTATAGCCGAGATTACAAGTCGCTCGAGCACTCTCTCTGAAACATAAAAGCGTGCCAAGTGGCTACATTTATGGATGATATACAGGAATGTTCAGGCGATGTTCGGGCGAGGCGATGTTCAGGCGAGGCGATGTTCCGACATTATGTCTTGTATATGTGCTTCAGTTCCGGGCGTAGCGTTCCAAGGCTTCTGAGTTGAACTCTTCGCCTTAGCGCGCACGAAGGAGGCATCCGCACCGAACGAGGTTCTCCCGCACCCTGCAAGTAATCTGGTGGGTTATCAGTACATGAATGCACTGGTGGAGAGGCTACTCGCCCGCTCGACAAATCCAAACACGTAGTACAGGTTTCGTGCACCAATTATTAAGTTGTCTTTCTAGTTGCCTTAGGATCAGTTTTATGCAAGATTTGAATAGCCTAATCCGTGTGGCAGTGCGCCGTGGGACATGAGAGAAAACACGACGAGACTTACCAACTTACCATTTGTCCTTCCCTGTCCAAGGCAAACCAAGTTAATTCAAGCAGAAACATGTATAAGCATTCAGGGCAAGGCATATGCAAACACAAGCGTTTCAGTACGAGATCCCGTTCTGGGCATACGGGTTACAGGAAATATCAGGCGTGTTGCATATTATGATCAAGTACTCTTTATGCATGAGTGTTGTTATAACAAGATCGTTCAGGTGTTCAGTTATTCTCGATGCGATGCAGTAACTCGCACGCGGGTAGCCGCTAAGCGAGGATGACTTATCTATATGAACATAAGGTCACTGGCACGGCGCCATAATGGACGGTCTAGTCTCAGTACGGAATGTCGTGCGACGCATAGAGCAGGATGTCCCAGGGCATTCCGTTCTATAGCAGGCGACTATCAGGAGTTCCGTCCGGATCAGATCGGTGCCAGTGCCCCAGCGACCGTCTGCGGAACCAAAACCATGTTTCCAAGTTGTCCTGCGACCATGCAAGTCTCTAATCTTCAGGGTCAGGTCAGGTACAGGAACAAGTTCAGGGTAGGATATATATATATAGAACAAGCTTCATGGAACTAGTTCAAGTCAGGATATATATATATTTGTAACTTGTTGAGGCAGGGTCAGGATTACTCTAAATGTAGAGTATCGGCTCCACGAGCCATTTGATTCAGTACAGGACAGTATTGCTCAACGAGCAGGGATTCTTGGATCACAGGATTGGTGCAAGTTCCCTGGTTCGGGAATTGCCTTAGCGACCTTAACGGTCCCAGGTATATTCAGGTTTATTCATGCACGGAACGACTATCAGGTAGTCTTCCAAGGATAACCTAAATGAATGTATGACAAGCAGAGTGATTCACGGTCTGGGCATAATTATGCAGCAAGCATTGAAACTAGGCAATA
The DNA here is from genome assembly GCA_036927795.1 of Iris macrosiphon. Lineage (NCBI taxonomy): Eukaryota > Viridiplantae > Streptophyta > Magnoliopsida > Asparagales > Iridaceae > Iris > Iris macrosiphon. The sequence goes on along the minus strand of JAYESA010000006.1, from coordinate 93,281,094 downwards.
CATAAAAGCAGGCAAGCATGCACTTGTATAACTTAAGCATTCAAGTTCGCTCGGGCCCGAAGGTAAGCCGAGCGAAACCGTACGGGGCCTTTCCGAGCGAAGTTATCTAGGGTTGTACAGTGTTAGGGAGTGAACAGTGCACTACTGAATATACGTTTGTGTCATTCTACTCGAGGCATAGCGGGTCCAGTTGCACGAGACAAAGGTAACATGCGAGGGTCTGAACATATAAGCAATATTTCATTTCCATGTTCTAGCGACAAGCAGTACAAGTTGGGATTATTCCCTTAGCTAGGTGCGTTGGATTTATTAGCATGCAGGGGGTGATTCACCTAGCGACTAGCATGAATATTCCAGATTTTATGTGTGCTGGCTAAGCAAAGACAAGTTCACCGTAGCCACCCACCTTAGCGATGATCCGCCTCGGTCGAGTGATACTGCGAGCGAGCCTCTGAAAGCCTAAGCCGAACTCCGGTAGGGACCAAGTCTGGATATCCTTGCCTCAAACGAGTTGCCTCGCTGAGGGAGGCAGGTCGGGACGTTTGCACTTTGCCGTTTGAATCGGCAGTCCGCTTGAGCGGAACGGGGCATTACATTATCCACCACTCAGAAAAAGTCTCGTCCTCGAGACTTCCTGAGGGCAAGGCATACTATCGAATTTCGAATCTAGCCCAAGCGTAGCTATCGGTACCACTAGATCCATTGGAACACAAAATCCCCTACTCGATGCTTACGTCGTGTCGCGGGTATACTGAGTCAGTATAATTTGTACCTTGGCGCGGGACAAGTTTCTTAACACGAGGCACATTTCAATCGATTCTGGATAGCGATCAAGGCTGAGGCAAACTTATACCAGTCGTTATGCTTGTTCAGGAGGATTTTCACTTGCACTAGCATTTGAGATCAACATATCGCGTGTCTGGATCGTGCACATATTCGAAGCGTCCCTCAAACACATGCATGTCGGCCAACTTAGCGATAGCGAAGTCTTAGCACTCGAGTTTCACATTTCTTAAGTCTTGGATCGTGCACATATTCAAAGAGTCCTTCAAACACATGCAGTCAACCAAACTTAGAGATAGTGAAATCGGAAAAGCTACTTCGCGAAAATTTCAAGGGTTCAATCCAATTCCATATAAATCACCAGGATACTTCTAACAGAGTCAACCAAATCTGGTTTCCATATCAACCAAGTATTTGGACTACCGTTAAATACGATCAATCTGATACCGACTAGCGTCCATCCGTTTGGGTCAACTTAGCATACGTTACCGTTCCCAAGTCTAACCCTAATCTCGCTGCCCCAGTTGTGATGCTTTATACAAGAAATATGGTAAAGTCGGTAGCACAAGCTCATTCACTCGGTACAGGGTCGTCTGCCTATTCACTAGGTCAGCTCACAAGGTCATAGGTACAGGTTCAAGTATATCGCGATTCATCGTACAATTTGTCGCACGATGCTCGCCCCAATTCCTAGGGTCAAACCATTGTTCATTCACAGGGGGTATTCTACCCAAGCTCGTTTCACTCAAATTTCTAAACATCGAGCACAGATTTACCTACTCTCAATAACACGTTCGTTTTCACGGGGGACGAGTCCGTTCGATAAAATCCAAAATATATCCAAGTTGCAGGACAAGCCTAGTGGTTTGTATATTCTATCCCTCAATTGATAGAGTCATATCCATTCCAAGCCTAGTCCACCAAGCCAAGATTCAATTCTAAGCCTTAGATTATTTCCCTAAGTCGTTCACCCTGATTCACGTATTCGATCTCAAAACCATCAAATATGATTTATTCCAGGTTCAAGGCTAACTAATCCATTAAAACATTTTCAATCACATGCATTCCAAGTTCGTCTTATCGCGTCAAACCAAAAGTCAAGACGATCCATAAGTTGTCACGCCTCGGTCTCCCGCAAGTTCGATCATCCACGTTGGACATGAGATCATCACGTCAACGCTCCTGCTGGATAATCGTCCTAATCCGGGCGTGACGCATGTGCGGCATAGAGTTATGCTCGTACAAGACAAGAACGTTTGAATGTTATGGCTATCTTCGACACGATCTAGACATCTTACCCTTTAACCCTTTAATTCCATCCAACTATAAATCTACCAAGTCAAATCCGTTTATGCAGTTATTGTAGTTCGTTCTTCCAAACTCCAAGCAAGATCTGTTATCGCTTATATCATTTCCAGAAATCTAATATTTTCTTTGCTTGTATCGATCCATGCTATCTTCAAATTATCGATACTAAGTCAAATTTATATTCTGAAGCCAAATATTCACCCTCGGGTTAACTTGTTTGAGCGTTAATTTATTCACGTACAATCCGTTTATTTTAAATCCGAAACCGCTCGCACGATTCTCCATTTTCCAACAAGTTTTCTTAACCAAGATATTGGTTTCCATTTTCAAGAATTCTATTCGATATAAGCCTTATCATTTGCTCAAGTTATTTTCAATATCGTTCAGTCTGACTATCACACGGGTTATGGATCCGTTTGGACGTCTCTAAATGATCCATCCACCACTCAGAATTGAGTCATTCTATCGAGTTCTTAATCGGTGCTCGCTTTATCGTTAGTATTCTCGCTAACTCGTTCCACAATTTCTAGCATGATACTCAGGGTTCGCCTGATAAAATCTAATCTCATATACGTGTTCGGGATTGATAGTCATCCAAGCAGCTACATCTGATTTTTGTCTTCCAACAAGAATTTCGTTCGAGCTATTTCCATAACCAAGCATGATTCGCCTAAGCGATAAATCCGATGAAGTCTATCGATTTGCAGCCCTAAGTCTGACTTATATCATTCCTGAACGATATCCAAATCTCGTTTATAACTGACTTGCACCAAAGGGTCTTGGTGCAAGATATTCTACACAACTTAGCCGAAAGGCTGAGTGCATGGCTAACCGTTCGGGCAATATTCTCTTTCGCGCTAACCAGTTGGGGCAAACATGTATAGGCATCTCAGGTTGCACATAATGCACGAGTCTAGCATAAATCTAATCCCATAAGGACAAGCACAGGATGGCACAAGGCCCTTGCAACACAATTTCATACAAGCGATCATACTATTCAAATGCAACTCTTTGAAAGTATTTAGACTTATTGTTTGGAACATCCCATCGAGGCATTGAGAGTGTGTGTGCATATAACCCACGAACGAGCTTTCGAAACAGAGATGTTAGAAACGAAGTTCAAAGGCGTATAAGCCAGGCTCTGATACCAATCTGTCACGCCCCGATCTCCCGCAGGCAAATCGGCCGTTCCCGCTAGGCGAGAATCACCGCGCCAGCGCTCCCGCGGAACGATCGCTTTGACCCATCCGGGCGTGATACCGCACGAGCGTTAGCTACGCTCGTGCAAGGCCATGGTTCGTTGGCTGGCGGTAAGAATTCTAAGCCACAGAGTCGCACAGTTCGTCCGAGTGCAGCGGAATTATGAACGCATAGGCGATCGGTAACAGGTTCACTGAGTCGACAAGATAGCGGAAGCATGGAAACACAAGTTGGAGTAAAGCGAGCTCTTTTATTCATATTGAAACAAGTGTTACAGGCGGCGTATAGCTGAGATTACAAGTCGCTCGAGCACTCTCTCTGAAACATAAAAGCGTGCCAAGTGGCTACATTTATGGATGATATACAGGAATATTCAGGCGATGTTCGGGCGAGGCGATGTTCAGGCGAGGCGATGTTCCGACATTATGTCTTGTATATGTGCTTCAGTTCCGGGCGTAGCGTTCCAAGGCTTCTGAGTTGAACTCTTCGCCTTAGCGCGCACGAAGGAGGCATCCGCACCGAACGAGGTTCTCCCGCACCCTGCAAGCAATCTGGTAGGTTATCAGTACATGAATGCACTGGTGGAGAGGCTACTCGCCCGCTCGACAAATCCAAACACGTAGTACAGGTTTCGTGCACCAACTATTAAGTTGTCTTTCTAGTTACCTTAGGATCAGTTTCATGCAAGATTTGAATAGCCTAATCCGTGTGGCAGTGCGCCGTGGGACATGAGAGGAAACACGGCGAGACTTACCAACTAACCATTTGTCCTTCCCTGTCCAAGGCAAACCAAGTTAATTCAAGCAGAAACATGTATAAGCATTCAGGGCAAGGCATATGCAAACACAAGCGTTTCAGTACGAGATCCCGTTCTGGGCGTACGGGTTACAGGAAATATCAGGCGTGTTGCATATTATGATCAAGTACTCTTTATGCATGAGTGTTGTTATAACAAGATCGTTCAGGTGTTCAGTTATTCTCGATGCGATACAGTAACTCGCACGCGGGTAGCCGCTAAGCGAGGATGACTTATCTATATGAACATGAGGTCACTGGCACGGTGCCATAATGGATGGTCTAGTCTCAGTACGGAATGTCGGCAAGCATGCACTTGTATAACTTAAGCATTCAAGTTCGCTCGGGCCCGAAGGTAAGCCAAGTGAAATCGTACGGGGCCTTTCCGAGCGAAGTTATCTAGGGTTGTGCAGTGTTAGGGAGTGAACAGTGCACTACTGAATATACGTTTGTGTCATTCTACTCGAGGCATAGCGGGTCCAGTTGCACGAGGCAAAGGTAACATGCGAGGGTCTGAACATATAAGCAATATTTCATTTCCATGTTCTAGCGACAAGCAGTACAAGTTGGGATTATTCCCTTAGCTAGGTGCGTTGGATTTATTAGCATGCAGGGGGTGATTCACCTAGCGACTAGCATGAATATTCCAGATTTTATGTGTGCTGGCTAAGCAAAGACAAGTTCACCGTAGCCACCCACCTTAGCGATGATCCGCCTCGGTCGAGTGATACTGCGAGCGAGCCTCTGAAAGCCTAAGCCGAACTCCTGTAGGGACCAAGTCTGGATATCCTTGCCTCAAACGAGTTGCCTCACTGAGGGAGGCAGGTCGGGACGTTTGCACTTTGCCGTTTGAATCGGCAGTCCGCTTGAGCGGAACGGGACATTACACTCGGGATGGATTAGTTGAGTAGGCACCGTACAAGCATAGATTATAGAGGAGGTAGAGTTTTGTTTGGTCTGCTAAGAGAGCCAGAGTTTGAGTTTTCTAGAGGAGCTGTAGAGCAGGGAGAAGGCATTATTTGTGGAGCTATGGTGGAAGACAAGGAGTTATCGCATCCGTTGATAGCAGAGTTCTTGGATGTGTTTTCTGAGAAATTGCCAGGTTTGCCGCCAGATCGAGATGTTAAATTTTTTATAGACTTTGTGCCATGTGCAGAACCAATTTCGCAGCATATCTATAGAGTAAACAACAGCGAGCTGGCCGAGCTGAAGAAGCAGGTGGACAAATTGTAGGATAAGGGGTTTATCAGATCGAGTTCTTCTCCATGGGGAGCCCCGGTATTGTTTGTACCGAAGAAGGATGGGTCAGTGCATATGTGCATTGATTACAGGGCTTTGAATAATCTCACTATTAAGAATAAGTATCCTTTGCCACGGATTGATGATCTGTTTGATCAGTTGAGTGGAGCGAAGGTGTTTTCTAAGATAGACTTGAGATTAGGCTACCATTAAGTAAAGGTGAAGCCGGTGGACATACCGAAGACTGCTTTTAGAACTCGGTATGGTCAGTACGAGTTTATGGTGATGCCGTTTAGTTTGACTAATGGACCGACGGTATTTATGAACTTGATGAACAAAGTGTTCTACCAGTGCCTTGACAAGTTCGTGGTGGTGTTCATCGATGACATACTCATATACTCGAGGACACCGGAGGAGCTTGAGGAGCATTTGAGAATTGTGTTGGATGTGCTGAGGAAGGAGAAGCTATATGGGATTGTCCAAATATGAGTTTTTTTTGGACAAGGTGGAGTTTTTGGCACATGTTGTGACTGGTGAAGGTATTTTAGTGAATCCAAAGAAGATCGCAGCAGTGAAATCTTGGAAGACCCTGAGTTCGGTAGCAGAGATCAGGAGTTTCTTGGGATTGGCAGGCTACTACAGAAAGTTTGTGCAAGATTTTTCGAGGATTGCCGAGCCGATGACCAGACTCACAAGGAAGGATGTGGAGTTTGTTTGGATGGAGGATTGCCAGGTTACTTTTGAGGAGCTGAAGAAGAGGTTGACGTCTGCTCCTATTTTGACGTTGCCATCAAGGTCCGGAGGTGTCACTATTTATAGTGATGCATCAGAAAAAGGTTTGGATTGTGTTCTTCAGCAGAATAGGAAAGTGATTGCCTATGCATCCAGGCAATTGCGTCCTCATAAAAAGAACTAGCCTACCCATGATTTGGAGTTAGCAGCAGTCATCTTCGCTCTGAAGTTGTGGAAACATTATTTGTACGGAGAGCATGTAGAGATCTTTACAGACCACAAAAGCTTGAAGCATTTTTTCACGCAGAAGGAGTTGAACATGAGACAGCGTCGGTGGTTGGAACTGATGAAGGATTTTGATATATCTTTGCAATATCATCCTGGGAAAGCTAATATAGATGCCGATGCTTTGAGCAGGTATCCGGTAGCTATGTTCTTGACGCAGGATCGATATTTGTTGGAGGACTTGGAGAGCTTGGGCATTGAGGTAATTATTCCTGGTTGTGCTCTACAGATATGGGGATTGCAGATACATTCAGATTTGATGGACAGAATCAAGGCAGCACAGTATGAGGATGTATCTCTGAGGAGTATCAGAGATCAGGTGAGAGCAGGATTGGAGGATGATTTTACCATTGCAGAGGATGGATCTTTGAGGCATGGAGTTAGATTGTGTGTGCTTAATGGGGAGCTTCGTGAAAAGGTGTTGCAGGAAGTACATCGCTCTCAGTATTTCATGCATCCAGGTGCTAACAAGATGTATCGGGATATGCGAGAGAGTGTGTGGTGGTATGGCATGAAGCGAAAAGTGGCACAGTTTGTATCCAGATGCTTAGTGTGCCTGCAGGTGAAAGCCGAGAGGCAGAGGCCAGGAGGTTTACTTCAGCCATTACCCATTCCAAAGTGGAAGTGGGAGCACATTACTATGGATTTTGTGTTCGAACTTCCACGATCTCCAGGAGGGAAAGACGCGATTTGGGTCATCGTTGATAGGTGGCGTGCTGTCGTAGGCACCCAAAAATAAAACCTTTACTCTTGAAATAATATGTAGTAGTGAGAGTAAGGATCGTTCCCACGAAGAGTAATTAGTTTGATCTTTATGCTATGTGAAATAAGATGGGGGGAAGTTTTGGATCAAAGCAAATTAAAAAGAGCTAAAAACAATTAAAGTATTAAAACAATCAAAGAAAAAAATATCGGTCTCAGTCAACATCCACCATTGGAATCTTAAAATTTATCATTGATGCAAACATAAATTATCATACTTTGAATATTCACCGTTGGAAGTTTTTCCTATCTCTCTTAGGCTTAGATAATTAGAAACAAGCGATCTAATTAACTTCAATTACTAAATAATACAAGAAAAGCGCTGAAGATTTGATCTAGTAATTTTTTAAAGAACAAAGAGATCGATGAAGCAAAATAACACAAGCACAAGCGGTTGCATTTAATTTTCTCAAAAGTTTTTCTCCTAAGATCTAATAAAACAAAGCAGTTTATTAAATCTTGGTTGCTTCATAAATTAGAAAAATCAAACAATTACGGATTTGATGTCTAATTTAGCAGTAGATCGAAATGGATAATAGACTAGTAGGCCTCCTAGTAATTAAACAAAACAATCATGAAAGTAGGCATAGAAAAACATTCAATACTCAAAGCATAAATCAAACATATGAAATAATTTAGATCTCACAATTTTATTGATTCCAAGGCTTCTGTTTCCTTCGACCAACAAGAGTTTTAGCTCCGCACGTTCATGAAAACTTCAAATGAATATTGGGGAAGAAGAAGTGGAGTTGTGTGTTGTTCTTTTTTTTTCCTGATCTCTATCCCTTTTATATACTCTAAATTAGTGTTTGAAGATCACAATATCTTCCCACAAATCCTCTAATATTTACAACAACCTAAACAATAAAATAAAATCTTTGAAAAAGTTGGGAAATGGTTATTTCAACTCCACTTTTTGTGCACAACATAGTTGACTCAACTTCAAGCGTGATTTGGTCCATGATGTAGCCAGAATCTCGGGAAACTCAAAACAGCAAAATTGTGCCTCTATCACTTAGATTTCCGAATCAATTTGGATCAGCTCAATTGGACTTCAGATGAGCAAGTTATGACCATTTTTTTACAAGGTATCAAAACTGTCCAGAATTGATAATTAGCTCCATTTTGCATTTAGTGACTCCAATTGCATCCTAGATCAAAATATAAAATAATGAGTATCTTTAGACATAAAATGAGCATAAAGGAGTATACATTAAGGAATAAAAATATAATATTTTATGTTCTCATCAAATACCCCCACACTTAACCTTTGCTCGTCCTCGGACGAAACTCTAATTTATTTTTCCAAAAAGAATTCAAGGTTGCAATGTCATAAATAAAAAATAACCAAGCTCTTCAAAACTCATAACATATCATGAACATATATTCTTAAACAACTTCTAATTACTTAGTAGGTATTTTCACTTAAAAATGGAGTAAACTAAATAGGTAGACTCTCACGGAATAAATACTCAACTCTCATGTGTTTAAAGGTATATATTTCACTCAAATTCATTCCAAAATAAATGATCTACCATAAGCTTGCATATCTTCTCATTCTCCACCACTGGGATCACATGCATAACATAAATTATAAGGACTTTTTATGGGTTGTAACGTGGCTTAGGATTAAGGTGGGATATATTTGGGAGTGTAGCTCAAAAGCCATCAAAACTAGTGGAGCAAAATTGAATTAACTCAATCTCAATATAAAACACGTAAAATCAATCACTCCATTTTGCAACATCTTCAATTTGGCTTTTAAAGCATTTAAATAATGTAAAACAACTTTTACCCTTTTTTTTCTTTTTTTCTTCTTTTTTCTCTTTTTTTTTTATTTTTTTTCATATTTTTTTTCATAACAATAATGGAACTTAGGAAATTTGAGGATGAAAATATATTCCATTTTGTGGGTTGTAATCAAACCACAAATTTAGACACCCCCACTCTTATTTCTTCGTACACCCATACATATCATAATGATCAACAATGCTCCACTAGCTTTGCGACTTGGATAAAGGTATAAATATTATTGGTTGAAAGCTTGTAATGTGGGTATACCAAGAAAAAGGCAATAAAGCTCAAAGGGGTTCAACAAAAAGAAAATTAATTACAAGGTGGGCTTTTGGCTTATATAAAGCATAACAAAGATGGCCTTAATCATGTTCATGCATGCATGTGTCAATGTGACCTCGAAGAGAATCAAAGCAAGTTCTAGAGAAACAAATCAGTGAAAGAATATCTCTCATAAAAGAATAATGAGACTGATGTGTCCGTCTAAAGGCTCAAATACTCACTAGCTTTTGTCTACCAATTTAGATACTACCATTTTCAATAAAAAATAACTAGACTAATTAATTCTAAGTTAAATTTTTTTTTATTTATTCAATCATGTTATGAATTTTTCAAATCTAGTTGAATCTTACTCATGACATACACAACCAAAAATCATTAAAAACCAAAAGCCAAAATTCTTTTATTAAAAAAAATTATTATTATTATTATTATTATTTTCTTAGAAAAATAGCGAACTAAAAATGCTCAAAATAAAGTAAATCCCCTCCCCCACACTTAAAACAGACATTGTCCCCAATGTATGGTTAAATGCAAAGAAAAGACAATAAAAAATAAAATGTGAGAATAAAAATAAATTTCCCTTGGGTTGCCTCCCAAGCAGCGCCTTTGTTTAATATTGTCGTTGGCTCGACTCTATGCACACTTGAAATAACTAGGCAGGGGTTTCACGTCTAGAATGCAGGCCTGCAAAACATAAGGTAAAGGTCTTTTATCATAAATTGGTAACGAAATATATAGAATGTTACCTGACTGTTGTCTTTTTGGAAGATCGTTCAACACTGCAACAGTTTTATGTAAGTTAGTACTCAAAGCTAACTCATATTCTTTCTCAAAATTCTCAGTAATGGCAAATTTTACTCCATCAAGTTTAAAAACTTCTTTTGCATTAGGTACTACATCGTCATTAGGAATGTTCGTGTCTGCAATGATATTTTTCTTCTCGTCTTGTTTTGATGATGCATGTACTTCTTTTTCTGGAATGTCAACCTCTTTACCACTTCTCAAAATGATAGAACATTCATTTTCTTTTAAATTTCCTATCGTTTGACATGGTAATTTCTCCAAGCTTTGCGCCTCTAGTTTATTAATTGCAGTTGTCATTTGGCTCATTTGATTGTTCAAACTTTCGATACTAGCCCTCGTCTCCTGTTGAAATTGTAAATTATTAATGGCAATAGACTTAACAATATCTTCTAAAGACATACCAGAATTAGAAGTTTGGCTTGGTTGTAGGTATTGCTGCTTGTATTGCTGGTAACTTGGGCAATTTTGAGTTGCGGGTTAATTTAATTCTGGACTCCCATAGGTGAGATTGGAATGATCTCTCCATCCTATGTTGTACGTGTCTGAATAGGGATCATACTTTATTTCTGGTAGTCCAGGAAAACCACATTCCGCATTCACTTGTTCATTGGAATCCTCTTGAAGAGTTGGACACATATCAGTTGGATGCCCTGATACTAGACAAATCCCACAAGCCTTTGTTGTTTTCATGTTACCTACAACCATCTGAAGAACAAGAGAAGTTAAACAAGAAATTTGTTGTTCTAAGGAAGAAATATTTACCTCATCAGCATGCCTAGATGGAAGATCTAGCCAAGTGCCAAATAGTTGAGAATTGGCCGCCATTTTCTGTTACAGAACTTTGTTTTTTTTTTTTGCTAATAGACAAAAAATTATTTGATCACAAGAAAGAAATAAAGATCACAAAAAGCACAAAAATTAACTAAAATTTACTCCCAGGCAACGGCGCCAAAATTTGGCTTGCTGTCGTGGCACCCAAAAATAAAACCTTTACTCTTGAAATAATATGTAGTAGTGAGAGTAAGGATCGTTCCCACGAAGAGTAATTAGTTTGATCTTTATGCTATATGAAATAAGATGGGGGGGGAAGTTTTGGATCAAAGCAAATTAAAAAGAGCTAAAAACAATTAAAGTATTAAAACAATCAAAGGAAAAAATGTTGGTCTCAGTCAACATCCACCATTGGAATCTTAAAATTTATCATTGATGCAAACATAAATTATCATACTTTGAATATTCACCGTTGGAAGTTTTTCCTATCTCTCTTAGGCTTAGATAATTAGAAACAAGCGATCTAATTAACTTTAATTACTAAATAATCCAAGACAAGCGCTGAAGATTTAATCTAGTAATTTCTTAAAGAACAAAGAGATCGATGAAGCAAAACAACACAAGCACAAGCGGTTGCATTTAATTTTGTCAAAAGTTTTTCTCCTAAGATCTAATAAAACAAAACAATTTATTAAATCTTGGTTGCTTCATAAATTAGAAAAATCAAACAATTATGGATTTGATGTCTAATTTAGCAGTAGATCGAAATGGATAATAGACTAGTAGGCCTCCTAGTAATTAAACAAAATAATCATGAAAGTATGCATAGAAAAATATTCAATACACAAAGCATAAATCAAACATATGAAATAATTTAGATCTCACAATTTTATTGATTCCAAGGCTTCTGTTTCCTTCGACCAACAAGAGTTTTAGCTCCGCACGTTCATGAAAACTTCAAATGAATATTGGAGAAGAAGAAGAGGAGTTGTGTGTTGTTCTTTTTTTCCTCCTGATCTATATCCCTTTTATAGACTCTAAATTAGTGTTTGAAGATCACAATATCTTCCCACAAATCCTCTAATAGTTACAATAACCCAAACAATAAAATAAAATCTTTGAAAAAGTTGGAAAATTATTATTTCAACTCCACTTTTTGTGCACAACATAGTTGACTCAACTTCAAGCGTGATTTGGTCCATGATGTAGCCAGAATCTTGGGAAAATCAAAACAGCAAAATTGTGCGTCTATCACTTAGTTTTCCAAATCAATTTGGATCAGCTCAATTGGACTTTGGATGTGCAAGTTATGACCATTTTTCTACAAGGTATCAAAAATGTCCAGAATTGATAATTAGCTCCATTTTGCATTTAGTGACTCCAATTGTATCCTAGATCAAAATATAAAATAATGAGTATCTTTAGACATAAAATGAGCATAAAGGAGTATACATTAAGGAATAAAAATATAATATTTTATGTTCTCATCAATAGGTTGACCAAGTCGGCCCACTTTTTGCCTTTCAATGTGGGTTTGTCAACAAGGAAGCTGGCATAGATGTATGTGAGGCAGATCGTTAGGATACATGGAGTTTTCGTCAGCATAGTCTCGGATCGGGATAGTCGTTTCACTTCTTATTTCTGGAGGAGTTTGCAGGAGAGTTTGGGCACTCAGCTCAAGTTCAGTACTGCATATCATCCCCAAACAGATGGGCAGTCGGAGAGGACTATTCAGACTCTCAAGAATATGTTGCGCACTTATGTACTAGATTTCGGGGGTTCTTGGGAGGACCATCTCCATTTGGTAGAGTTTACTTACAATAACAGTTACCAGGCCAGTATAGAGATGTCATATTTTGAAGCTCTGTATGGTCGGAGGTGTCGTACTCCTTTGTCTTGGGACGATATTAGAGAGAGGGTTTTGCTTGGGCCAGAGATGGTTGTGGATGCAGCAAAGAAGGTTCAATTGATCAGAGACAGACTTCATGTGGCGCAGGACAGACAGCGGCATTGGGCCGATAGCCACCGGAGACCTTTGGAGTTTGAGGTATAGTTTAGATTTTTGTTTTGTGCTTGATTTTGGTTGTTTATTATAGATTAAGTTCTTAAGGTGGTATTTTATTCTAGGTGGGTGGTTTGGTGTTTCTGAGGATTTCTTCGACACGAGGCACGATTCGCTTCGGTGGAGGCGGGAAGCTTAATCCGTGATTCATCGGACCTTTCACTATTCTAGAGAGGGTCGGTGTAGTTGCTTATAGACTAGACTTACCACTTGCTTTGGAGGGAGTTCACAACATGTTTCACGTGTTGCAGTTGAGACGATACGTGGCAGATCCTAGTCATGTATTGGATCACTCAGAGATAGAGGTGGGCCCTACTCTTAGCTATCCAGAGCAGTCAGTTGAGATTTTGGATCGGAGAGAGAAGGTGCTGAGGAACCAGACTATTCCTTTGGTGCGCATCGCATGGAGGCATCACTCTCCGGGGGAGTCTTCCTGGGGGAGAGAGGATGAAATGCGAGTGCGTTATCCATATTTGTTTGTGCCTTGAGGTATATTATTTCCTAGTTATGTTCTGTTCATTGTTATGTTCTGTCATAGTTTGTTATGATTCTTTAGTTCTGTTCTGTTATTTTTTGGGGGTAGTTTTCGTCTTTGAATTTCGAGGACGAAATTATTTTAAGGAGGGTAGACTTGTCACTACCATATTTTCTAGGAAAGGGTATTTTAGTAATTTCCTATTTAATTAAATATTGTGTATGATAAATAATTATTTGTTGTATTATTTAATTGTTGTTAGATGTTAGTTATTTAATTTGGACTTGTGTTAGTAGACCTAACTAGTTTAGTTTGGACCCATGGACCAACATGAATTAATTGGTTAGAACTTAGCCTATTTAAAAAGCCCATTGTTAAGGAGATGGATTAAATTAATTAAATCATTAGACTAGAAGCTTACTTTCTTAATTATTTCTTCATGAGAGGCCCCAAGGGGTATAATGGACATTTTATAGTAGTTTAAGGAAGGGAAAATAGGGGCCGGCCTATTTATAAAGGGGGGATTCTCTCTCCTCTTTTTATTCCAAAACTAGATCTAGAATTTTCCTCTACCAAATTCCTTCATTCTCATTTTATTTTCCTACCAAATTTCATTCTAATTCCTTCCCAAATCACCATTAGAGACTTGAAAAGCAAGGATCTAGAAGGAGGAAGCAAGTATCTACAAAGAGGAGAAAGGATATACAAGTTGGAGGTAATTTTATCTCAATTGGAGGTTTTATTGGGAATCCATCTCCTAATAGGTATAATTTAGTTTTTTTTCCTTAAATTAGGTTCTAAATCTGAGATTTAATCATAAAAAATCAACCCATATGCCATAGGCTACCCATAGAATTTGGTTTTGTGTTCATAGGAGGCTTATTGAGAAAGTTATGGTACTTTTTGTGTCAATTTTGGGGGAATTCCGAGATTAATAATTGTTATGTGTCAATTGATCCTATAGATCAATTTGGTATGTGTTTGTGTGTTTGGGGTTAGTGTCGTATCCATAATTGGGTACGTGTAGGTCGTATCCCAACAATTTGGTGATACGTGTTGATTTGGGGGTTTTTCCCTCCGACACGGGACTTTGTACATGTCATATTTTGACACGGACACGTAGATCTATATTTGATTCTTCGTATTATTCATAAATAATATATGTGACTTATTTGTGTCCTTCGGGGTACGATTGGATGTGTGGTGGACTCATGTCACATGCGTATCCTAGATCTAGTGGGATACGGTGTGATACTCTCCATATGTTGTGTAATTATATGTAGATCTAATTCTTGTGCTCTTAATTCATGAAGATTATATTTGTATATATATATATATATATATATATTATATATATATTATATATATATTATAGTGTATATATAATTGTGCTTCTTGTATCCTAGATCTACGTATTATATATGTACTAAGAGTATATATATTATGTAGCCATTCTTCTACATGTATAAATATATATGTTATAGTATATATATTATGTGTAAATATGTATATATGTTGCTACAATATATATATGTATGTTATTATTATTATTATATGTGTTTGTTTGGTACATATATTCTATATGGTTGTAACAATACATATATATATATGATATTATATTGATTTTAGGTGATATTGTGTAGTATAAACATATTGCAGCATATATATATATATATATATGTATATTTAATTGGATAATTATATTATATATAGTTGCTATATGATTATATATATGTGCATATATGTATAATTATTAATATATTTATGTGTGTGTGTTGTTGCTATATAGTTTTTATGTACATAACACTAGGAAGGGTGTATGTATAGTTTTTATTGGTATTTATATATATAGATATATTTATTTATTATGGGGTTTATATATATATATATATATATATATATATATATATATATATTAGTGCTTTGGCGACGGAGGCATTGGAGACAGCCGCTGTCACTTGAATCAGCAGCAGCAGCCGCTATAGCAGTAATAGCATCATTAATGACAGCGGCCACTGTCATTAATATAGCAGCAGCAGCGGGAAACATAGGCAGCAGCAGCGACAACAGATCGATGACGGCTGCAAACTGTCACCAAAACAGCAGCAACAGTGGAAAAGTCA
Organism: Iris macrosiphon; assembly: GCA_036927795.1. NCBI lineage: Eukaryota > Viridiplantae > Streptophyta > Magnoliopsida > Asparagales > Iridaceae > Iris > Iris macrosiphon. Next base: position 93,265,679 of record JAYESA010000006.1, on the reverse strand, counting down.
GCAGCAGCAGCGACAGCAACTTCAGCGACAGTCAGAACCGTCACAATAAGGTCAACGTATCAGAATATCAGGTTTTCAGTCCAGCTTTTAGCGACAGTTGGCAGATTATATATATATATATGATTATATACTTATAGATAAATAAATGTATATATATATTGGTATTAATATTGATGTAATATATTTTTAATTTCTAATTTTATTATATGTATAATATTTAGTATATGTATTATATATATGGGTAGTTAATATAACAAGGTATTGGGAATTACCTTGAGGAACCAAGGTAATTGGGGATACCCAAGGTATTTAGTTGGGTACCAAGATTTAATTTAATATTGTGATACCAAGTTGGCTCAAAACCACGGTACCTAATTATGATTCTATACTATTATAAATAATTGTTTGATATATATATATAGTGATGTGTTACCTTAGAATTTACGTATCCGGAGATATGGTATCCTAACATTTAAGATGTGGTTTTTATGGCTTAGACTTTAGTATCTTGACACAATATTTGTGTTAGACTTGTGCAACCTAGAAATAGATAGTTGACCATAGTTTGACTATAGTTGACCATAGTTGGCCATAGTTGACCATAGTTAATTTTTGACTTAGAATTGACTTATTGACCTAGAAGCTGACTAGTTTAACTTATTTTCTTCCCGGAACCTTATATTGATATTGTATTCCATATCTAGGTCTTCGAGGTACCGTGTCAGACATCGGTGAGATAATTTATTGGACTTCAGGCGAGTACATTCTCTGATAGTTTCTTATTTATGATATCCTCTATGTTCATTGTGTCTAGTGTAGATATCCATGTTTTTCTTAACACGATGGTTACACGGATTGGTATATCCGGATCTCGTCATGAGATGTTATTTCTTGGTATATGGTGTATCTTGTATAAGCCTTGTTTTATTGATTATCTTGTACATGTACAGACACTGATTCTCGGGAAGACTAGCTATCTTCTTGGGGAATCCTGTGCCATAGCGTACCATGGTTGGATCTATTATACCAGTCGGGGGTGGAGAGTATGTAGTGTAGATATGTGATCATACCCATCTTGTATCTTGAATAGTATTAATCATACACTGCACGTATGAATAGCCAGGCCATAAATCTTGTATCTTGTATCAAGTTCCCAAGCCGATCACATGTTAAAGCTAGTACTCACACACTTAGACATTAGTATTCTTGCTCTTTGACATATTGCTCATTATTGTATTATTTCCAGTATTTCCTTATTGTATATATATACATCTCGTATCTATTATGCATCTTGTATATTCACATCTATTTACTATTACATAGTTTTTATCATTGATTAGAACTTCTGTTAGAGATGTATTATGCTCCTTTCCTGACTGAATATATTTTTTTAGATGACAGTGAGGAGTGGTACCCTACCTATTATGGACCTCAGGATGTTGTGGGTTTAGAGTCTGAGACCCTGGCTCAGGAGGGACTTATCCCAACTGAGACAGTTGACCCATGAGTAGTAGCTTCTTAGTATTCTTTGTACTGGATTTGTCTCCAGCATATTTTGTTATTTCTTTCAGACTCATTGATGTATTATTTTAGACTCATGAGTTATTTTGTGACTATTCTATTCTTTATCTGATTCGTGCTCATTTCTATCTTAGTTCTATGATTGAGTATATTATCATTGTTGGTGGTACATTATATTGTTAGATAGATTATCCAGACTGCGTTCTACCTTCGATCCTATGGCGTAGGCTGGGCGTTGTTTCCGGCTTGTACCCTTACAACGGGTGCGGGTCGTGACACCCAGACTTCTTTTACTTAGCACGAGCACGAGCATAGTACAAAGATTCCAAGTTTAATTTTTCCTCAAAGTGGCACATAAAAGCATGGTCGGATGTGATTCTATCGAAGATAGAGCGTCTGGGGGTGTCAGGGACGCCTTCAGCTGAGCTGAAAGCCGCATACTGCTTTCTTCTCAACATCCTTTATTGCGGTCGTATGGGCTGTGCATCAACCCCGAAACTCTTGGCATCGTATTATTTTTCTCTGCCAGAGTTCGGGTACTGAGCATTCTTCTTTTCAGGCAACGAGGCCGTATGAGTGGGGACGACCAGAGTGGATGCATATTGTGCGTCTCTGTATCATAGAGAGAGACAGGGAGCGCTTGCTCTGTCGTTGGGTGAGGCAAAGCGGCCTTTGCAACCCATGACCTGCGGGTCTTCACGTGCTGAGCACCCTTCCTATTGGAAGGGGCCGTAGCATAAGTAGTGGACGCATAATGTATAGTCCCTGCGGCAGGGAGAGAGATAGGGAGTGCGTGCTCCATAGTTGGGTGAGGCACAGTGGCCTTTGTAACCCATATCCTGGTATTCTTTTTAGGCTTTGCTAGCCTGGGAGAATGACGCACGCTGTCCCCGGAGAGCATTTTCTCAAAAGCCTGCTAGTCGAAGCGGACCACCAGCATTCTTTGAGTTGACCCGTTCTTGACTGCATCGGATTGCGTCACAACTTTTTTATCAGAGGAAAACGATATCCCCAGCAAAGTCGCCATCTTTTTCGCTATTAAATAATTTCCTACAAACTTTATATTTAAAGAAAAAAATGAGTACAAAGAACCCTAAGCAGAATTATCTAAGTACAATATTTTGATCTGGGGTATGACGTTGGAGGTTTGAGAAGTACAACGACTTATTTTGCTCCATTGATGATCCGACGCAGGGTGGAGAAGCTCTCTTATGTTCTCTCCTTGCTCATCTATGTTTGCTCTATCTGTATTGCCCGCTCTATGTGTGTGTGTCCTCTTTCTTGGGCATGCCACCCAGGTATATATAGTCATCATTGGGCGAGCATATATCTTTTATCGCATGGATGATAGGGGGTGCCACGTGTGCCTCCTTAATATGGTGCAGCTGTAACCGTGAATAGGTTAAGCTGCCACTTGGGCGCTTATTGAGATTTTTGGTTGCTGAAGATCTGGATAGTTCTCATCCTTTGTAGGCGTAACTTGGCTAGGTTGATACGTGGCCCGCACTCGGTTGAAGAGAATTACTTCTTTCGTAATAACGAGATTTGGCCTTTATGGAGTCTGAAACACACGTGGCCAGAGATGCATAGGATGCCTGGAGTCTGGGACGCATGGGGCCAGAGACGCATGTAACGCATGGAGTCTGGGTCGCATTGGGCCAAAGACGCATGGAACGGATGGAGTCTGGGACGCATGGGGCTAGAGACGCATAGAACACATAGAGTCTGGGAAGCAAAGGGCCAGAGATGCATGGAACGCATGGAGTCTGGGATACATGGGGCCCTTGTTTTGTTGTACATATGGCGTTGTACCCCATCGAGAGTGAAGTTCTGTGCTGACGTGAGACTTCTGTCATTTAGTGTATTCACGTCTTTTGAGGCATTCAGAAAAATTCTCTTTATCAGGATCCTGTGTCAAAGACGATCCCGTTAATAGGATGTCATGTCAGGTTCATCTACGGCCAAAGCTGCTTCGGGTGATTGGGATGCATGAAAGTTGCCTTATTGGGCTGCCGGGTGATTCTGTGGCCCAATCTCTTCTGAGTTTTATCTTGGGGTGCATGGTTATTGGACTGTATAGGCGATTGCTGCCATGCTGGCACTTTTAAGATTTGGCTCAACTTTTGAGAAATCTCCTAGCCATATTTTGCATGCAGACTTTTTGTAAGCTTAACTGTCGGTTGCTTGCAGACCTCTTGGAAGCTAAACCGTTGGTTGCACCCTTCTAGGTTCATTATCCAATCATTGCAATCATGTAAACCATCACTCTCCTCTATAAATACCACTACTATGGTTCATCGTGTTCCACCTTGTGACACCTTCCCATATCGTCCAAGAGAGATTCTAGTTGGGAACCCTGGCCACTCACCTTACTTCCTCGACGTTCCATCCCTGCTTCGTCCTAATGCTCAGGTATATGAGGGTTTGGAATTGGAGGGTCTGGTGAGGGATGATCCATAGGGTCTCCTCTGGCTGTCGTGGCATCTCTTCCTATAAGAAGATCACAGGACGAGGATGAGTTGTCTGTTGCTGAGAACTTTTTATCCGTACTGGGGTTAACTTTAGAGGCTCTTGCTACATCTCTAGAGCCCACTCTAAATTTTTCCTTGCTGCCCCTAACTCAAGAGGAGAGGGAGGCATTGTAATGGTGGGAAGTACTGTACCGCCAATTTTATCGCGCGGGCATATGTTTGCTCCAAAAGGTTGTAGCTGTACTTTGTGAGGCTCGCGGCTCATTTGACTGATCGCGTTTTCCTCTTTTTGTTTTTATTTTGTATGGGCCTCGATGGCTGAATATTGTAGCCTCCTTTGGTTTTAGTAATGATATTTTCTTTTTTCTTTGATCAGTATTTCTTTTATGCGGCCCCCGTACTCTGAGGCTATTCAGGCCGCTTGAAGGCCATCTATGCGGTTGACTGCTCTGGTCGCACAGGTCCCATGCGGCTCCTATGCGACTTGCTTTAATATTAGGGGTGTATAAGCTTTTATGTGGCCTGCATGATTTTTATTCTTCTACAATGACGCACAAGTCCAAGGGCAAATTCGAGCCTAAATAGGAGGGTCCGTTCATGGTGGAGTAAGTATATTTCAACGGCGCGTACAAGCTCGCAAATTCTAATAGAGATTTGTTGATAATACCGATCAATAGAAATTTTTTGAAGAAGTACTATGTCTTAGTGACAGTTAGACTAGTATTTTTCCATCCTAGCAGATAGCTTTGAATGTATAGTATTTATATTTTACCTTCAGCAACATAAATGTACAATAAGACGTTTACTTATCGCAAAGTATTTTTAAATCTATTATCCGTATTCAAGAGTCTTGAATTCGTTATGGATAATAGATCCACTTAAAATAACCTTTCACAGTGTCGTTAGGAAATTTTTGAGTAAAACCGAAAGTGTCCTTAGTAGGCATTTTATTGCCCCTAGCATGTCATGTTGCTAGTAACTTCCCAAGAGAGTCAGTGAAACTCTTTATCACCTCGAGCTAATATATTCTTCCATATCCATATTACCTCTGAGCAGATATATATACCATAATCTCCGCCGGAGGCCCAACTTAAGGAGTTTGCCATGTCCACATTACCTCTGAGCAAATATTCTAATCATTGATTCTTACTATCACGTCCACCTTACTCTAATAGTCGAAAACTTTTCAACTTATTATCAGTATCTAGTTTTAGGTATGCCACGGATAATAAGTCCACTAAAATTCTCTAGTAGAATGTCTTAAAAGAATGTAATATTCTACTACATCCATATTACTTAAGACATTCGTGTTCACAAAAATATCTTCGGCAATAGAGAAGTCTCAATAAACATTTAAATCTTTAGGAGTCACACAAAAGAAAAAAATTATTAGAAGCCAAAAGAAATATTTTTATTGATATTCAAGATCATGAGTACAAATGATGAGAATCTATTACATTCAGAATTTTATTGATATTCAAGATCATGAAGTACATATGATAAAAATCTATTACATTCAGAACTTTCTACATCAGGTGCCCCTGTGTTGTTTCAAATACCAAGGCAAGTAGATTTGGCAGTGGAGAGAGCAACAATATGGAGAGAATCGAGCAATAGAACTGGGGCTGCATAAATAATTCAATATATATGAACATGAGCCCTCTTTTGCCCTATTGCTCTTCTGAAGAAATATTTTGATTGGGAATCAATACAAACACTATAATCAATATCGCGGTCATGCAACCGGTGGTAGGTCTCATTTCGGGGAAAGACACGGCTAGCATGCTACATAAATAGGGACGACTTCACTTGTTATCAACAAAGTCCTTCTTCGTCTCTTGGCGAGCTCTCGTATAAAGTTACTACATTCTTTGAACTAAGAGATTTATGATATTCTTCCATGCTGCATCATGTTCGGCCCAAAATGGAATGGACTCTACATAAAGGGCACATATTAGTTTTTAGTAAGAAATATCTCAAGAAAGAAAAAGTTCCATGCACATAAAGAGTTATGTGCATAGATGGTGTCATGCGCACAACATCTATGCAAAATGCTAGAATCTTCTAAAGTAGAAGAATAATCTACCCCAACGGACATGTGCAACTCAGTTCATGCACAGAGGTGAGTGTCGGAAATGCACATAGAGAACTGTTGCATATGGTTGCAATACAATATCCCAGTAAAATAACTACATCCATATGCTGGACATAGGCACATATTTTCCCAGCACGTATTCATGATGATTGTCCTGACACAACTGCATCTATGTGCATAAGGAAAAGTGTTTTGCCATCAGCGCATATTCATGCCAAAGCTTTGCAGCAATGCCTATGCACGTCATTAGCAGAGTTTGGCCTGCGCATGTACTAGATGATTTCTCATCCATGCGGTAGACCATAGAGCATTTAAACTCCGTATGTACCAAATGATTTCTTATCCATACGACAGACTGTGCACTCGTGTCTCTGTATGCAGATTTGCTCTCTCTCTCTTACCCTCTAAGGACGACAAAATAGCCAACGACATAGGCTCGAGTTTATTGCAATCCACCCAAAACTCATCGGTGGTGAGACAAACTTGAAGTTATAAGAAGATAGAAAATTTGCAAGCATAAAAAGAAAAGGAGAGATTTTAATAGTAACAAGTGTTTTGCCCTCCTAAATCCTCTATTTATAGGCTCAAGGCCTTGTACAGTCACCTGTAGATGATGCCTCGGTTTCTAAAAAATTATGAGCCAGAGATGCTCCAATTCAATACGATGAATCACGCATTAATGACAATAAAACAGATCTTGTGATATGCAACCAATCAGATGCCTCAAATCCTGCACTCATGTGCCGGCGATGCTTTGATATTTATTAATTGCACAAATATCAAGGATGATTTAATAGTTTGGCAACAGAAGTACATGCGTCTACATACCATACGACATATAAGTCGCCAGTATGCAGTAAAGGCTTATGCGCCAAGAAAAGTTTTCATCCATGCTTCTTTTGAAGTATTTAAAACTTGTTCAAGTTTCAAAAACTTTGAAGGGTTTCTTGTAGAAGCATGAAAAAAATTTAAGTATATGTGCCTGAATGGCTATGCGCCAAAGAAATCAAAGAAGTTTGATTAAGTGAAGTATGTACCTAAAGGTCCATGCGACATTCAACCAAAGACAATAATCCTTTGTTTATGCGATACAGACAGTGACCCTGGAAGCATGCGACAAAAATAACTATAGGAAAAATCTTAGGCACATACGTCATTCTAACACAGCATTAAAAGTTGTGCCATTTCATAATATGTTCAGGTGACGGTACACAAAAGACGTCAGTGCTTACGTTATCGTAATTATTATTTTTGTTAGTATACAGTTGTGAAGTGCCATGTGTCTCCATGCAGCTGAGCCTTCACGCGACAGTGTTCCCATGCTGTAAGCACCTATGTAGCAACAATTGGCAATGCCAGTTACAAATACGAAGAGACAGGTATGTGCATTTATTGCATTAATGGAACATTGGTTAAAGGTCGTATTAATTAAGATTTTTAAATCGTCTGTAACGCATGCTAAGTGTCAAGTAGACCGGGTTATGTTCATATGTTCATATCCATATTATGTGCCACATTTATTGTAGAAGCCTATACTTCAAGACAAACCCTTTACGGCAGAGTAAAAAAATAGCGATTTTTCATATTTAGGCGCATATAGTTGTTACAGTGTGCATGACTATAAATAGTTGGGATATGTGCTTCCCAATCTATCTAAAGTTGAGTACTTATGAGCCCATTTTCTGCCCTTTTTGCCAGTGAGCTGAGAGTTAGTGAATTTTCAATCATTTCCATAGGATAGTCAATGGAGTAAAGAAGTCATTTGCGACTTGATCTCCATCGGCACACTCCACAGATCTTTTCTTTGTACTTAGTATTTTAGTAAAAGATTACTTGTACTATTATTTTATAATTTGAAATATAAAGTAATAAACTTTATTTTTGTAATGGCTACAATTTTATTTGGGATCACCTATTGATATTAGAACCTGAAGCTATTATGTGTTGACACGTTCTTCTTGCACACATCGACTCCGACTATCTGAGGCAACTACTTACTCTTATTAATTTTATTACCTGATAGTTTTTATAACACATGTTCTAGATATGCATTACATGATTTTGACATACTTGTTCACAAGAGTGAGTGCTTTATGGACTCATATTCATGATTATATTTTATTATTATCTATTTTCGTGATTATCATTATTATCGTGTTTCGTGATTATCGTGTTCGTGATTCTTTGTGTCGTGACTTGAATCCAGGAGTGCTAATTATGGCAGAAAAAGACCTTAGTAGACATGTAAACTATCCCATACTATATCCCATGTATAATCGTGACTGATAGCCATCGCACAACATACGTACGGTGTACCATATTTATCCCTAGCCGTTTACATATCGAACTTGGTATTTCAAAATAAATAGCTAGATAAAGTTGTCACTTTTATTCTTGATGACATTGTCATGATATTCTTGTTTACTTATTTCCTTCCATAATTACATACCATGTTTCTGTTACGCCCATAAAATAGATAGTCACCACCGGACGTGATATCGTATAAGCTAAGTTGCGCTTGTACAAGACATAGTCGTGTTACATGAAGGTATCAAAATTATTTATAGAGCACAACAACAGAGTTGTCAGCCCAATGATTAAGTTAATTTTTTGAATATGGCTAATCGATTATTTTTAAGATTATAATACTCACTAGCAATCATGCAATCTCTCTAATGTTGATACTTAAACTTAGTATTGTCCAAATATGTATTAAATATTATCATATTTGTTTCTGTATATTGATTTATTCGTTTAACATATATTTGCATAAAAGTAATAATCAAGATTAGATATGGACATATCTAATGAAGAAATAATGATGAGCCAAAGATGGTGTTATACCAGAAGATTTCTTTAAACCACCTACGATATCTACGGAGAGTAGCACTCGGTCAGTAGGCGGGGGTCGAGGGGGCAGTTATAATTCCCTGGTCCACACGGTGTATTACACTAAGTAGGATTAAAATGAGATATTTGGGTTGGTTACATAAAATAAGTCTGAATGGGAACTAGGCAATGAGTTGCTTGAATTACAATAAAACAAATTTGGGAACAAGTATTAATTAAAATTTGGTTTCATTTACAGGCTTTATGCAGAACTTTCTTAGGTTCAATTTATCATCTCGATATAGGCAGAAGCACAAAGTCAAACATCATGCAAGGGAATTAGTGGATTAACTCAGACAAGTACAGAAATAGCTGGATTAAGCGATGGTGCAGTCTTTTTTCAATCCGCTAGGGTCGGATGATTGAGAAGCACGGCCTGCTCACATGGTTATACCAATTAAGTAAATCTTGCTTCTCATTAGATCACGAATATTTAGGGATAAGCTATATCGACTCAGGTGGAGTGATAGACGACGTCGGCTCGGCAAGGAACGATAAGGAGATGAGTATAAGGTGGGTAGGACCTGACCCTTCTCCTTTGGTCTTACATGCTTAATAAAATATATCAGTTACGTGCTAGCGATAACATGATTCAATGAGCGAGGATCGAAGAAACACAAGTTATTGTAACACCCCGTTCCGCTCAAGCGGACTGCCGTCTCAATCGGCAATCGTGCAGCTGTCCCGACCCGCCTTGCCTCGATCAAGAGGCAAAGATATCCAGACTTGTCCCTACAGGATCCGGCTTGGACTTTCAGAGGCTCGCTCAGACGTATCGCTCTACCGAGGCGAATCATCGCTAAGGTGGGTGGCTACGATGAACTTGTCTTTGCTTAGCCAGCACACATAAAAATCTGGAATGTTATATGCTAGTCGCTAGGTGAATCACCCCCTGCATGCTAATGAATCCAACGCACCTAGCTAAGGCAATAATCCCAACTTGTATTGCTTGCTAGAACATGGAAATGAAATACTGCTTATATGTTCAGACCCTCGCATGCTAAGTCCCTTAACGGTTTCATCTCTCGGACTACCTTTGGGCCCGAGCAAACGTACTGATTATGTTCCTTAGGACTTATGCTTGTCTGCTTGATTGTTACCGTATTTTCATCCAAACCCCGAAAGACTACTAAGTAGTCGTTCCGTGCATGATTGACCCTGCAAGTATCCTGGACCGTTAGGTCACCAAGCAGCCCCGAACCAGGGGAATGCATCAAGACAAGTTATTGTACAAAGAACAAGATCCAAGTATCCCGTGTACTCGTGTACTCGTGTTCCCGTGCACTCGTGTTCTCGTGTTCTCTTGTTCAAAGTGCACGCGTGTTCTCGTGTTCTCGTGTATCTCGTGATAATTGAATGACCCAAAAAGAAAGTGCATGTCGCGGACAACTCGGAAACGAGGTATAGTTCCACGGACGGTCACCGGGGCACTGGGGCCGATCCAATCCGGATGGAACTCTTGTGTGGTCCCTCGTGTTCGGGAGAGTGGTTTGTAGCACCTCGTGTACTTACGTTGCATTCCACTTTCCCGGGACCACATCACGTGTGTAGTCCATCGTGTGCGGACAAGATGGTTTGTAGCACATCGTGTACTTTATTGCATTCCATCTTGGCCTTGGACTACTTCATGTACAATCCATCGTGTACGGGCGAGATGGTTCGTAGCGCATCGTGTGCTCTCGTTGCGTTCCATTCTCGTCTGGGATTAGTCCTTTATGGCTATGCCAGCGACTCATGTTCATATAGATAAGTCATCCTCGCTTAGCGGCTATCCGCGTGCGAGTCATTGCATCAAGAACAACTGAGCACACCAAATACTGTCCCGTTCAATGACTCTCATGTTTGCATATTGCATATGCTATGCTCCTGAATGTTTATACATGCCCCTGCTTAAATTAACAATGTTTGCCTTGGACAGGGAAGGAGATGGTAAGTTGGTAAGTCTCGCCGTGTTTCCTCTAACATCGTACGGCGCACTGCCCGACACATTAGGCTATTCAATATCTGCATGAAACTGATCCTAAGGCAACTAGAAAGACAACTGAATAGTTGTGCACGGAACCTGTATTACGTGTTTGGATTTGTCGAGCGGGCGAGTAGCTTCCCCACCAGTGCATTCAATGTACTGATAATCCACCAGTTTGATATGCAGGGTACGGGAGAACCTCGTGCGATGCGGACGCCTCCTTCGTGCGTGCTGAGGCCAGGAGTTCCCTCTGAAGCCTTGCAACGGTGCGTCCGGGACTGAAGCGCTTATACAAGACATAAGTTGTGAACATCGCCTGACCATCGCCTGTACATTCATTCCACAGTTGTAGCCACTTGGCACGCTTTATGTTTCAGTAAGAGAGGCTTGAGCGACTTGTAATCTCGGCTATACGCCGCCTGTAACACAAGTTTATATCAATAAAAGAGCTTGCTTTACTTCAACTTGTGTTTCTATGCTTCCGCTATATTTGTCGACTCAGTGAACCTGTTACCGATCGCCTATGCGTTCATGACTCCGCTGCACTCGGACAATCTGTACGACTCTGTGGCTTAGAACTTTTTTCGCCAGCCAATGAACCATGGCCTTGTACGGGCGTGGATCACGCTCGTGCGGCATCACGCCCGGATGGGTTAAGCGATCGTTCCGCGGAAGCGCTGGCGAGGGTGATTCCCGCCTAGCGGGAACGGCCAAAATTGCCTGCGGGAGATCGGGGTGGGACAGGTTGGTATCAGAGCCTGGCTTCTACGCCTTTGGACTTCGATTCGATATCTCTGTTTCGAAAGCTCGTTCGTGGGTTATGTGCATGCTCTCTCTCAATGCCTCGATGGGATGTTCCAACAATAAGTCTAAATACTTTCAAAATACGTTTTGAATGTTATGCTTGCTTGTCTGGTTGTATGCTGCGAGTGGCCTTTGTGCCAACCTGTGCGAACCCTTGAGAGTATCGCTAGTAGCTTGTCCAATTTTCACTATTCCTAAGTTTGGTTGAATGCATCTATTCGAGGGACGCCTTGAACTAGTGCACCATCCAAGACTTAAGAAAAGGTGAAACTCGAGTGCTAAGACTTCGCTATCACTGAGTTGGTTGACGTGTTCACGCTAGAAGTGCACTTCGAAAGTGCGCACGATCCAGTCTAAGCGATATGCTGATTTCGAAGCTTGTGCAAGTGAATATCCAAATGAACAAGTGCAACGACTTGTCTAGGATTGCCTCAACCCTAGATTACTGCTTGTCCTTAGTATGTCTCGATGACAAGACTTTTTCTAAGTTGGGTAGGATGTAACACCCCGTTCCGCTCAAGCGGACTGCCGTCTCAATCGGCAATCGTGCAGCTGTCCCGACCTGCCTTGCCTCGATCAAGAGGCAAAGATATCCAGACTTGTCCCTACAGGATCCGGCTTGGACTTTCAGAGGCTCGCTCAGATGGATCGCTCTACCGAGGCGAATCATCGCTAAGGTGGGTGGCTACGATGAATTTGTCTTTGCTTAGCCAGCACACATAAAAATCTGGAATGTTATATGCTAGTCGCTAGGTGAATCACCCCCTGCATGCTAATGAATCCAACGCACCTAGCTAAGGAAATAATCCCAACTTGTATTGCTTGCTAGAACATGGAAATAAAATACTGCTTATATGTTCAGACCCTCGCATGCTAAGTCCCTTAACGGTTTCATCTCTCGGACTACCTTCGGGCCCGAGCAAACGTACTGATTATGTTCCTTAGGACGCATGCTTGTCTGCTTGATTGTTACCGTGTTTTCATCCAAACCTCGGAAGACTACTAAGTAGTCGTTCCGTGCATGATTGACCCTGTAAGTATCCTGGACCGTTAGGTCACCAAGCAGCCCCGAACCAGGGGAATGCATCAAGACAAGTTATTGTACAAAGAACAAGATCCAAGTATCCCGTGTACTCGTGTACTCGTGTTCCCGTGCACTCGTGTTCTCTTGTTCAAAGTGCACGTGTGTTCTCGTGTTCTCGTGTATCTCGTGATAATTGAATGACCCAAAAAGAAAGTACATGTCGCGGACAACTCGGAAATGAGGTATAGTTCCACGGACGATCACCGGGGCACTGGGGCCGATCCGATCCGGATGGAACTCTTGTGTGGTCCCTCGTGTTCGGGCGAGTGGTTTGTAGCACCTCGTGTACTTACGTTGCATTCCACTTTCCCGGGACCACATCACGTATGTAGTCCATCGTGTGCGGACAAGATGGTTTGTAGCACATCGTGTACTTTGTTGCATTCCATCTTGGCCTTGGACTACTTCATGTACAATCCATCGTGTACGGGCGAGATGGTTCGTAGCGCATCGTGTGCTCTCGTTGCGTTCCATTCTCGTCTGGGATTAGTCCTTTATGGCTATGCCAGCGACTCATGTTCCTATAGATAAGTCATCCTCGCTTAGCGGCTATCCGCGTGCGAGTCATTGCATCAAGAACAACTGAGCACACCAAATACTGTCCCGTTCAATGACTCTCATGTTTGCATGTTGCATATGCTATGCTCCTGAATGTTTATACATGCCCCTGCTTAAATTAACAATGTTTGCCTTGGACAGGGAAGGAGATGGTAAGTTGGTAAGTCTCGCCGTGTTTCCTCTAACATCGCACGGCGCACTGCCCGACACGTTAGGCTATTCAATATCTGCATGAAACTGATCCTAAGGCAACTAGAAAGACAACTGAATAGTTGTGCACGGAACCTGTATTACGTGTTTGGATTTGTCGAGCGGGCGAGTAGCTTCCCCACCAGTGCATTCAATGTACTGATAATCCACCAGTTTGATATGCAGGGTGCGGGAGAACCTCGTGCGGTGCGGACGCCTCCTTCGTGCGTGCTGAGGCCAGGAGTTCCCTCTGAAGCTTTGCAACGGTGCGTCCGGGACTGAAGCGCTTATACAAGACATAAGTTGTGAACATCGCCTGACCATCGCCTGTACATTCATTCCACAGTTGTAGCCACTTGGCACGCTTTATGTTTCAGTAAGAGAGGCTTGAGCGACTTGTAATCTCGGCTATACGCCGCCTGTAACACAAGTTTATATCAATAAAAGAGCTTGCTTTACTTCAACTTGTGTTTCTATGCTTCCGCTATATTTGTCGACTCAGTGAACCTGTTACCGATCGCCTATGCGTTCATGACTCCGCTGCACTCGGACAATCTGTACGACTCTGTGGCTTAGAACTCTTGCCGCCAGCCAATGAACCATGGCCTTGCACGGGCGTGGATCACGCTAGTGCGACATCACGCCCGGATGGGTTAAGCGATCGTTCCGTGGGAGCGCTGGCGAGGGTGATTCCCGCCTAGCGGGAACGGCCGAAATAGCCTGCGGGAGATCGGGGCGTGACAGTTGTAACTTATATTGAATACTTAGATAGAACATTGAAACAAAGTATATTGAGGCGTGTGTTAAGCGCACGAATATCGAATGAGAGATGGAAATATGCATTCGCGCACGAGAATATCATAAGAACGCATCGTCAAGCAAAGAGTGCAGTTACGGTTCAAAAACATGCAACTGTTGCGGATAAAGAATGGTGCCACGAAACTATCGATCAGGGACAAGACACCATGGAAATATTGTGTCAAGAAGCGGCATGGTGACTCGAGAATTTGGGTCTAAGTGTAATACTATATCGAAAAGGGCATTGAGCCTCAGAATATTTAGGGTGTCTACTAGGTACTAATCAGAATATATCTGAAATATCGATTGTGGCGTGGTGCTTCGGAATAGTTTGGGTGCCTATTGGGTACTAATGGAATATATATTTTAGAGGACGAAAGGGAAATGATGCGGGGATTTAGTGGGGCGAGTTGGACTTGTTCCTCGACCATACTTACAAAGGATGAGGCATTGGAAATATAGTGGGGCAAGTAGGACTTGGTCCTCGTCGTACTTACAAGTTGGAAATGTTGCATAAGTTCATAAACGATACTACTTAATTCGACTTCGTGTCATGAATTTGCGTCATAGTTAATAATTTTTTTATTTGCCTAGTCATGAACAACTTGTGCACAAGAAAAAACTATTTTTCTAGATCGGCATTTCGGTCGTACCGAACCCGAGTCTACCTACAGGAAAATAATATCATGCTATAAGATGTGGGGCATTACGGGACCTCCAGAGGGCTTGCAACTCGACTGGGAGGATATCACCATAATGCCATGAATAAGTCCTTCATGGTGTCAACAATATCACCAATGAATTTCATATATATAAAGAGTATGCACTTTGCCATATGCAAGGGTAGGCGTGCTAATGAGCATCTACTCTTTCCTCGGGCAAGTACAGCATAAATCGGCTATGGTAAGAGCTACGAATAATGTGAGGTAATTCATTGTGTTTCAAGCATTACAGATGAGATTCAAATATAACATGCTTAGTTACCAAACGAGATTCGAGAATAACATGCTTGTCCGCTTAAGCTATTCAAATGCGAATATGCTTTTATAACTGAAATATTTACATGCGAAACCTGCTTTACTGCTTTTGATGCATGTCTCAATAAACTAAAACTCGTCTAAGTTCTAATAGAAAGATCACTATAATTTGTATGATTTCCCTGATAACTTAGTATCAATTTAGGATAGTGGATTATCCTGCTCACCAGTACAAGTTGCGTACTGACCCAAGTTTGAAGGCACCCTTTTTCAGGTTCTCAGGTGTTGAGGCCTTAGCTCGGATATATGAAGACATGATGTATGAAATAGAGGAAATTCTTTGTAAGCAAGAGAGCTCAACGAGTATTGTAAGCCAACTTGGCTTATTTAATGGGGACAATTCAAGCCTTTGTAATCGCACTATTGTCAATAAAAGAGCTTCGCTTCGCATTATTCTGATTATTTTATATGACTCTATAAATATTCTACTATGACTCGATATTTTTATTAAAACTATTATATTTTATCTTCTTACCTTGTGCGTTGCGCAACCTAGGCACGCACAATATCATATCCCGGGGACGATTATCGACTTCACAGAGTCGGGGCATGACAGCAGTGCCTGCGGTGGGATTTCAGGAGCGAAGCCCCCAAAAGGTATTCATATTTCTAGATCTGTTTGTCTTTGAATAACTGTCATCAAGGAAAAGGTGTGAGTCTTCTCAAATGTCAAAAGTTTGGCATCATCAAAGTGCTCTTGGTTTTTATGTTTATAATATATTTTATCTTTATTGATAGGACTCATTGTACGTCGGGTCGTACTAGTACTACGGAGCTCAAACCGATACTAAACCAGAACTTATTCCACTCAAAATAGCCCAAAACCTGAACCTAATATTCTGGAATCTGACTAAAAAAACATGGACCAAACTCAGGCCAAAGTCTATCAGGGTAAAAATAATTTCCTAAATCAACTCAGTCATCCTGAAGAGCAGGCTCCAACATTCGAACATTAGGGAACCGAACTCTGTCAAACTCGATCCCAGTTTACCATATAAATAGACATGGTTTTCCACCATTTCCTTATTCATTTTGATATTCTCTACTACCTGAGCGATAAATTGCCCCATCACCAAGATAACTCTCCTAAACATCTAGTGCCATATGCGATCTCTATTAGAAGTCTGTTCGTGTTATAAAGCTTGATTTCTATTTTGTTTGAAGTCTACAAGATCTGCGTATCAAAGCTTGTAGTTGTAAGAAGTCGACAAGCACTTCGAATAAAAGATCGTGGTTGTAAGAAGTTGACGTGCCCTTCGGATCAAAGCACGTATGTGCTATTTACACAATAGTGGTTTTAACTCTGGACAAGAGTTCATAGGACTGGATTAGTCCTCCACGAGAAAAATCAGTATACATCACGGTGTTGGCGTTTGTGTCTTTTAAATCTATTTAATTTCTATATACTTTATATATTGCTTGTTAAAGTTTTAGTTGGTAACTAGCCTTATTTTTTATTGGATAATTGTGATACACACTCTATTTACCCCCTCTATAGTTGCCTTCAATTAGTATTAGAGCAGTTTCTCTTTCTATATGCTTAATCCTAAGAGTAGAACTTATGGCAACTATTAAAACCATTTACACTAACAATGGTGAAGGTTAATCCACAAATAGGCTACCCCTATTTGATGGAACCAACTACACATATTGGAAAATACGTATGAGCTTCTATCTCAAGTCACTAGATTTTGACTTATGGTCAATTATTATTGATGGCTACAAAAAGCTTGCTAGAATTGTTATAGATGGTAACATTTTTGATAAGCTTAATGATAAATATACTAAGCTAGAAAGGAAATAAGCTAGTATTGATGCTAGAGCTATAAATATTTTATTTTGTGCTTTAAACGGGACTAAGTTTAATAGATTATCTACTTGTACCACTTCACACGAGGTTTGGAAATTTCTTGACGAAATCCATGAAGGAACTTCACAAGTGAAGGAATCCAAGATCAGTAGGCTAACACAAGAATATGAGGCATTTAAAATGAAGTCTAATGAGACCATCACACAAATGTTCACACATTTTCTTGATATTTTTAATCCTCTTTTTTCTCTTGGCAAGGATTACAATAATTATGAAAAGATACGCAAAGTGCGTAGGGGACTCACCAAGAACTGGAACCCAAAGGCTACTACAATTATTGAAGGAAACAACCTCACCACCATGACTCATGAGATACTCATGGGCAAGCGTATGATACATGAGCTGGACCTCAAGGAGTTTGAAGAATAAATGCCAAAGGAGAAGACCATAGCTTTCAAGGAACCTCACAATAAGGTATCCCATGATAAAACTTTAGACGACGATTTTGAAGATGAGGCGCTGGCCATAATATCTAGGAACTTTAAAAGGTTCTTGAATTTTGAAAAATCAAATCGAAAGAAGAAATGTCTTGAAGAAGAACTAATTGGCAACAACTGCAGTAAACCAGGCCACATGATAAAAGATTTCCCTAAAGCAATAAGGAAGATTCGACATGAACGATGAAAAAAAGGAGGATCTTCATCTCGTAAATTCTCAAATACAAGCATATGGTACGAAAGTGAAGCTAGTGACTCAGAGGATGAATAAAATTCTTGTAACACTACAAATATATGCCTAATGGCATTAACCAACAAGGTACAAGATAATACTTTATTTGAAGAGTTTTCTTATGTCACGACCTGTTCCCACTCTTTGGGATACGAATACATGGCCAAGTCTAGCCTACGCCGCAACATCATCGGTAGTACGCTGTCTAGATCTTAAGGATAATCATCAAGTCCAAATATAATACTTAATCACAAGTTCCATCTATTTGCTCATTCACAATAACTATTTAATTGTAAACCAATCAATACATTTGAACCAAAACTCGAGAACAAACCCGCTAAACGTCAATTTTAAGAAAATAACTAAATTATCGGTAATCCAATATTGGCCTCCAAAATATCTCTATCTCCAACGAATGTCCAAAGAGCAAGATAGCAAGTCACCTAAAATTTGTCAACATATCCTGTTAGGAGCGGAGCAAGTACTATTACAAACTACGAAAGTACATAATAATTTTATAAATCCATCATGATGAGCAATTTACAAGAAGTAAACTAGACTAGCAGGTCGTGACATCATATAATGGAAACAAGTAGGGACAAGTAGAAGCATGAAACTAACAACATAAAAAACTGACAATATGTAAGCAATGAAAAAAATCACAAAATAAGAACTGACAATCAAGTAGCCTAGAAAAAGTACATCAAGATCTGACAAGAATAGTAATATCGTGTGGTCTAGAATACAAGGTTCAACATATGGGGGCTAAGCTAAATCTAGCATGTCGTACGTGAAGTGTACAACTATTATATATCGAATCAAATAGAAAAATAGGTTTTTCCACATGTCTACAAGTGTATTATCCCATCCGACTCTCTCTCATATCAGCCGTAAAACACATAAAATCACAAATCACAAAAAATAGATAATCTTGACTCTCGATGAACGGATAATCACGAATCATGATACAGATAAACACAAGTCACGAATATGGATAATCACAAAGTATGATGTAGATGCTCACGAATTTTGATACGATGAACACGCATCACAACTCGGACTCACGCATCAAAACTTGGATGATCACGATGTCACGACACGTATGTAACTCAATCATGAATCAAGATAAGTCGTCCATGTGCATGAATCATAGTGTCAACAACTAACAAGAGATGAGATGATGCATACATGATAACATTTATGATGTAAAGGTAAATTCATAGTTGTAACATACTTGTCTGTCGTCCTTAACTGATGGCACGGGTATGGTACTGTCAAAGTCCAAATAACCTATTATTAGTAATTGTCAATGTTAATATGTGAATGAAACCAATGAATATCCTATCAACTTGGCTTTAATAATAACCTATATCTACTTTATATCTTTAATCTATTGGTATTATAATATATAACCAAACCTATGTTTATATGGATACACATAATACCTATGTCGTATAGCCAGTTCTCTACTTGTAGGTAATACTGCACACAATAGACTTATTTAATTAATTTTGGGGTTAAAGTATGTGTTAGGCCTTTGTATCTACTTTTCAAAAAAACTAAATGGATCGTATTTTCGTGTCTGAAAACTCCCGAAATTGGAAAAATATCGAAACATGTTCGTTTTACGGACACTTAGTACTCGAACAGATTTACAGAAAGTTTCAAATAGAATTTGGTCTATTAAACTTTGATACGATTCTGTTAAAAAATAAGAGATTAAACGGACTTCCGAGTCAGGAGTTATGGTATTTATTAGTTGATATGGCTGCTAAATATGAGGCTGATTATTATGACAAATTTGGACTATTTTGTACAAAAGGAACACATGTATGCATCTAGTTTATATAAAACTAAATTAATAATTTAGAAATATAGATTATGATTTAGAACTAAATATGAGGACCCAATCTTTATACAAAACTAAATATGAGGACCCAATCTTTTCCACCAACTTGATCTCATCCTCTAGCACTTCTCCAAGGTTTGGGATGGTATTTGGAAGAGAAGGAGTGGGGAAGAAGAAGATTATGATTTAGAAATATAGATTATGGCTAGGGTTTTATTTTGTAATATATATATATATATATATATATATATATATATATATATAAGTCCAACATGAGGAGGGAGAAATCCATGTATCTTAGGAAAATCAGTCAAAAGATGGAGGAGAGGTGCTCCATGTGGAGGAGCCCTCGGCACCGCAGCCAGGACAAAGACCACCAAAGCACCGCCCCCCCCCCCCCCCCCCCCCCCCCCCCCCTCTCCAAAAAAAAAAAGTAACCTCCCAGTGCCAAAAACGAAATTCTAATCTTCTCCAACTCATCGCTTTACCAGGGCATCTTCTAAGCTCGCCTCTAGCTCTACCGCCCCACCCACTTATGTTTAAAGTCCTGATTTAGAATGTAAGGGGGGTGGCACATCATATGACGATGAAGAGAATTAAGACTCTTTGCAGGACTCATAAGTACTATTCTTGGCCATTATTGAACCAAAAGTTTCGGTAGATTAGCTTTTTTCTTACCAAGTTAAGATAGGGTTTCAAAAATCTTGCACTAATAGTAAAGGCAACATCTGGATCCTAGTTCAATATAATACTTTAATGAAGGTGTTGGACTCTTTCGATTAGGCCTTAAGTGTCAAATTTCTAACCCAATGCTTCATATGACCTCAATTTTCACTATGGTTCATGGAGACAACACAAAGGGCGACATGAGCTGTGGAATGGGCTCCTGCATAACTAGGCGCAGTCGCATGCTCCATGGGTGGTTGTTGGATATTTCAACGCCATTGCCATAATGGACGAAAATTTTGGAGGAGCGACACCTAATGTGGTCTCTATGAGGCAATTCCTTAACTTTCAGCTTTTTGTAGGCTTATAGGAGATACAGTTCACAGGGAGTTGCTTTACCTGAGTTAATGTACAAGTCGGTGAATCGAGGCAGGGATCAAGGCTAGACCATGTCCTTTTGGATAGGACATAGAGTGAATTGGCTCCACTTTCGACCTGTGAACACCTGAACTATACTGAATTAGACCATGCTCCACTACTTATCTCCTTCAAAGGAAAATCTACTTCATTCAAAAACAATTCAAATTCGTCTCCTTTTGGCCTAAGTAGGAAGGATTTTTGTGATATTGTTGCTTCGGCTTGGGGATCAGTGTCACATCATAACAAACTTGTCCAATTGGGACTACGTCTTGCTGCTACTTGAAAAGCTTTATTTGGTAGAGCCATAATACGTTCGGGGATATATTTCAAGAAGCCAAAAAGGTGGAAGAAAAGGTTTTAGCAACTGAAGCTCTCTTTGAAGCAGACCAGTCGAAGCAACCAGAGATGATGGAAGCACAAGCTACCCTTAAACAAAGAGCGAGTATCGAGGATGCTTATTAAAGCAAAAAAGCCAGGGTGAAATGGGACCTGCATGGTGACAGAAACTCTAAGTACTTTCATTCCTGTGTTTCAAGCAGGGGAAAAGGATTACATTTTCATTCTATCTCCTCTGACAAGGGGTATAAAATTTCGTATCTGGAGGACATTCGAAAGTAGGCCAACGCTTATATTTTTAGAATCTACACTTATTAACCCATAGTAATCAATGAGACTTTCCTAGCTGTTATACCTCAACTTGTTACTTGTGAGGACAATGATGCTTCGATGGTGAAGCCAAATATCGACGAGTTGCTTACCACAGTTAAGAGTATGGATCAGAATAGCTCCCCTGGACCAGACGTGTTTGCTGGGAATTCTTTCTTCAATGTTGGGATGTGGTCGGGCAAGATATTCTAAATGCGATACTTTTTTTTTGATGGCTTCACTTTCCCTAAATTCCCTAAATCAATTTCGAGTACGCTACTTGTTCTTATCCCTAAGAATAACTCTCCTAAGAGCTTCACTGTCTATAGGCCAATCAGCCTATGCAATTTTGTTAATAAGATTTTCTGGAAGCTTATTGTCAACCGATTAGCTCAGATCCTCCTGTCACCCTCATATTTTCAGTAAAGGGTAGTTTGGTAATTAACACAGGTATTTTAATTTTAGAATTTATTGTATTTAAATATTGTGAATGTGGATTAATTAATTGTTGTATTATTTATTTATTGCTATATGCTAGATTATTTTGGACTTGTGTAGTGGACCTAACCAATTAATTAAATGCATGAACCCAATATTTTAGTTTAGTTTAGATTGAGCCCATGAATTAGGCCCATGGATTAGGAGGATGGATTAATTAGTGAAACCATTGGACTAGAACCTTCCCCCCTTAATTAATTTCTTCATGAGAGGCCCCAAGGGGTGTTTTAGAGATTTCATAATAACTTGAGGAAGGGGTATATGGCCGGCCATTAGAGGGAGGAGAGAGAGTGTCTCTCATTTTATTTTTCCATTGCATTAGATCTAGATTTTCTCCTTTCCAAATTCCTTCATTCCTTCACCATTCTTTCACAAATTTCTTCACAAATTCCTTCCCTATTTCTCAATTAAGGCTACGACAACAAGGATCAACAAGAAGGAAGCAAGGAGCAACAAGGAGGAGGCCAAAATCTACAAGGAGGAGCTATATTTCAATATTTGGAGATTTTTATTGGGAATTCATCTCTTAATAGCTATATTTTAGTTTTCTCTCTTCTATTAGGTTCTAAATCTGAGATTTAACCATGAGAAATCACCCTACATGCATAGGCTGCCCATAGGATTTGGTTTTAGGTTCATAGGAGACCTATGGTGGAAGTTATGTGTATTTTTGTGTCAATTTTGGGGAAATTTCGAGATTGGCACAAGTGAATGATCGTTAATTGGTCAAATAGATCAATATAACATATGAATGATTGTTTGTGACTAGTGTCATATCCACAATTGGGTACTGTAGGCCGTATCTCGTCAATTTGACGATACGGGTTATTTTTGGGGGTTTTCCTCCGACACGAAGATTTGTGCATATTAATTCTTGACACGGACACGTAGTTATTATTAGTATTGTTCATATTAGTCATAATTAGTATTCAAAACTTGCTCGTGTCCTTCGGGATGCGTTTGGTTGTGTGGTGGAGCCATATCGCAAGTGTATCATAATTAGTAAGGACACATATTAATTCAACAACCTTGGACAGTTCAGTAAGGATCTTAAAACTGCACAAAGCAGTTTGTAGCTGTAGTCAAAGGTAGTTCAGTGCAGCCATTCACAGGCAGGGGAGCAATGCGTTCAGCAACACACTGAAGTAAGCAACTACAGCCAGACACTGCAGTGCACACGAGAAGAGTGCACAGGTTTCAGTAGTGCAGTATCTGCACAGTAATGTACAGTTCTGCACTGTGTAGTCTCTGAGGTATCAGTGTATCATTGGTGGGCTCGTGCACTGTATCAAGTTTAGTTCAGTCAGTTTAGTACCCGCAGTATCAACAGTTAGGTAGTTTCAGTTACAGTTAGTGAGGTTAGTATATTAGTGTATTTTAGTTTGTATAAATAGGTAGTTTGTTAGAATGTTTAGTATATAATTAGCTAAATATATATCTATGTATATAAGTTATTGATTAAGTTAGATAGATATGTATATTATTTGTTATATCTGTTAGTAGTCATATATGTTAGTAGTTAGTATATGAATAGTTAGTAATATGTATCTATGTTTACTAGTTTGTAATACATGTTAGTAGTTAGTAGGTATTATATTGATACATAATATATGTTAATTTAGTTATATTAGTATAGTCTAAGGTTATAGGGTCTTAGCTATATATTAGTTATACTCATGAGGTTTGACATTACCTTGGGATACCAAGGTAAAGTCAAGGTAATGGGTCGATACCAAGGTATTGGTTTGGGCATCGAGATAGGTAGTGTAATACGCATTGGTGCAAGGCCAAGGTATCCTAATTTCAGTAATTAGCTAGATACTATATGTTTGACTTGTATATATATAAATTATTATTTTCCTATATTAAAACTTGCGTATCTTTAGATACGGCATTTTGGTGTATTTCATAGTATCGTAGATTAGCTAGTATAGCTTAGTTTCATAGTGTATTAACCTAGTATCTTAGTGTTAGACTCTTACAACCTAGATTTAGTCGGTTTGACCTAGAAATGGCTTTATAATTTAGAATTGCATCATTTTAACTTATTTTAATTCTATATCTTTGTATTGATGCAACATACCATATATAGGTCTGTGTGACACCAGCTTGGGCATCAAGAGACACGCCTTGCTCAGGACTTCAGGCGAGTATATTTCTCTGATAGTTTTTAATTCATAATAGTGTATATATGCATGTTCTAGAATTATATACTTGATTTTGACATAGTGATTTCACGGACTTGTACTACATGGATCCCGTCAGGAGATGTTTTCCCCTACCGTGTTCAGCCGGTACACCTGTACTTGTATTTTATCGTGTACATTGGGTATTGATTTATATTTTGTGTTCACATACTGCTCATATTTAGTGTGCTTATTCGTGTATACACACTGCTCGTGTTCAGTGTGATTATATTCGTGTACACCCACTGCTTGTATTCAGTGGTCATATTCATGTTTGTAGCATGTCATGATTCGATCCATTGGTATTAGCTGGGGATGGGAGAGTAGAAGTTGATTATGTGATCAAAGCCCCATTGTTCATCATGTACATTCTGATTACATACCATACTTGTAATCGTCTTACCTTATTGATCATGTTCACCCAAACCGATCACATAATGAACTTGTATTCTAAGGCACACTAGTTAGATTGCAGTTATTTTATCATATTGCATATATTCATATTATTGATCTATATTCTCGTATATTACCTGTATACCTATTGTTCATTCATTCATATGTTAGTGGTCTTGTATTTTATTTCTATTATCTGTTTTATATGCTCGATTATATTATTGAAACTGCTTTTAGAGATATGTAATTCGCTATAATCCTGACTGGATATATTTTTCCAGATGATTGGCTTTTTCAGTATCCCATATTCTATGGGCCGCAGGACGATGTACCTATACAGGATACTCTTGTAGACCAGAAGGACTTAGTTGCAGAGCCCGAGGAGGTCTAGTTATTTATGTTGGCTTGTATTAGACTATTTGTTGAGATTCACAGTTTGTATATTATTTTAGATTATGGATTGTATTTTATTCTTTTCTTAGCTATTCCATTCGTGCTTTATCTTCCTTAGTTTGTTTTGTGATTGAGATTAGTTCTACTTGTGAGATACCATATTGTTCCTCCGTTTGAGTTCAGATGATTAACAGGTACCATATTATATTATTGAGATGTTAGATAGTTAAAAATAACCCAAACAGTATTCTACTGCCGATGTTGCGACGTAGGCTGGACATAACCACGTACTCGTGCTCGAATATCCGGGTGCGGGTCGTAACACCTCCTACGTCTGATCTCTCCTGAAAAAAGTGGATTTATTATAGGGAGAGAGAGAGAGAGAGAGAGAGATAGTTGACAATATCATCCTTGATCAGGAAATGATTAGCAAAATGGATCATAAATATTTGGGGGAGGGGAACACTATTATTAAGATAGATATGAGTAAAGCATTTGATCGGGTTGAATGGGACTACCTCCTAAGGGTTTTAGGAAAATTTGTCTTTTGTGAGAAATGGATTGATATGATTCTTCATCCGCTCAACAATGTGTGGTAATCTACCATTGTCAATGGGAGTGTATCTGGCTTCTTTCAAGGCCTGTGGGGGCGTCGGCAAGGGGACCCTATCTCTCCTAAATTATTTGTTATCGTTGTAGAAGAACTTAGTAGAAATCTTCAGTTACTGGGGGGATCTGTGGGTTACAGATGGTACTACATTCCCAGTGGTTGACCTACAGTTAATCACCTTGCATATATAGATGATGTCTTAATTTTCTCAAGGGCCGATAAGCGGTCCAACCAAAAACTGATCCATGTTCTTAAAGATTATGAAAGCATGTCAGGGTAGCGAATTAATGGGTTAAAATCTATAATTTATATTGCATAATCATTCCCAATGGATAGTGCCACAGAGCTTATTGCAGTTATCGGGTTTCAGTTGAAACATCCTCCTTTTACATATCTGGGTTGTCCTCTGATGGTGGGGAGAAGGAATGCTAGCATATTCTCTTAGCTGATCGACAAAGTTAGGACTCGCATAAACGGTCATCATAACAAATTTTTATCTTATGGAGGCAAACTGACCCTTTTAAATTTGGTTCTTTCTTCTATCCTGGAGTATTGTCTAGCAGCTACCAACCCTCCCATTAGTGTGCTCAAAATTATTGAGTCTATGTTTGATAACTTCTTTTGGGGGTCCAAAGATGGCATTCAGAAACATTTGTGTCTTAGTTCAGCCGGGGTCATTAGAACGAAAGAGGAGGGTGGATTGGGCGTTAGACGTGTTCATGATGTGATGGATGCTTTCAGTATCAAATTATGGTAGAAACTTTGGCCACGGACTCGCTCTGAACAAAGTTCATGAAAGCTAAATATTACCCATGGCATCACCCTACCCAAGTTAATGGTTCGTCAGGGTCTTCTCATATATGGAAAAGACTTCTGCATGGAAGGAAGCTTGGGGAAAAGCATATTCGTATTCAGCCTAGAGAAGGATCATAGAGCACCATTTTTTGATCAATGTCTAGACACTGGGAAGATTCAGTAATCTGCAGCAAATACCTACATGGCCAGGATTAAAGACCTTGTTGATGCAGAGGAGAACTGGGACATTCACCTGATCCATATGTTGCTGGGGGAGGATGTAGCTATGGCAAAAGAGAATAGTAATATCCGCTTTTCATTTGGGGATAACAAAATTATGTGGGCTCCTCAACGATCGGGTATATTTGTTGTGTCCTTGGCTTAGGACAGTATACGGATTAGATTCCTAGGTATTCCTAAATTCAAAGACATATGGAGTACATGTATTCCTTCAAAATTTTCCATCCTCATGTGGCGGATACTCCATAACAAGCTTCCTATGGATGGTTGTGTTCGGTATCTTAGTACGCCCGGGCCTCTACATGTCATTGTTGCTCTATGGGAGGTATTGACCCATCTGGTCTCAGACAACCTAATTTTGATAATTTACTTAAAACTCTAAATTGATACTTGCAAACAACAAACTGCATCATCAGCTGAACACTGTTCTTTGATGTTTTGTTGTTTATGTTGTTTCACATTTTCTAGTATATTTTTATCTTTATTGAGTCTAGGACTTATGTGAGTCATAACACACTTTAGCACTAGTTGAATACCTATCCAAAGTCCACTCAAATAAGCCAACATATTCCTAAACCAAACTAAACTTGTAACTACCTAATTCTGTAAGAGTGGTATTTTTGTTATTTCAATAATTATTTGAGAATTGTATTAGTGATAATAATATTTATTATATATATTGGTTGAGTACTAGATAATTAGAATAAATATATGATTAGTTGGTTAGTGGTTAGCCTATTGATTAGACTTAGTGCTAGTGAGCCCAAGTGGACCCAACTAGACTTGACATGACCATTGGTTTAATAAATTAGTTAGTCATTGTTTGACTCAATAGATTATGGAGAATGAATGAAATATTCCTTCATAGATTAGAAGTTTCCCCATAATTAATCCCCTTAATTAAATATTATCATGAAAATCTAGAAGGGCATATTATATGTTGCAACCTAACCCTAAACCTAGAGAGAAGGGTCGGCCCTATATATATACAATAATAGCCTCATTTGGTTCAAGAGTAGCCTCCATTCTTCCATAATTAATTAGTTCACCCCCAAATTTGAGAGAAAATCCAATCCACCCACTCTCAAATCTTCATTTACAATTATTTTATAGGAGGCTTAGGGGCTTGACATTGCTAAAGAAAGCTTTGAGGAAAGCATTGGCTAAAGATTATGTCCAACCTTGCATTTGTGTCCATTTGGTGGTGATACAATGAAAATCCATCTCCCAATAGGTATATTCCTCATTTTCCTTTAATTTTCTTGGTTTATTTGTTATATTAGACCTATAGGAACCCTTACATGGCTAAGGACTACCCATAAGAAGAAGAACTAGGTTCTTATGAGCCCTATTGTGAAAGTTATATTGACGTTTGTAGCCAAATTAGAGAAAATTTGAAATTAGACCATTAGGTATTTGAAGAAATATTTTCTCAATTATTTTAGAGGGTGATTCATGTTTTTTAAGTATGTGCATATCTACAAATGGACACGAGGAGTGTGTATTGGGTTCTACCATGTCAATTTCTCTATATTGTATTATAATAGCTATTATATATGTTATTTATATTATATTTAGTGTTTTGGATATGTTCCATGGTGTTTGATGTTAGTATTTTCATATGAAAGGGGTGTACCACATGCGTATCATGAGTATCTTGAGCGTATCGCATTGGTGCACTCCAAGTATTTGATGAATTGTATGTAGTGTGTTGTTGTTGTGCTAGAGGATTTAGAGTGTGTGTTAGGTGTTTGCGCAATTACATTGGAGAGTTTGAGTAGTAAGAATCTAAGTGTGTGACCATACTCGAACAGAGAGGAATATTGGGTCCGATATAGAGTGTATCAAGAGAGAGAAGAAGGATTGTTGCACCTGTGTGTAGAGTGTGGACAGAGGTGTATGAAGGTGCAGTGGAGGGTGCTCGAGTATATATTTGGTATTTTGGTGTTAGAGTATACCTGTGTAGAGGATAGGTGGATGTGGTGGTAAGGTGGGAACTGCAGGTAAGTGATTGAAGAGAGAGTGTAAACCCCCTCGCCCAAAATTAGGCCTAATTTGCTTAGATAGTGAAACTAGGGCTAGTTTGAACCAATTTGAATTAGAACACGATATTTATTTAATTATGCAATAATTAAATTCGTGTAGCTCACCTCACCGTTGCTTCGATAATTGGAGCACCTTACTAGCTACTGCCTATCTACAAATTTCACAACCTCATCCTAGACATGCCGTCTACTATTCTGACCCTTGTGCAACTTATAATATTGCTCTCTGGTGCTATATTTTAGCCGCACAATAAACATCACGGACGTTATTTCTTAATTCGAAATAAATTCCAATTTTGTACCCTTGTGCGTCCCAATCGAAATTGGAAACACAACCTTGACCGTTTTGTGCAACCCAAATTTTATTAATATTCTACACTGTACCCTTTACGCCCCTGACACTTGTGGCCCGCCTAAATTTAACCCCATGTACTCCTAATTAATTCTTGAATATCGTGCGCGTCGATTTGATTAATTAAATCTAATTTCTGTCCTTGTGTAATTTTTCCAATTGTTGGGGGGCTTCTATGCAAAAATACATTGAGGTGTCCCCACCAGTGGATAATTCATAAGGAATCTATTTTTTTCCCTTCACCTAGATTTTCCCATAATTTTTTGGAATGTGCAACGCGCACATCGCCCCCATTTATTTTAAAATCCCATCCTTGTATTTTAAACCCTGTAATTTATAGCCCTCCAAATACCCCATGAGAACCCAAGGCCCAAGCTCAAGGGTGTTGACCAAGCCCAACCACTAGGTCAACTCAAAACCCTAGTTTCCCATGTATAAAAATACAAGTTTATTCCTTTCTTTTTCTTTTTCTTTTTCTTTTTACCCAAACACCAAACACTGTTCATCGTCCCCTACCCCTCTGCCGACGTCGGAGCTCCACCGGTGCACCCCGTCTCAACCCACCGGCCCTGTCGACCTCCTCCCTCTATTCTTCCTCGACTCCCACCCGCTGCACTCCACGCCTGATTGCGCGCGCCGAAGATGACTCGCCTGGCCGCTGCTGACCCTGACTCGCCGGGAGCCATCTCCCCGACTTCCTCCCTTCTAAGCATCATCACCACCGCCACCCGAGCCGACACCTCCCCTCGTCCCAGTCGATCTCCACCCCCTTTCCTGTCCTCGCCACCCTCATCGACGATTCCCACCGGAGCAGCAGCGCCCGACTGCACCATCACCCCCTTCCCTGTTGTTGTCGGCCGAATCAACTACCGCCGTCTGAAGACCTATCCTCTCCCCGACTTTGCCATTAACGCCTCGCCCGACCGCCTGGGCGCCTCCCCTCGCCAGAACCAACTGGATCCCGACCTCGACAAGCCTCCGGTGATCTCCCCCTCCGCCGTACCTCCCTCTGCAATGACACAGCCACCCTGCTGCCATCTCCCTCTCCACCGGAACCCACCGGACGACGGACAACAACCACTGTATCTCCACCACGTTCCTCTCCCCCCCTCGAGCCACTGCCTCCATCTCCCTCGGCCAGTCACCACCACACGACTCCGGCCACACCTAGACCTCCACCCTCGACCTCCTCTCCTTCTCCTCCCTCAGCCAGTCACCACCCTAACACTTCACCTCTACCATTCCCTATCTCCTCCCCGATCACCAGAACCACCTCCTCCCTGCCCAGCCTCTTCCTCCTCGGCCGCCTGAGCCCCTGGCCGGAACAGTACCACATCTTCACCACTACCATTTTAATTATCACCATCATCACACATAACCCCCATCATAATCATCCATCAACATATCACCACCATACATTATAATCACCTCTACCATTGCTATTAACACCCTTGCAATCATCATCTTCACTAATACCTAAACCCTAATCGTCCACATCGTCGTCCTCGTCATCATCATCCTTGTCATCACCCCAACGTCATCGTCATCTATATCGTGGCCATCATCATCGTCTTCAATGCAGATATCATCATCATCTCAATTCGTCATCCTCATTCCATCACCATTATCATCATCACCACTTCATCGTCATTGTATCATCGTCATCTCGTCATCGTCGTTATCATCATCACCCTAACTATTATCGCCATCGTCGTCAGTTTCCTCGTTATTATCTCACCTTTAATCATCATCGTATCAGCCTCCATCAACCCCATCATCATTCTCAACATGAACATCTCATCAAGACTACCAACACCAACCCTAAACACTTATTCAGTTGTCGTCATCATCATCGTCAACCTCACCGTCGTCTTCGTACACGTACTCTGAGGTATGAACCTGTCTGTCTGCTCCATTTATGTGTGCTTGTGTGTATGCCAGTAGGATATTAGTACTGCTTATTGACTGTTAGCTGATATCGGACCCTGATTCGGTGAACCCAATGCTGCGTACACGAACTCGTACGCGTATAGCATTCAGTTTGGTATATCTATATATATATTTAGTATAGGCATACTATTCAACTTGGTATACGTATAATTATTGGATGATATATATATATATTTATATATATGGTATATATGTATATTGTAATTAATTATATGCTAATAATAATTAGGACTATATATATTCAGACTGTACGACCCTAGGATACCGTAGACTGTTCCGTACTTACCCTGACCATGTTGACCCTAAGAACTTGTGAATTGCCTGCCTTGCGTACATTAACGCCCTGGCTTAGACACCTGTCAGCTGACTGTCTGATTGTGTACAACACTTGAAGATGTGATCGCGTAATTCAACGCATAATTGACCGTGTTAGATGACTAGTGTTACCCCTAGTATACCCCCTGAGTCCCGTGTAAATATTGTTGTGTGTGCACTAGTGTAATAACTAATAATTTTATTGTATTATATTATGTGTACGTAGGATATTGGATTTGTTCTGCGCGACTTTTGGAGCAGGTTATTGGTACATTGCAGCTTCCTTGCTAGACAAGTATACCTTGCCATTGTACTGTTATTTATATTCCATATGTTGCATGCATCTTTATTTTCTGTCTTTAGTTCATATATTTTAACTGTTATATAAAATACGCGCGACGGTGTCATCGCGGTATATTTTTATTTATGTATTGCATTGACCTTGTTTATGAGACTACCCCATTATCATGTAGCATCTTTAGGTTCATTGGCCGTGACATAGTTGTTACACGAGTTGTGAGTCTCATATAGATCACGGACTGGCGTGCAGGGTTTGGCCTCCTGTACGTGTGGGACGTGCGTTAGGAATAACTGCTGTTAGAAACTTTGCATGCTAGTAGACTTAGCAGTTATTAGAGGTCTAGGGGCACAGCCTATTGTAGTACGGTGGTCTCATCCTTGTCCTTGTTTGGTTGCAGGATTGAGCCAGGGTACTAAGAATAGGCTATGAACCAAATTGTGTCATGGATGTGACATGCTTAGAGCATGGGGTGGGGAGAACAACAAGTACCGCATTTGAGCTCCTTTGCACTTTTTCTATTGTGCGGCCGGATTCTCCGCTGGAGATACGGGCGGTGATGACCACTATATATTATATTATTATCAGGCGGGCCTCCGGTGTTTAAAAGATGCCGTACCTTTTTAGGCCCCAGATCTCCAATAGAGAACCATGCCAAATCCCAGGTTTTCAGCCAGATAGCTCACTTGTGGGGAAGTTGTTCTTAACTGCATTCACTTAGACGGTTAGGTGAACCATTGGATATTTATTTTAGTACTTTATTGGCATGTGTTTAAGTATCTTGTTATGTCCCTCTGAGAACCTGGTCCCCTGCCAGGTGTATCTGTTCTTGAGTATTCGCAGGAGCGCAGATTCGGATGGTTATATATGTTTTAAGGATGCCTTCTCTTTGAGCCCGTGATTGATAGCTGGTATTCTTATATTATGTTTATTGTGTTGTACTCATATTGTAGTTGCTCTTATATTCGAGTTGGTAGTGGATTTGTTTCCATCCAACTATCATCATCCTTAGATACTTCTTATTGAGATCTAGTTTCATAGATGTTGGTAATTATTTATATTTAATTTTCTGTGGATGAGATTTAGATTATACCTTGTGATTTGTGACATATGTTTATACCATTTGTGGCTTTGAAATTCATATTACAACGTACGTATGGGTTTGTTTTCCATATATTGGAGTTGCCATACCCATGCGGTTGACATGCTTACGTGTTCTTAGTCCTAAGTATTTTGGGACTGGGGCGTGACAAAGAGTTATTAAAGGGTAGTATATAATGTTGTGTATGTGTGGGTAGGAGCTTAGTTCAGTTGATGTGAGGAATGCCACAGGTAGAAAGTGGATTTGGATTCTGCAGCAAGAAGGATGGATAAGGTATCAGTGTGTCAGAATGGGGGTTCCAGTATTACCTTATTGATGTGTGTGAGTTATTTTGTTAGAAAGTTAAGATAGTGATAGTATACTTAGTATGGAATTGGGTTCAACATGTGTTACCTGTAGGCAGTGCCAGATAGTTGAGGGAGAGACCTGATACTGAAGGGGTGGACAGTCTTGGTAAGAGTATTCAGTTACATATGGGCAATTGGGGAAAATTTTACATGAGGCAAGAGTGTTCCCATGTGTGATGTGGTAAGGGGTTATGTTGTGATAGTTTAATTCCCGTTGTAGGAATCCTATAGTTTAATTCCCGTTGTAGGAATCCTATACCTGATGGACAGTTGGGTGAGGGAAGAAATTTAGATATGCAGGTGGAGAAGTGTTGCATATTTTGTTTTGTGTGATGTAGGAGTATGAAGTATCAGTGATTTAGTGAGGGAGTATCTGTGAGTGAGTGCCATGGTGGTTGGTTATGATACCTTAGTTAGTTTTTGGTTTGAGTGTTCAGTGTAAATGCATGTGCATATGTATAGATTGTGTACATGTATGCACGGTGGTTTCTAGTAGGATTGTTCAAGAGGGTTGTATCAATATGTAATGAGCCTTGATGTGCAGTGGCAAGGGGAAAAATTATAGCCTTGGGTTAGTCACACTGCAGGCACAGTGAGTATTTTGGGTAACAGTAGGGTGCCTGGGAGTGTCTATAAGTGTAATTCCAAGAGTGCATCAGTGAGTATATGTAGTGAGGTATCTAGATTAGTTGAATGTATGGGCAAATATTGTGAGTATGGTTGCATGTTTAAGTGAACAACAAGGCAGAGGTATCAATAGAAGATGCGCAGTCCTTGTGTCCAGTCTTAAGGTTGCAAGTGAAGTTGATGTTGTGTGGAAAACCTGGTGCTCAGATAAGGTATTGCTTGCACGGTGTCAATGAGGTAGGTATTAGAGTTAGGGGTTTGAGAGTAAGGTATTGAGTAGGGTTAGACATGTGTGTTTGTTGTGTGTGATTAGAGAGTGAGAGTTAAGTGTTTGAGTAAAGGGTACTAGAACGAGTTATGTGGATTGTGTCTAGTGTTAGTGAAGGTAAAGGTATGTGATGGTTGGTGAGGTGTGGGTAGTCTTTAGAGTGTGATGCCAACATAGAATAGTACCTTGAAATATGAGTATTCTGATACTCTATGGGTTAGGTGAGCAACTTGGTGTATTAGTACATCAAGGGTAACTTAGTTTGTACTATGAGATAGGTAATAGGTAACACATATAGAATAAGATACTAGTATTTATATAAGAATAAAGGTTAAGGTATTATCATTATACTAAGGTAATAAATAATAGTTTTGATACAATAGTGTATGATAGTTATCTAGTATAAATATATATGTGATACTTAGTGTCTAATATAGCCACTTACCTAGAGTTATGACTTAGAAACTTAGCAATAGCTTGGTAAAACCTATAAGAGCTAGTATCAACTAGTATAACCTAGGAAACCTAGTCTAGTAAGGTATAGACTTAGTTTGACCCAAATTAGATAGTTGACCTAGTTTGACTCTAATGACCTAGTTTTGACCTAGTATTGACCTAAAGACCTAGTTGCAAGCTAGTATATCATGTTTATAATTCTAAAATACTATTTTAACTTGTAATTTATATATAGGTCTGCGTGACACCAGTTCGGACACCGATTTGTATCATTTGCTCTGGACCACAGGCGAGTACATTCTCTAATAGTTTTTATTATTTGATAATTACTATAATACAAGTATTTAGCACTATTTTACTTGACTCTTGAGACGATGGTACACAGATTAGTATACTTAGATCCTTGTTATGAGATGTTACTCCTAAGTGATTATCTTGATATTCTCCTTGATTATATAGACCGTGATTATCGTGATTGTATTATAGACCTTGTATAGTGATTATTGTGTTATGTTGTGTCATAATTTGGATCTATCATACTATTCGGGGGTAAGGGAAGTAATAGATAGATATGTGGTCAAAACCTTAAATATTGTATTGTATCGTATCATGTAGACTACAACCAGTCATACATCTCACGTATAATTGTGTTAATCTGTAAACAACAACCAATCTTACATAATTGTGTTACTTGTAGACAACAACCAATTATATTGTACATATGATAGTGTTATAGCCTTGATAGTAAAGATTGATAAATCCAAGCCGGTCACATATCTAACTAGTATTTTAAAACACTTAGTGTAGTATCAGTTTTTTATATTTTATTTTATTATGTACAAATTTTGCCTTATTGCTCCAGATTATTGGTCTTTCTTTTCTACCATACTATGATATATGCTCATTGTTCTTTTTATCTTGTATTACATTCGTTATTATTGTTTATAGTCATTATCAATTAACTTGGAACTATTTTTGGATTGTACTCGTTCCATCTCGATTGGATATATTTTTTAGACTGTTATTAAGAGGATTGGTGTCCTATGTACTACGGACCACAGGAGAGAGTAGCAACCATGAGCCCTAACATTCATGAGTGATTACCGGAAGGTCTAGCCGGTGTCCAGTTTCCTTTATTATATATTTTAGAACTTTCACTTTGTACTCGATCTATCTCCAACTATTTGACTTGAGATATTATTAATACTTTAGTCTTTTAATGGTGTAGCTAGACTTGGATATTGTTGTGACCATTCTAGCTGTGACTTTGTGATTTCCTTCATTTATATCTTATCGTGCAATTTTTTTTTATAGTTTATTGTAATTAAGTATTGAATATAAGTAGATATTATTGTCTTTTCCTCTATTTGGAGTTGAGATATCATTGACATATTATACATATTATTGTGTAAAATAGATAGATAGTATTATTGACCTAGACATTGTTCTACCATTAATGATGTTGCGTAGGCAGGACGTACCCACATACTCATACCAGATCACCTGGGTGCGGGTTATGACAGAACTTATACTAGACCACGGACCCACTCAAACACAACCTAAACCATCCCAATCTTAACCAGGAACCTACTAAAATTTGGGAATCAAACTCGATCTGAGTTCTGTCTAAACTCTGCCCGAACTCGGTTGACCAAAATCGATTCCTGATTAAGTTGGCTAGACCTATTCCCAAGGCTCCAACATTTATTTTTTTGAACTTTGGGTATCCGAGTTCTGACCGAGTTTTGTTTTAGAAAAACCTATAAATAGAGAAGAGATTTTTATTCTAACTCACTCATCTATTCATTCAATACTTCCTTTATCTTTTTATTCATTAAAAGAGCTTTACAATTCCAAACACCAAGACAACTCCTATTCTTCTAAGTGCCAATGCGGTTTTGATTAGAAGTGTTCGAGTTGTACAAGTTTGACTTTTTAAATCTATTTTCTTAGAAAGTCTGAAGTCGCCAAGCTCTTTGGATCAAAAGCTCGTGTCTATATGAAGTCGTAAGTCTTTCAGATCGAAGCTTGTGTTTTTACTGATAGTAAAGTTAAACTCCGAGCAAGAGTTCTCGGGACTAGACTAGTCATCTCAAAGGAAAACTAGTATAAATCTCAGTGTTTGCGTTTTCTCTTCCTTATTTAATTATTGTCTACATATTTCTGTATTATTTGCTAGTTGGTAACTTGTTTACAAAGTAGAAATTTTTACTGGTAACTATATTCTGATCCACACATATACAATATATTCAACCCCTCTAGAGTTCCCTATCTATCCTATATTTTGTATCAGATCTTTGTTCTCTTTCATAGGCTTTATTTTCTAAGAGCTTTACACATAGCAACTGTGAAGTCTATCTCCACTAGTGAAGGCCAATCGACAAATAGACCACCTCTATTTAATGGAACCAACTACACTTACTGGAAAATATGTATGGATTTTTATCTCAGATCACTAGACTTTGACCTGTGGTCAATAGTTGAGAATGGCTACAAAAAGCCTGTTAGAATTGTTATAGATGATATTCTTATAGATTAGCCCAAAGACAAATACACTGATCTAGAGAAGAAACATTCTAGTCTTGATGGTAGAGCTATAAATACTTTATTTAGTGCCCTAGATAGTACTGAGTTTAATAGAGTATCTACTTGCACTACTTTATACGAGATCTGAAAACTTTTTGAGGTAATTCATGAAGGAACTTCAGTAGTAAATGAATCAAAAATTAGTAGACTCACTCAAGTGTTAGGGTTATATACTAAAAGCATTATTTTGTATTAACAATATTTCCTTATTTTTAAATGAGAATCATATAGGCAAATATTTGCATGAAGCATCAATTTGTATTAACTATATTTCTTTATTTTTAAATGAGAATCATATAGACAAATATTTGCATGTTGTATTTGTTATAATATTAATGCAAGTATCTTATATTTTATATTGTAGATAATATGGTGTATGGTGTCACACAGAAAATCATATTATCAGTTTCCTGTGGAACATATAAATAGTTCACAACCTAGATGGACTTAGACAAACCATTGAAAAGGTTTTAGTAATATGTTATTAGTCTATCTTCACTATGGGTTTACCCTAGTACACTTTGTGTGTATTGAATAGGACCACTTGAGGTTATTCTCTTTGTACTGACTACATAAGAGAACAAACACATATGTTATTATGGATGTTTGTTCTCTTAATCCGGATATAATAATAGACATGTATATATAGTATGCATTACTCTGATTTATAAAAGAGTAATATTTATTATGGGTCAATAACCTCTATGAATTGGGTAAAGGTATTGTATATATGATGGACTGTTGATTATAAAAGGAATCAATGTCTTGATGCATCAGGTTGATGATGTCCTCTTAAGAAACTTATAATAATTGT
The DNA here is from genome assembly GCA_036927795.1 of Iris macrosiphon. NCBI lineage: Eukaryota > Viridiplantae > Streptophyta > Magnoliopsida > Asparagales > Iridaceae > Iris > Iris macrosiphon. The sequence goes on along the minus strand of JAYESA010000006.1, from coordinate 93,227,873 downwards.
TATATAAATCCTGCAGGTAGATTATATCCGACATGAAAAATAAAGTTTAGTGGTACTACTTAAGGTTAAAGATATCGATTAATATAGTTGTCAGTAACTTAATTGGATTGACGGACATTCGATATCTTAACATGGGGAGACGAACATGCATATAATAAGAAAGAGCCCATAAACATAATTTGGGATTAGGAAGGTAGCGCAATAATAGCTCTGTAGTGGACCGAGATATTGTTAATAGGCCTGGATTTTATGTTCGGGCTAAAAATAGGATACCCAGATCCGTTAGGAGACCTAACCCTAATTTCTCCTCATGGTCCCTACCGTAGCCTATATATATCCTATATTCTCTGGCCGTCATAATGATCAGAAGCAACCAGCTTTCTAAATTCGTCTTTTACGTAAGAAGAGAAAAAGGGTCGGCCAAGTAGAAGAAAATATTGGAAGATTGTCATCCACAAGACGTCCAATCCGAGAAAGGAATACATGCAGAAGATCTTGGGGTCGATAAATGATCAAGGTTGCTGATAACCTTCATCTTCATTATGTTACTTCAGGTATAATTCGTGAACCCTAATTTTTGCCTTTGAAAGGTTAGATAACGTATTAAACTTGTTAATCTTCTATCAATCGATATGCACACCAGTCTGCAGTCTTGGGGATCCCCAGTTTCATCAATTGGTATCAGAGAAGGTATTGGATCTGCGTATTGATTGATAAATCCATATTGTTCAATACAACTTGTATCAAATATAGTTCGTAGTGTAGATCTATTCTAACTTAGTTTTGCTGGTATAGAAGCATGGAAAATCTCTACCATGCGCCAACAGTAATCAAGAGCCATGTGCCGTAGTGATCAAGACCCATACGCCAAATATTTCCATGTGCCAACAATGCCATACGCTGGATACTACGTCTCTAGTGTTTCCATATGCCAACAATACCATGTGCTACTACGTCTCCAGTATTTCCATGCGCCAGCAGTGCCATATTCCACTACTTCCTCATTAATTTTCATGCACCAGGTGGTAGTGTTCCCAAGGAAAAATTAGGACATGACATGTGTCACGAGTATTATGGGCATCAGCAACCCAGATCTCGACTTGCAATATTGTAGCCTTAACACAGCATCTGTTTGCAGTGCCTTGTGCCAAATATAACCCGCGTATATGTGCCTACATAAGGCCTTCTCAAGAGACCACGTAAATAGTAGGTGTTTCCTACATACAAAGAGAGAGACCACAAAAAAATAGAGAAGGAGAAGAAGATCGAAGTTCCATTCAAAGCCTCGTCAACCTCCTTGGTCCCGGATCATCAATAGAGTAAAGAAGCTGTTGCTCGACCCCACCGTCATACACGTCCAGATCTTATTGTACTTATATCCTTTTGTATTACGGATTCTCTTGTACTGTTTATTAATTTTAATTAATAAAAATATTTGTCCGACTTTACACCATTTATTTTTTTGGCGATGTCGACAAAAATGATGACTCTGACGGGGAGGAGCTTCACCTCCAACGAGAATCTAGTGACACAATCTGATGTGACCAAGTTAGGTTCAACTCAGAGGATGTTGGTCGTTCATTTTGACCAACAGGCATTCAAAGACATACTGGACAAACTAAGTTCTTCAAAGAGACTCACCAGACTCCACAAGACTCATAAAATTTGGGATGCTAAGGTCGCTTTGCCTCCCCCAAAGTTGGTACCTGATACATTGTCAACCCTTACAGCAGATGCACATGCGGTTGACCTGTACTCAATCAACAAGTTGAGTTCTTCAACCAGGCTCGTACGACCTCAGAAAGCTCATAGAATTTGGGTTGCCAAAGTCATCGCATTAGACCCAAAATTTGTTCCAGGAGCGCCGGTAACCTGTAGTGCCCCGCTCCGCGTAGGCACTATGTACAAGTGATATCGCTTTGCTTGCTCGTGCGGAAGTCTTCTAGGATAGTTCTTGATCGAACCACAAGACGATTGATCAATGTCAGTGGGCAAAACTGCATTCTCTGATTCTTGCATGACTTAATAATAAATCTGAGTTTTTGAATGCTTGTTGCTTAAGAAGATAAGTTTCATAGAGAAGAATGATAGAACCGACTCAGCATGCTTAATTAGAGAACTCACATAGCTTGTCATTGAAATGCATCTGCTTGCTTGCCTAACTAGAGAATTGGGAATGCTTGTCTGGAATAAGATAGAACCATTGCTATGCAAATAAGATATAGGAAATGTTGCATGCTTAGTTACACCGACACAGCTATCAAACAAATATTTGCCATGCTAAGAAGATAAGTAAAATGAATCGCTTGAATATGTCCCTTTGAATATGCTAAGAAAGAAATAGATATTGCATGCTAGATATGAAATCAAAATCGTGCTTTCCATTATGTGTTTCGCTTGTCTGTTTTGCTATATCGAACTGCTATAAGTCTTTGATTCGTATTAGCATAGACTAATAGTATGCCCTAAGGATACGGCCCACAGGGGTCTAGTGGGGTGTTCTATTAGATATGTGAGAGATGTGCTTTATTTGACAAGATGTGTTTTGCTAGACGGTATATGTTTTGCTTGATCATTGTTTTGCTTGCATAATATGTTCATGTCATTGTATTGGTCTCGGACTAACTTGTGCACAAGGTCTTGTCTCTCGAACAGTCCCTGGGGCACTGGGAACCGCTCGGTCCGGATTAGATTTTTGAATCACCCTAAGGATACGGCTCGCTGGGGTCTAGTGGGGCGGTATTTGTCTATTAGTGTTGTGGGAAACCCATGATGTCACAGCTACTAGCACTCAGGTGTGTTGGTGAAGAGCTGAACCATGAGTCGTATCTGTCGACACCCATGCGTGCTAGTAAAGAGCTGAACCTTGGGCAACCGCTGCTAATCATGGGGCTACCCATGGACCATCATATAGTTAGGGCGCATGCTAGGCTAGCCTTCTTGCATACCTAATACTTGATGCCTATATTGATTCATAAGTTATTCATATGCAAATTGTGGCTAACTTGTGTGTCTGCTGCAGGGATAACCGTTCGACAAGGGGTAAGATGCATAAGTGTTTATAGATATAACTTGCTCGTTTATTTTGTCTGCATCATAGGGTTTATCTGATAGTGCTTCATGAATTCGCATCGGTAGGAAAATGACTATTAGTGCAGAGCTAAACCTTGGTCACGGCTGCTATTATGTTAGTAAAGAATAACCATGGTCACAGCTGCTAATAGAATCAGAAAGTGAGTCATTGGTTAGCTGGATTACCGCTACCGATCCTGAGTTTCTCGGGGACCGAAATCATATAGATAGTTCTACTTGTGTGCTTGAAAGTATGATAGTCCACTAAATATTTCCTTTGATTTGAGATAATTTAGTCCACTATAGTACTTTGCCCCAAAGAGTTAGATTTTGTTGCACCATACATGCTACGCACTGCACGATAGAAAAATGTCCCGGTCGTATGCTTATTCTTATTATTCAAAACTGTTTCCAAGTTATGTTTTCAAAACGATGTAATCTGACTATAATCCTGAGCTGCATGAAATAAACTTAGGTAAAACTAGCAAGATCATTAGTAATGTAATATTTTGCCATATGCTTACTTAGTGTAGGTTTCAGGTGGTGTAGTTTCTGTTCAGTTATTTTATCCTCACCAGTACTTATAGAAGTGCTGACCCACCAACAATTTGCTGGTTCTCATGTGTTTGTTTGTCCGAGGAAGCGATAGTCGTGCCTCATCCAAAGGAGCTAAAAATCTGGAGTCGATGCCTTGAGCCGTATCGAGTTTGAGCTGCTTTTGTATAGAGGGATATAATGTATGAAATGGTGTCATTGTGATCGAGAGAAGAGTGCTTGAGCAATTTGTAACCTCGGCCATGTGCCGCTTGTAACACTTTCGATTATCAGTAAAGAGCCTATTTTTATGTGCCATTGTGTTCTTTACTTTTCTGCAATATATGTGTGCCACTACTTCAGTATTGAATAGCTTACTTGCCCTTGTTCAAAGCTTTAGCCTTGTGCAAGCGCACTTTAGGCTAACATGGTATCAAGCCCGTGCGAGGACGATCGGTTTCGTAGGGACCAAGCGAGGACGAACGGCCCTGCGGGACCGGGGTGTGACATAACCTTTGCCTCATTTGCACAAGAGGTTGACCCGCATCCTATCTCCATCTCCAAAGAAGTTCTTGAGAGAGGCGACGCTAAATCCAGAGAGGCGTATCCACAGTAGGACCCGCGCAGGAGGAGACACGTCGTCCTTGAATGTAGGCGCATATGATCTCCCACGAGCGGTCCTGGCCCACATAATGGTCCATATGATCTTGACTTGGAATCCATATACTATGCGCCTAAAGGCGCTAGTTCATGAAAACCCAAATCAACCCAAGAAATTTGTGCTCTAGGGGCTGCACAAATAGTCCTCAAAGGCATGAGTCCTTGCTTGTCACGCACGCTACAGATGAAAGACTTTATAGGGCAGACCCAGTCACTTATGCACCGGATGTGGATCAGTCCTTAAAGTCATTCCAAATCCACTTGGATGCCGTAATTGTACTTAAACCATGTTAGGGAGCAAATATTTAGATGACAGACCCATGCGCCCAGTTTGGTTGTGCACATGTAGTTGGTCCATCTTACCTCAAGCTTTCCATCAATGATCCAGTTGCAGTCTCTACGGAAGAACTGAGTCAGGGAGCAAACAGTCCACTCTCACTTCCATGCACAAGGGTTTTTCGAGCACATGAAGTGGGGGTAGAAGTGGAACTTTCATCGTATGATTTACGTAATATGATTAATCACAAGCGTAAGGCAATAGAAGAAACCCTCATGCATGACGTGTTCCCTCAAAGAAATACTTATGCCAACATCATTATCAACTGTTGTTGTACCGAGATGTCAGTCCCTCCAACCAGACAGTCAGTCTTTCAGTGATTGTATCCGGCGGCACCGTCCCGATGGCATCCTAGGAAACAACCATGCGAATAAGAGAAATTTCTCGTTGCTTTTTTTTCTTAACATGGAGGTCTCCTCCTATGAAGAAGATCTCCAAGCAAAGCTCACATAACCTAAGGGTGTTAGTCAGCACGTCATGAAGCCGCCCGAGGGGTAACTGTGAGACTCTGTCTCACAGTGTCTATATTGTTATATGGATACATATTTTATACTATGTGTTTTATTTTTCCAGATTTCATGGGATTTAAAAAAGTTAGCATTTTAAAAAAATTTCTTCTTGACCGGCATATCGACGATATACTATGGCATACCGATGGTATACCGATCGACAGATATTACTTTTGCCTTTGAGATATTTTTGAGATATTTTTATGAGATATTTTCGTGAATAGTATTTAGCTATTTTTGTGAATAGTATTGACTCACCCTATTACCCATTGGATAGTTGGTTTTGTTTTGTACAACCGAGATTGATTTGAATCGTAACATGGATCGCTGGCAAAGAAGATCCAACAGTCACGATTAATTACCACCCTCTATATACACAATTGGAGTTTCTCTTTCCTTTCCCTTTTCTTTCACTCTTCTTTTTTCATTTTCTCTCCATATTTCTCGCAAAAGCTTGGATCTTGGTCTTGAGGCCTAGGAGTATGGTTTCTGAACCCCTCTTATGGTAGAGTTGAATAGTTAGGCTGGGAGCTCGACCTTAGGCAAGTACATCTAGCCAAAATCTATAAACAACTTTACTTTATTGAAGTTTTATTTTTTCTTAGCTCCTTAAGCTTAGAATTTTATGGTACTATCTTTTTTAATAATGTTTCTCTTATGTTTTTCAAACTTGTGCATCTTTCAGAAATTATTTTCAACTTAGTTATGACTTTTTTTATGAACCTTGATATTTTTTGGTTAGGAAACTCGGTGTCAAAAATGATAACCGGAGTGTTTGCCATGAGACTTAGTGTACATGCTATGTGAGACTTTTCTCTAGACTTGTTAACTTGTTAAACTAATATTTTCTGAGTTTAGGGACGTAATTTCTATTCTGGAACACCCATTCTTTATTTAGACTTTTCCTATAATTGCCTACGTAGACCGGCATACCGACGGTATACTAGTATATACTGACGGTATACCAATTTGTTCGAATCGGAACTTGCTGTGTTTTTGTTATCTCTTGACCGACATACAGACGATATACCGATTTGTTAGAATTTTTAGCTGTCGTATTTTTTCTCTCTGGACCGGCATACCGACGGTATACTGGTGTATACCGATAGTATACCGGTGATGTACTAATTTTTATGTGCTTTATTTTTTTGTATTTTCCTTGGTTTTCTATATGGCACTTAGGTGCATATACTTTTAGTATGATTACTAGTGACTAGTAGTGCTTAGACTTGACCTTGGCATACCGTAATTTAGGACCAGGCATTTGTATTATTAAAGGACGATTTATACTTTGTCTTTATGTACATTTCATACGGGCAGGCATTTGTATTAATAGAGAATAATTTATACTCTATGTATATTTGATACGACCAGATATTTGTATTAGTAGAGGATGATTTATACTCTATGTACATTTGATATGACCAGGTATTTTTATTAGTATAGGATGATTTATACTCTATGTACATTTAATACGACCAGGTAATTGTATTAGTAGAGGATGATTTACACTCTATGTAAAATTGACTTGACCCTGGCAATTGTATTTGTCGAGGATGATTACACCATATGTAATTTTGACTAGTGTATAGTAGATAGTGTCTAGTAGTAGTAGCGTACTTATGTTTCTTGTTTTATAGAAATTGCTGTTGTGATTTGTGGTTGTGCACCTTAGTTCTGTGATACCGGTGAAGTCGTGGTTGCTCCGTCATATGTTGTGAAGTTGTGATGCTTACTTATGTTGCCTATGTCTTTACATTCCTCTTATAGTTATCGGTAAGTGACTTGAGACTAGATTCGACTCAGGAAAAGAATCATAAGCTTGGTCCTTGTTTGGTTTAAGGGTTATGGTTCTTATTTTGAGAATTCTCGAATCTTCTCGTTGCTTTGCTAACTTATCTTTTTCTTTTCATGTTTATTTTCTTTTTCCTGACTATTATTATGTACATATTCTCGGCTCCTTGGCATGTCCCAGTTATTTTTCGTATTTCATATTTTAAGTTATTTTTCGTATTTACATGGTGCTCCTTATATTCCTAGTAGTTATATGCTATTTAGTTTAGTTAAGTTTAGAGATAGAGAGGAGAAGGGAAAGTAGGGGAAGAGAGAATATGAGAAAGGAGATTGCAAGGGCCTTAAACCCTAGGTTGCATCTCATGTCTATTTATATTGATATGCAATACACCCATAATTACTATTATACCCTCATATGATAAATAACAAAATAAAATAACTCTAACACCCTCCCTCAAGCAGGAGCATATAGATCAGACATGTCCAGCTTGCTACATAAATCAGAAAATGGACCGCGAGCAAGTGGTTTGGTGAGGATATCACCTAATTGATCCTCTGACCGAACATAAGGAGTGACAATCTGTTTCTTCAGTAACAAATCACGAACAAAATGATAATCCACCTAGCTTGCTACATAAATCAAAAAATGGACCGCGAGCAAGTGGTTTGGTGAGGATATCACCTAATTGATCCTCTGACCGAACATAAGGAGTGATAATCTGTTTCTTCAGCAATAAATCACGAACAAAATGACAATCCACCTCAATATGCTTCGTGCGCTCATGAAACACCGGATTACTTGCGATAAACATTGCCGACTGATTATCACAATACATCTCCATCGGAATAGGAATCATAATTCCTATTTCATGAAGAAAAGACTGCACCCACATCATCTCAGAAGCTGTATGAGCCATCGCACGGTACTCAGCCTCTGCACTAGAATGAGCCACAACATTCTGCTTCTTACTACGCCACATGACAAGATTGCCACCCACAAATATACAATAGCCAGAAGTAGACCTCCTATCACTGCGACTGCCTGCCCAATCAGCATTACTGAACCCAGTCACCGTAAGCAACTGGGAAGGTTTGTACAACAAACCCTTTCTAGGTGCACCCTTCAAGTATCGAAGAATGCGAGAGATAGCCTCCCAATGTGGTTGCCGAGGGGCATGCATAAACTGACTAACTACTCTAACTGCATATGTGATGTCTGGTCGAGTAATGGTAAGATATATAAGTTTGCCAATCAAACGTCTATAATATCCAACATCCTCAAATAACTCTCCCCTGTCAGCATCAAGCTTGTCATGATAATCCATAGGAGTCTCAACTGGCCGACACTCCAACATCCCAGTCTCGGAAAGCAAGTCTAGAACATACTTGCATTGTGACAGATAGACCCCCTTCTTAGATCGAGCAACCTCGATTCCAAGAAAATATCGAAGAAGACCCAAATCCTTAGTATGAAACTGACGACTAAGGTAGGCCTTCAAGTCTGCAATTCCAGCATGATCACTCCCAGATATAATGATATCATCAACATAAATAATCAACACGATAATACCTGCTGAGGAAGAATTGAAAAACATTAAATGATCTAATGTGGTACGCCGAAAGCCATACTGAATGAGAACTGAAATGAACTTGTCAAACCAAGCACGAGGTGACTGTTTCAGTCCATATAATACTTTCTTCAATCGACATATGAGTCTTTTATTTCCTGCTACAATATATCTCGGTGGTTGATCCATATAAACCTCCTCCTGTAAGTCACCATGCAAGAAAGCATTCTTTATGTCCAGCTGATATATAGGCCATCGGTGATTAACCGCCACAGAAATAAGAATCCGAACTGAATTCAGCCGAGCCACTGGAGAGAAAGTCTCCATATAATCCACGCCATATGTCTGAGTATACCCTTTGGCAACCAACCGTGCCTTGAGGCGCTCAACAGAACCATCAGGATGATACTTAACAGTGTACACCCATCTACAACCCACTGTTTGTTTTCCAACAGGAAGTGATATAAGCTCCCAAGTCTGATTTTGATGTAAAGTATACATCTCCTCATCTATTGCACTTTTTTAACCAGAAGATGACATAGCCTGCTTGTAAGTTTTGGGAATAAAAGTAGAAGACAATGAAACAACAAATGCATGAAAAGATGATGAAGCACGGTATAATGAAACATAGTTAGAAATAGGATGCTTATTCTTTGTGGTACAAAGGCGTTGTCTTTTTTTGAGAGCAATAGGAAGATCATCTGGATCTGTGGTGATGGGAGCAGAAACCTCAGGCACGAAAGATGATTGGTTGAAGGCTGAATTTTGCAGAACCACTAGCCTGTCCTTAGATCTCTGATAAACCTGTAAATGGGGAATGGAGACAGAAATTAATTCAGAAATGACCGAAAGTGGTATGGAAGATATCAAATCTGTTGTAAAAGGAATACAACGGTCTCCTGGAGGAAAGAAAGGGGTAGACTCAAAGAATGTAACATCCGCACTGACATAATATTTGCGTGACTGTGGACTCTAACAACGATAACCTTTTTGAGTATGGGGATAACCAAGAAAGACACACTTCAGAGATCTAGGAGCCAATTTATCTCGATTAGGTTCCAAGTTATGAATAAAAGCGACAAAGCCAAACACTCGAGGAGATAAGGAAAAGGGTACGACATCTGTATGTAATATAGTAAATGGAACTTTATTATTTAATACAGATGATGGCATACGATTAATAAGATAACATGTAGTAAGAACGACATCTGCCCAATACTGTTTGGGGATATGTATATTGAACATGAGAGTTCGAGCCACATCTAAAATGTGTCGATATTTGCGTTCGGCTATACCATTTTGTTGAGAGGTGTGGACACAACTGGTTTGATGAATCATACCACGATCAACATAGAAACTGTTCACAGAAGATTGAGTATACTCCAAAGCATTATCAGAACGCAGAATTTTGATACGTTTATTAAACTGAACATAAACTTCATTATAAAAGACAGATAATACATTTGGAAACTCAGATCTTTCTTTCATTAAATAACACCAAGTCATTCTGGAATAATCATCAATAAAAAAACAAAATACTGAAATCCTTTCGGACTTTTGACTCTAGATGGACCCCAAATATCAGAATGAACAAGATCAAAAGACTCTAATCGACGACTCTCACTACGACAAGGAAAGGAACTACGGTGATGCTTGCCTAACTGACAAGCCTCACATTCAAGACTAGAAACATGACTCAAACTAGGAACAACTTGACGCACTTAGCCAAAGACGGATGTCCCAAACGATAATGCCACTGCAACGGAGAAGTAGAAACAGAAGTGAAGGCCTTTCTAGGTAGATCCAAGTAGTACAGTCCATCTTTTTCATGCTCCGAACCAATCGTCTTCTTCATCCCGAGGTCCTAAAAAATACACGAATTGGGAGAAAATGTCACAGAACATTGAAGAGATTTGGTTAACTGGCTCACAGATAACAAATTAAATAGAAAATTAGGCATATATAATGAATCAAATAATGATAGTGATTGAGTAGGGTGAATGACACCTTTCCCAAGCACAGGACGAGTAGACCCATCAGCCAAGATAATATTATGTTTCATGGAACTACGATTATGAAAGATAGATGTTATACCAGACATGTGAGAGCTTGCTCCTGAGTCGATGACCCAAGAGGTGGATGGTGACTGGGTTGCCACAAAAACAAGATTACCTATATGTGCCATGGTTGCAGTAGGTTGGGAGGTGGTACTAGCAAGCGCGTTCAACTTCTGGAGGATCTGTTAAAATGGAAATGAGGTATCGGACGTTGAAGTCTGATTGAAACCCGAAGTATCATCTCTGGGAGCAGAAGTGGTGTCCTGGGACTGCATATTTTCATCATGCACTTGATGTGCATATTCTGGTTTGCCCCATTTATCCCAACAATAGTCTTCTACATGACCGAGCATTCCACAATAGTTACACTTTCGTGGTTGACTACGGCCACCACCACCACCGCGACCACTACCACGACCATTGTCTCTACCACCACGGCCTCCTCCTCGACCAAAACTATAACCACCATCTCTACCGCCATATCCAATACTACGTCCACCACCACGACCAACAATATTAGAAACTAGGGCAGAAGAGTCAGTACTCGGCACCACAGAACTCTGTCCCAAAAAGGAACGATTGAGACGGGAGAAAGTATCTGCCACCGTAGGTAACTGCTCTCTAGCAAGGATTTGAGCTTTATAAGGTTCGAGCGCAGGATCCAAGCCGGCTAGGATGAGTAAAACATGAAACTCTTCCTTCTGTCTCCGAGATTCCTTTAAATCAGTAGTAACAGGATGATATTGAAGTAGTTCCTCCCACAAAGCCTTCTTTGAAGCCAGATATTCATTCACATGCTTCCCATTTTGCTTTGTATTGAACAATAACTCGTACAACTCATAGATACGGGCAACGTTTCGCTTCTGCGAATAAGATTCTTCCAGAGATGCCCAAATCTGTTTGCTTGATTCACACCACTGAACATTAGCAGCGATATGTGGTTCCATACTATGCCACAACCACGACATAATATATGCATCTGCACTCATCCAGTCTTCATACTCAGTGGACGTTTCAGGCAGGGGTTCTTCGGTCAAAAATTTTAACTTCTTCTTCGCCCTTAACACCACTTTGATAGACTTGGACCAGGCAAGATAGTTCGCACCATTGAGTTTCACCGCTGTAATCGACTTTCCTAATTCATCATTATGAATAACAGTAAAAGGAGAACCACCTCCGCTACCACCACCACTATTAACCTCGCTAGAAGATTCGGACCCCACCATACTTGTAGATGCAACAGAAAGACAAGATCTTTGAAACCCTAGATCTCACAACGAACCTCAACCGACGATGAATAACCAACGGAGATCTGTAGAAACCCTAGATCTCATAAACGAACCACGAACAACCACGAAGAACGAACGACGAATGGTGAATCATGAAAAGTAGACGAAAAATAGCCGAAAAATAGTTCGATCGGCCCTGTCGGGGATGGGATGTACAGTACTTACAAATATATGCTCTGATACCAAGTTAAGTTTAGAGATAGAGAGAAGAAGGGGAAGTAGGGGAAGAGAGAATATGATAAAGGAGATTGCAAGGGCCTTAAACCCTAGGTTGCATCTCATGTCTATTTATATTGATATACAATACACCCACAATTACTATTATACCCTCATATGATAAATAACAAAATAAAATAACTCTAACAAGTTTATTATCGTTCTTTCCTCGAAATAAATGCAGTGGTAGTACACGAGTCTCAATCCATATTTATTTATTCATGTTACTCAATATTGTAAAACTGTATTAGATGCTGGTTTTTAGTTCATAGATTTTGGCCTTCCTTTGTGGTACTTGCTATATGGGGGTCTGACCCCACTGTTTTGCTTGGCTAGATCCTGTAGAAGAGCCCGAGGTTATTGCATTCCTTTCTTTGGATGGTGACTATCCAGAGCACCAGACAACCTGAGTGGATTTTCTTCTATCTCTACTAGATTACGTGCTATATTTTTTTATTTCGGCGTTTAGCCACGTATCACGTATTTAGCTCATATTTTGGACTTTACTTCTAGCCTAAGGACAATGATATTGTTAGCTTATTCTAGACTATGAGTTAAACATGTATTACTTATACTCAGCTAGTTCTTTATTGTGTATTACTAGCTTCATGATCATCTATATATTTTGTTTGGGACACTTTACTATTTTCCTTCTAATGATCATATTTCTTGTATATTATTGTCTAGTTGTGATTGAGACGCTTAGACCGCTTGACCTAGGATTGACTAGTGGATTGTAGTGTTAACTCCCACATGTCTTACATATTTACTGTATATTCGGGGTACTGGTGCCCTAAGTATAAGTAGTTGGGCTTTGTTTGCCCCCTCTCCTATATTCTGGATCTGGTGCATGACAAAGTTTTAGTGGTGGCCCATACAGATCTGGTTTTCAGATGTGTGGGGTTATTGGTGTTTATATGTCTCAATCCTAATTTGTTTCTCCTTGATATATTTTGTATTATTATATATCTCATATCCTTGACCAGTCATCTGATTTCATCAATGATCTACCAAGCCCCTTTGGTTTTATTCTTGTATTTTTTAACTTTCTAGGCACTATTCCCGATTCTTCTGATCAGATTGTTTGTGTTTAGGCGATGGCAGAGCAATATCCTATGGGCCATCAGATTCCTGGGTATCAGCCCCAGCTTTCAAGAGCAGAGTTGAGGATTGATCCTGAGGCAGAGCAGTATGTTCTGCCCAATCCGCTGGCAGTACCAGTGCAGCCAGATCAGCCAGAGCAGCCAGATGTTGTTCGAGTACCGATGGACATACTGACGGGGTTTATGGTGACTCATCAGCGATATAGTGATGTTCTCACCCAGTCAGTTCAAACGACCATGAAGCGAGGTAGTTCTCAGATGCCTAATTCTTCGAGGGACTTTATGCATCTCCGTCTTCCGTACTTCTATGGTACAGAGGATATGATTACTTCTGATGCTTGGCTTCAGGACACTGAGACTATTCTTGAGGCGACAGAGATTCCAGCTCAGGAGTGAGTAGCAGTAGTAAAGTTGCAGTTAATGGACTTGGCTAGATATTGGTAGGGAGTACAAGAGAGTACCATGGTGTTGCTAGTGCTATAGGCAAACTTCAGTAAGAGGTTTTATACTCGGTACTACGATGCAGTTTTGTGTTATGACTTGCAGCAGAGGTTTAACAACCTCAGGCAGATAGGAAGAACCGTCGACGGCTATGCAATAGAGTTCTGTAGGCTGTCTGTTTATTTCCACCTTGGTGGCGACAGAATTAGACCGAGCTAGGAGGTTTCAACTGGGACTTAATCTGGAGATCATACTGGCGGTGGAGCAGCATGGGTTACAGAATTTCGACGCTGTGATGTGGGTGGTGAGGAGGACGAGTATACCTCTCAGAGGATAGTCGACAGGATTGAGACCCAAATATAGTCCCATTCTACCTTGAGGGACTCTTCCACCTAGTCTTCGACACCAACACCAGCAATCAAGGCATTAAAGATTGGATCCCCAGGGATGCTGGTACCAATGTCTTTATTCCAACAGTCAGCGCAGACACATCCTCAGCAGCAGAGGTCATCTTCTTCAGTAGGGTTTTCCCATTATAGGAAGCCAGGGCATGTTCTTTCGGAGTACCGCAGGGCTCAGCGCTTATATCTGGTGTATGGTAGGGCGGACCACATGATGAGGACTTATCCTCGGAGGGCTCCAATTGTATCCTCATCATTCCAGCCAGCAACTCCGGAGTTCAGGTCATCAGCACCAATCCAGCAGCATCAGGCCCCGAGGCCTACACCGACGCATACCCAAATACTACAACAGCAGAGGCTGCAACAGTATGCTTAGGCCCAGGTTCAGGCTAGGCATGGAGGCCAGCAACAGAGGGGACTAGCACCCAAAGCCCAGGGTAAGCAGCAATTTAGGGCAGTAGTCCCGAGGCATGTGCATGGAGAGTTTGGCATCTTGGAGCAGGTATCGACCGAGGATTATCATATTATAGGTAATTTCCTGAGCATTCATCCGTTCTTATCTATTTTCTTGGGTTCACATATATTCTAAGAGTGAATCTTTAGTCACTATTCTGCCTACGTAGTCAGGATACATGATATCTATCACATCTTCGACTATGAAGGTATGTCCTGGGCTGTTATATTTTTTGACTGAGTCGTTGGTACCGACTTATCTCAAGACTTGATCCTTGTCTATTTTTGAGAATCAGCGTAGGCCAACGAGGATGGGTTCATACTTAGCTGATTCAGGTGACATATTTATTCATGTGCCTCCATCTCTTCTTCTTGGTAGTATAGCTCCTTGTGCATTTATATTATGTTATTGACTGCTTTCATTTTCTGTCTATATACCATGCTTTGTTTTATTGAGTTAGTTATGTTTTCTAGAGCTTTTTGGTTTTGGTGCCTTATTAAAATTTCGATGATGAAATTTTTCTAAGGAAGGGAGAGTTGTGAGACTTTGTCTCACCTTGTCTATATTGGTACATAGAGAAATATTTTATACTACATGTTTTATTTTTCTGGATTTCATAGGATTTTACAAACTTAGCAATTTAAAATTTTTCTTCTTGACCGGTATATCGATTGTATACTATGGCATACCGACGGTATACCGATCGACAGATATTACTTTTTCTTTTGAGATATTTTTAAAATATTTTTGTGAGATATTTTCGTGAATAGTATTTAGATATTTTCATGAATAGTGTTGACTCACCCTATTACCCAATTGATACTTGGTTTTGTTTTGTATGACCGAGATTGATTTGAATCGTTATATGGATCACTGACGAGGCAGATCCAACGGTCACGATTAATTTCCACCCTCTATATATACAATTAAAGTTTCTCCCTCCTCTCTCTTTTCTTTTACCCTTCTTTCTTTATTTCTTGTCTATATTTTCTGCGGAAGCATGGAGCTTGGTCTTAAGGCCTAGGAGTGTGGTATCTGAATCCCTCTTAGTGGTGGAGTTGAAGAGTTAGGTTGGAAGCTCGACCTTAGGCAAGTACAACTTGCCAAAATCTAGGAATGACTTTACTTTATTGTAGTTTTATTTTTCCTTAGCTCCTTATGCTTAGAATTTCATGGTACTCTCTTTGTTAATAATATTTCTCTCATGTTTTTCAAACTTGTGCATCTTTCAGAAATTATTTTGAGCTTAGTTATGTCTTTTCCAGTGAACCTTGATATTTTTTGGTTAGAAAACTCGGGGTCGAAAATGATAACCGGAGTGTTTTCCACGAGACTTAGTGTACATGCTCTGTGAGGATCACCTCTAGACTTGTTAACTTGTTAGACTAATATTTGCTGAATTTTGAAATGTGATTTCGGTTCCAGAACACCCATTCTAATTTTAGACTTTTCCTAAAATTGCCGATATAGACCGGCATACCGACGGTATACTAGTGTATACCGATGGTATACCGATTTGTTGGAATCAGAACATGATATATTTTTGTTATCTCTGGATGGGCATACCGATGGTATATTAGAGTATACCGACGGTATATCGATTTGTTAGAATTTTTAGCTATTGTATTTTTTTATCTCTGGACCGGCATACCGGCGATATACTGGTGTATACCGACGGTATACCGGTGATGTACTCTTTTTTATGTGCTTTATTTTTTTCATATTTTCCTTGGTTTTCTATGTGGCACTTAGGAGCAAATAATTTTAGTATGATTACTAGTGACTAGTAGTGCTTAGACTTGACCTTGAGTACCGTAATTTACGACCAGGCATTTGTATTAATAGAGGATGATTTACACTCTATGTACATTTAATACAGCCAGACATTTTTAATTATAGAGAATGATTTACACTCTATGTACATTTGATACGACCATGCATTGTATTAGTAGAGGATAATTTACACTCAATGTATATTTGATATGACCAGACATTTGTATTAGTAAAGGATGATTTATACTCTATGTAAATTTGATACGACCAGGCAATTGTATTAGTAGGGGATGATTACACCCTATGTAATTTTTTCCAGTGTATAGTAGATAGTAGCTAGTTGCAGCGTACTTATGTTCCTTGTTTTGTAGCAATTGCTGTTGTGGTTTGTTGTTGTGCACCTTAGTTCTGTGATACCAGTGAAGTCGTGGTTGCTCCGTCTTATGCTTGTGAAGTTGGGATGTTTATTTATGCTGCATGTGTCTTTACATTTCTCTTATAGTTATGTTAATTGGTAAGTGACTTGAGACTAGGTTCGACTCAGGAAAAGAATCATAAGCTTGGTCCTTGTTTGGTTTAAGGGTTATGGCTCCTATTTTGAGAAGTTCCTGAATCTTCTCATTGCTTTGCCGACTTATCTTTTTTTTTCATGTTTCTTTTCTTTTTCCTAGCTATTGTTATTTATATGTTCTCGGCTCCTTGGCATGTCCCAGTTATTTTTCGTATTTTATGTTTCCAGTTATTTTTCATGTTTACATGGTGCTCCTTATATTCCTATTGGTTATATGTTATTTAGTTTATTTTCTTTCTTTCCTCGAGATAAGTATAACGGAAGTGCAAGAGTCTCGATCGACATTTATTTATTCATGTTACTCAGTATTGCGGAACTGTATTAGATGCTTATTTTTAGTTCATAGCTTTTGGCCTTCCTTTGTAGTACTTGTTATTTGGGGGTCTGACCCCACTGGTTTTACTTGGCATGATCCTGTAGCAGAGTATGAGGATCTTGCGTTCCTTTCTGCGGATGGTGACTAACCGGAGCATCAGTCGACCTGAGTAGGTTTCCTTCTATCCTCACTAGATTTTGTATTATATTTTCTTTGGAGGCATTTAGCCACCGAGCACGTGTTTAGCTCGTGTTTTGGATTTTACTTTTGGCCTACGGGCAATAATATGGTTAGCTTATTCTAGACTATGAGTAGAACATTAATTACTTATACTCAGCTAGTTCTTCATTTTGTATTACTAGCTTCATGATCATCTATATATATTTGGTTTGGGATATTTTACTATTTTGCTCTTGATGATCATATTTATATTGTTGTTTGCTTGTGATTAAGAAACCTAGGACCACTTGACCTAGGATTGACTGGTGGATTATAGTGTTAACTCCCCATATCTTATAGCTTCACCGTATATTCGAGATACTTGTGTTCCTAAGTATAGGTAGTTGGCCGTTGTCTGCCTTTGCTCTCCAGTATTCTGGATCTGGGGCGTGACAGTAACAAACATATCCCTATATAGGGGTATTCCAAGGCACATGCTCTAGAACAAAGGTTGGGGGTAGCCATACCGCCGTGAATGGAGCTACAACTAGGGATGGGGTTAGCAGCCCCCGGTATTCCACAATAATCCATCCTTCCAAGAGGACAGTGGATCACTACACATGGATGACTGCCTTGCTGGGGGTAGCCATACTTTCCAGGATGAGCCCACACAGATATTGGGGGTAAAAATCCTTCCAATGATGAAAGTGACACAATACTGCCCACTCTTCTTGAGCACAACGAGACTTAGACATTAGAGGCAAAAAGTAAGGTGTCCATCTTCCCATCCACCTTATCCCACGTAATGCCAATATACATGGCAAAAGAAGAGCATGGCACAGAATCTAGTAATCAACAATGCCTTGAGGCACTAGAAGCCAAGATGCAGGATCTCAGCAGTTCAATACAAATTCTGACTTACACAGTGCTGGAACTCAGAGAAAACTTGGTCTCAATATATCCACCGTCCCAGGGACGAACAAACC
Organism: Iris macrosiphon; assembly: GCA_036927795.1. Taxonomy (NCBI): domain Eukaryota; kingdom Viridiplantae; phylum Streptophyta; class Magnoliopsida; order Asparagales; family Iridaceae; genus Iris; species Iris macrosiphon. Next base: position 93,209,633 of record JAYESA010000006.1, on the reverse strand, counting down.
AAGATCAAGGGACCAACGAGGAATTCGGAATGCCTGATTCGGCTCCTCATATCGTGAGCAGCCAGGTTGCACCTCTATCACGCCACAATCTTCAGCAGAATCGACCATCCCTAGTAGACGCGAATCACTGCGCTAGAAATCCCGCAGGATGATCGTTCCCATCAGAACATGATGTCGTGCGAGCACAAGCTGCGGCAGCGAAAGGTCAGGTACGAACAGGCAATGAAATAACTAAGCCATAGAGTCATACAAATAGTCTCTAACAAAGCGAATATTTGAATTAATGGGCGATTATTAACAAGTTCACAGAGTCGTCATAGCGGAAGCATTGAATAACATAAGTAAAGTAAAACAAGCACTTATTGATATATAAATAATATTACAAGCGGTGCTAGGCCGAGACTAGCATTTGCTCAAGTTCTATCTCTCAAAACAAAAAAAGGCGTGCCAAGCAACTTACATCATGGAATGATACATGGACGATGTTCCAATATTATGTCTTGTATATGTGCTTCATCTTCGGACGCAACGCTCTAAGGCTTCTCACCCACTCATCAAATCCAAACATATTATAATAGTTTCGTGCACCATCTATTAAGTTGTCTTTCTAGTCTTGCCTTAGGATCAGTTTTATGGCATAAGATATAAAATCTAACTCGTATGGAAATATACCGTGCGATATAAGGGAAACACGGAAAAACTTAACAACTTACATTCGTCCCTCCATTTCCAATCATAAACCACGTTAAACCAAGCATGAATGTATATAATGAGTCAAAGGATTGCATAATAAAGCACTAGTGTCCCGAGCGGGTTTCTGATTCAGGTGAACAAGTTACTCAGGATACTTAGATTTTTGATACTCAGACTTTTCAAGTATGTTATACTCAGATTCAGGTTGGTTGAGATGTATTACTCAGACCATTCATATTTCCTTTTTTAATGCAATGCAATAACTCATACGCAAATTATCACAATTGAGCCAAACTTAATCTATATGACGGAAGGTCACTGGCATAGCCAAAAAGGACGATTGTAGTCTCAGGGCAAAGATGGTATGCAAGCAAGAAATATTAGGCATTGCACCCATCCCACCCGGTATTGATGAGACTACTATTGGGCTCCATCCAGATCGGATCAGCCCCGGTGCCCCGGCGATCGTCCACGGAACTAGATTTGAAAATACACCTTATGCACAAGTTGTCTGTGATCATGCATATTATTAACTATCTCATTTCTCAATACAGTTCATTCATTCACTTATATACTTTCAATACAGCTCAGTCATTCACTTAGATACCTTCATAGTTTTTTCTGTTATTCATTCATTCATTGCGTTCATTTATTATACTACTCCTGGTATGACAACTTCCATGGTGACCTTATGGTCCCAGAGCCTTTCCATGCTTCAATTACTTGGCTCAGAAATGACTATTTTGATAGTATTTCTGCCTAAACTATATGATGTAAGGCATGTATTACATTACTTGAACGTAGCATGAAACTATGAGACAAGCATTAAAATAAGACGAGAAAGTTCTAGTTAGCACGTAAAGCAGGCAAGCATTGAAATAGTAGACCAAAGACCCATTAAAACACAACCCAAACAAACTCAAACTTAACCAGGAATCTACTGGAATTTGGGAAAGTGAACTCGGTCCGAGTTCTGTCCGAACTGTGCCCGAACTCGGTTAACCAAAATCGATTCCTGATTTAGTGGCTAGACCTATTCCCAAGGCTCCAATGTTTATTTTTTTTGAACGTTGGGTATCCGAGTTCTGGCCGAGTTCTATTTTAGAAAAACTTATAAATAGAGAAGATATTTCCATTCTAACTACTCATTCATTCAATACTTCCTTCATCTTCTCTATTCTTTATAAGAGATTTAAATATTCTAAACACCAAGACAACTCCCATTCTTCAAAGTGCTAGTACAGTTTTGATTAGAAGTGTTCGAGTTGTACAAGCTTGGTTTTTTAAAACTATTTTCTCAAAAAGTCGTAAGTCGTCGAGCTCTTCGGATCAAAGGCTAGTATTTATACGAAGTCGCAAGCCCTTCAGATTAAATCTTGTAGTTTTACTGATAGTGAAGTTAAACTCCGAGCAAGAGTTCTTGGGACCGGACTAGTCCTCTCAGAGGAAAATTAGTATAAATCTTGGTGTTTGTGTTTCCTCTCTCTTACTTATTTATTGTCTATATATTGCTGTATTATTTGCTAGTTGGTAACTGCCTTTACTCAGTAGAATTTTTTATTGGTAACTATATTCTGCTGCATACATATACACTCTATTCACCCCTCCCCCTAGAGTTGTCTATCGATCCTACATGGGGTTTTAAATCAATTTCTCATATGTTTGAAGAAGGAGAATTGACTAAGAAAGTTTGGACTTTTTTCAGTCGAGCTCTTAATATTAGAGGGAGAATCATTAAGTTAATGTCGAGGTTTCAATTATGGTGGAAAAGGTGGGATAAACACTTAAAATTTAAGGCAACTATGGAGGAGGGGTGAATATAGTTCGTGCAATATCTACCAATTAAAATGAAGGCAGATAACCAACTAATAATGAATTCAGAATAATATGGAAATAAGATCAGAGTATAAGAAGAGTGTCAGTAAGTAAGCAAAGTTCAGAAAAGCAAACTCAGATATTGAGATTTGATCCTAGTTTTCCTCGTGGATGACAAGTCCAGACTCGAGTACACTTGCTTGGTGTTAATTCTCTTTGTGTAAAATAGGGTACACGTGCCTTTGATCTGAAGAGCACGCCAACTTCTTATAACACGAGCTTTGATCCGAAGGACTCACGACTTCTTACAACCACAAGCTTTTGATCATAAGATATTACTGACTTCAGACTTGTATGGAAGACGAACTTGTAAACCAAGCTTTACAACTCGGTCAGACTTCTAAATCATAACCGTGTTGGTACTAGAAGGCTGGGAGTTGATCTTCAGAATTGAGAAGGTTAAGGCTGAGGCTAATACTCAAGAAAAGAAGAGAAGATTTAATGTAAGATAACTTATTAGAAATATAAGATTCAAGGCCTATTTATAGATTTTTCTGGGACCAAACTCGAGCAGAGTTAAGTGCCCTAACGTTCCAAAATATGAACGTTGGAATCCTGGTCTCTTGAAGTAACGTTACAAACCGGGTCACGGGGGAACCAAGTTTCGCATGAGTTCGGTCTCCTTCAGGCCAGGATGTTGGGTCCATGTTTTGGGCTATTTTGAGTTGACTAGGTTTTAGTTTAGTCTGGGTTTGAGTTCCCTAGTGCCAATATGAACCTGATGCACATTAGGTCCTATAAACAAAATGTAAAATACATAATAAAATATACAATTAGGAGCACGTGATGACGCCAATCTTCTGAAACGTCCGCTGACTTGAAGATGCATTTTCTCTTGACGATAATTTTTCAAAGATAAACAGATCTGGGAATCTGAAGCCCCGAGTGCAAGCTCCGGAGATGTTATAGACGGTTCAGAGAAATCTTCTGGTATAACGCTGTCTTTGGCTCATCATTATTTCTTCGTTGCATATGACTATTACTTTTTTGCAAATACATGTTAGACGAACAAGAAGTATACAGAAGCAAAATAATAACATTTAAGATCACATATGCACAATGCTGAGTTTAAATATTAGTTAAAAGTTACTATATTGACTGAACAATTATCAGAACGCTAAACTTAATTGATTATCTATATTCAAAAACTTAAATTAAACCTTAGGCCAAAGAAATAAGTGCTGGTGGCAGCAATTTGCTAGGTGCTGTAGAAAAATTGCAACAAATGGAGGTATGAAGGCTATAGATTCTCGGCACAACAAGTAAAAGCAGAGGCAGATGGAGAAGGCTCTGGTGGCATCTCAAAGCTCCTACTCCTGTTTTTGTGAACCGTTGGGGCGGGGCTCAGTTTTAGGGTTTTGCTCTTTGGTTTTTTTAAGCTTTGCCCCAACTTTTTGTAATCTGAGTTGGTAATCCTCCTTAAGTTTATAAATAAATTAGCTTTGACTCCTTGTGGACGAGGTTAACCCAAATATATATATATATATATATATATATATATATATATATATATATATATATATATATATATATATATATATATATATGAACCCATGGTTGTTTTTCTTTGTCCTTCTTATTCATGGTCCTATAAAAATTCACGAGTAAGAAAGTCAGGAAGTGAATTGTTAGTTCCTTTAATATATTCAATTTTAAAATCAAATATGGCTAATTCAGCTTGCCATCTAGCAAATATTTGCTAAATGCTAAATTTTGAACATCTTTTTCTAAGACAATCTTAGCAGAGCTACAATCAATGCGTAATAAAAAAAATATTAAGTAAATCATCTTGAAATTTATGAATGCCTTGAATGATTGAAATAATTTCTTTCTTAATAGTGAAATAATTAATTTGAGTATGATTGCATTTACCCAAATGATAGCTCATTAACACTTCTATATTAGTGTCAGGATTTAGTTGTTTTAGTATTCCACCATAACCAATATTACTGGCATCAGTTTCTACAATTTTAAACCACTCAACATTGGCTAAGTGTAAGCAAGATATTTTTTTTACCTTTTTCTTTATTATTTTTACTGCTTCAGTGTGAGCATTACTCCAGGGTGCAAAATTTTTCCTTAATCTTTGATACAAATTTTTTGTATCATTCACGATATTCTTGTATTTCTATATATATTACTATAATAGAGTTACAATAATAATTATTTATAGCAGTTATAATAACTTGATTATAATTATTTATCATTCTATTCAAGAAAGTAAGCAAAGTAGAACCTCAACAAGCTGATGAATCAAGCATTAGCAATTGGTTCGAATAAGAAAGCTTTTAATAAGGGTGAGCAATAAAAAATGCTTAAAATTTTGAGTATCCCTCTGAATTAGAGGAATTGAACAAATGGACAATTCCAAAAGTAAAGCCAAAAATTTTTACCAAATTGGTACTTTCGACTTTAAATCATCCATTGCTATAAAATTAATGGAAAGAACGGTATCTGTGAATGACATAGAACATTTGCTTAAACTATTAAGTGAAGAAGATACTGTGCATGTTCGTGATGCCTATAATTATGTCCATATTGGACTAATACAGGTTGCATTCAAACCCTTAACTATATCAGGGTTAAATACATCAATAATGATATCTTTTAGAGATGGAAGATGTTTAGACTGGAGCCAATCCCTAATGGAAGTTATGCAGACTAGTCTCTGTCATGGCCCTTTTTACTTTAATGTTTACCCAAATTTAACTCTGTCACTGACAGATGCTCATCTTTTAGAGTCTGTGACTTTAAATATAAAAATATATGGTTATAATTTTCTTCCGGGATCAGAAATTGTAGCAATAATCTATAGAATCCATTACAAGGTAATAAATATTATTTCTCCGAATGCGAAGTATATTACCAAACCTGGTAAAACTACTTTGGTAGAAACTAATTTGTTAACCTCCAAAGTAGTCACAAACCGAATAATTCGATAGGATGAAATAAATTTTCCAAACGAATAGATCTTGAATCAAGTTGTACCCCCAAGGCCAATCTTGGAAACATACAATGATCAAATAATTCAGATTCAAGATGGTGATATGAAAGTAAGATTTACTCCGCAAGATGTTGCTAGACTTTTAATATCAAGTCACAAAAGATTACCTTCTACAATAGGTTCAACTTCTTTAAATAAAGAAGAAAAAATTAATAGAATCAGAATTATAGATGCTGCAATAGTACATCCGATATACAAGGCAAAGAGCAATAATCTCCTGAATTAAGCTATTAGCTCTTTTATGTCTTCTTTAGTAACTTCAGAAGGTTTGGTTACTTTGTAATCCTTTACCTCCATAGAAGGTCTAATATTAGTGGTCTCCTTTAAAGAAGGCATTCCTGAAATATCTAAATATTTTATTGCACTAATTTTTTGCAATAAATTATCTAAAACATTTCAATTTTTGGTCAATTATTGACCCATAACTTGGATAAAAATATTTGTGTAATTATTCTACCATAAGGCTTTTTGTAATTCTTTGATGGTTGCTTCTTTACCGTCAATGGTTTTGACAAAATAAACTACATCAATTTTTTCTGTCAAATTTGTGACAGTGAGTTTAATTGACTCATTCGACAGATAAATTGATCTGGTAATACCACTGCTGGTTTCAATATCAGTGTTCCAAATTTTATAACATTATTCTAGCACATTTATTTTTGCTAATTCAGTAACCATATAATTTTGGATAAACCAGTCAGTAAAGGGTACTATCCTTCTTATTTTTTCTAGATGATTGTAATATTCATCTTTAAATTCATGTATTCTTTTAATGGAATAGGTTTTTTTCAAACCATATCCGAAATTCAATATTTTCATAGTACATTCTATTGAGAATTTTCCAAAAAACATGATTGGTTGTAAAAACCATTAAATAGTGGCAAATTCTATTTTTGACATTGTCGGAGAGTGTAATTACTTCCACATCACCATCTTGAGTCTGAATTATTTGATCAATGTCTGTTTCCAAGATTGGCTTAGGGGTACAACTTGATTCAAGATCCATTTGTTTGGAAAATTTATTTTATCCCATCGAATTTTGATTCATGGCTACTTTGGAGGTTAACAAATTAGTTTCTACCAAAGTAGTTTTACCAGGTTTGGTAATATGCTTCGTATTCAGAGCAATAGTAGTCATTACCTTGTAATGGATTCTATAGATTATTGCTATAGTTTTTGATCCCGGAAGAAAATTATAACCATTTCTTTCTTAATAGTGGAATAATTAATTTGAGTATCATTTCATTTACCCGAATGATATCTTACTAATACTTCTTTAATAGTGTCAGGATTGAGTTGTTTTAGTATTCCACCATTACCAATATTACCGACATCAGTTTCTATAATTTTAAACCACTCAACATTGTCTAAGTGTAAGCCAGATAAATTTGTTACATTTTCCTTTATTATTTGTACTTCTTCAGTATGAGCATTACTCCACGGATCATGATTTTTTCTTAATCTTTAATATAAATTTTTTGTATCATTCGCGATATTCTTGTAAGACTCAGATACATAATTTAATGCACCTAAAAATTATTGTAACTGTTTATAATCAGTTTTTTTATTAGAAAATTTAGAAGCAAATTATATACTTCTGTCAATAGAAATTATTGTGTTATTCACAATATTATGTCCCAAAAATCTAATTTCTTGCTAAAAAGTTATATTTTTGGGGCAGAAATTACTAAGCTATTTTTAATAGCTAAGTGTTTAAACACATTAAGGTGTTTAAAGTGCTCTACTATTGTATTAAATAAGATTAGTATATCATCTATATAGGATAATATAAAATTAGAATGTTGAATGAATATTGCATTCATAATATTCTGAAATTCTGAAGGAGCATTCTTTAGACCAAATGGAATTACATTACATTCATATGACCAAAAGGAACTGTAAAAGCAAGGCTGAGGTATTTCTACTTCCTCACAGTCATGTAATAGTTAAAATGTAAATTATTATTTTCTTGTTATTTTTCTGGTATAGTTATTATTACTTGTAAAGCTGTTACACTAGTAAACTATAATAGAGTTAGGATTTTTCAAAGCGATGTGTCTTACACCATCCGACAATGGTAGACCCTACATACTTTCAGTGCAGATGTTCCTCCTTTATTAAAAGGGGCATAAAGTAAAGAAGATAGGGACATGCACTTACCAATGCTGGTAACCAGGAGATAAGCTCGAATATTTGATAACCGACATACATAGGTTATTAAGTCATCCACTAAAGACCCTCTGTATTATAAATAGAGACCCAGTCTCTTGTTATCATGTATCTTATTTTTTACTACTATTTTTCAAGTGTGTTGTGTGCTTTATTTCAGTTGTGTGCTTTCATTCCCTGTACTCTGTAACATTTAATTCAATAAAAATTTAAAGTTATTAAGTTTAAGAGAACTATCTCTGTCACTACCATATTTTCTAGGAAAGGGTATTTTGGTCATTTTATAATTAATTAAATATTCTGAATATTGTAAATTTATTTATTATATTATTTATTTATTGTTAGATGTTAGCATTTTATTTTGGACTTGTGTTAGTGGACTAACTAGTTTAGATTAGATCCATGGATCAACATTTAATTCTAGTTAGAATTGAGCCCAATAAGAAGCCCAATCATTAGGAGGAGGATTAATTAAGTAAAACCAATTAGACTAGAACCTTCCTTCCTGAATTATTTCTTCATGAGAAGCCCCAAGGGGTATCCTAGACATTTTATAGTAACTTGGAGAAGCAGAAATATGGTCGGCCATATATTAATGGAGGGAAATTTTTCTCTCTTCACTTTTCATTTAAAATCTAGATCTAGAATTTCTTCTTCCAAATTTTTTCATTCCCACATCAAATTCTACCCAATTTTTTCTCAACTCCTTCCAAAATTATCATTGGAGTCTATTAGAACAAGGAGAAAGCAAGGATCTACAAGGAGGAAGCAAGGATCTACAAGTTGGAAGCTCTTTTCACAAAATTTGGAGGTTTCATTGAAAATACATCTCCCAATAGGTATAATTCAGTATTTTCCTCTAATTAGACTTTAAATCTATGTTTTAATCATTAGGAACCATCATATATGCTAAGGCTACATATAAAAACTGAAATTAGGTTCATAGGAGGCCTATGGAGAAAATTATGTGGTATTTTGTGTCAATTTTGGAAAAATTTTGAGATTGAGATATCTTGTGTTTGTCAATAGGTCAATTAGACCAAATTGACACATGTTTGATTGTGTGTGGCTAGTGTTATTTCCATAATTAGATACGTGTAGGACGTATCCTGACAATTTGGAGATACGAGTTGATTTGGTGGTTTTCTTCCGACACGTGGGTTTGAGCATGTCATATTTTGACACGGACACGTAGATGAGTAGTTAGCTATTCGTATTATTCATAATTATGATTTTAGACTTACTTGTGTTCGTTGGGATACATTTGGTTGTGTGATGGAGCCGTATCGCAAGTGTATCATAGATCTAATGTGATACGGGTGTGATGCACTTCACGTGTTTGTTCTTTACAATTTAATTCAATTATAGATATTATAATATTATAATTATAATTATTATGTGACGTATATGTGTATACATATTTATATTGATAAGCTAGTATATATATATATATATATATATATATATATATATATAAGATTAATTAGTTTATATTAATTTAATTAGTTTATATTAATAAGCTAGTAGTTTATATATATTATAAATAAGTTAGTATATTATATATATATATATATATATATATATATATATATATATATATATATATATATATATATATATATATATATATATATATATATATATATAAGCACTAGTTAGCATTAGTTAGTATTATTTCTTGATTACCTTAGATACACCAAGGTAATGAGAGTGCGATATCTTGGGTACGGGTACTGAATATCAAGGGGTATGTTAGTATTAGTTAGTATAGTATTGTTATAAGCTTAAATACGTATTAGTGTATAATGAGGAGTATAGGTATTAGTAATATGTTAGATATTAAAATATCTTGGGATATCAAGGTAATGTCAAGGTATTGGGTTTTACTCAAGGTATTGAGTTTGTACATCAAGATGGAGGGTGGTATGATAACGCTTTTGGTTAAAAGCCAAGGTATCCACTTAGCATTAGTTTAGCTAAGAGTGATATATATATTTTGTCTTGTATATATATATTATAATATTTTATATCTAATAAATTGTATATCTTATGATACGGTATCTTGTTGGTTTTCTAGTATCATAGTATAGCTAGTATTGCCTAATTAAATAGTGTATAGACCCAATATCCTAGAGATGGACTCATACAACCTAGAAATAGCTAGTTTGACCAAGTTTGACTAGTTTGACTTAGAGTGGACCTTGTTTGACTGTTTTAACTTATAAATGGCTTTATGACCTAGAACTTGGCTAGTTTAACTTATTTTTATTCCAAAATCTTGTATTGATGTAATATTCCATATTTAGGTCTTCGAGGCACCGTACCGGACATCTTTGATACTGTTTACCGGATTTCAGGCAAGTACATTCTCTGATAGTTTTTTATTTATGATATCCTCTATGTCTCTTGTATTTATTGTAAATATTCTTGATTTCTTGACACGGTGGTTACACGGATTGGTATATCCGGATCTCGTCATAAGATATTATTCCTTGGTATTTATGGTATATCTTGTGCAAGCCTTGTTACTTGTTCTTCTTGTACATATATAGACATTGATTCTTGGGGAGACTTGCTACCTACGCAGAGAATCCCGTGTCATAACGTACCATGGTTGGATCCATTATACCAGTCGGGGCCCGAGAGTATGTAGTGTAGATATGTGATCATACCCTCCTTGTACATGTCATGTTTCTTGAATAGTGTTAATCATACACAGCACGTATGATTAACCAGGCCATAATCCTTGTGCAATTTCCCAAGCCAATCACATGTTAAAGCTAGTACTCACTCACTTAATAGTAGTATTTCTTGTTCATTCCTATGAAGCTCATTCTTGTTTTTATTTCCAGTTTTCCTTTATTGCATATATCTTGTACCTTTATATTGCATCTTGTATATTTACTCCTTTTACTGTTACATAGTTTATATCATTTATTAGAACTGCTGTTAGAGATGTACTTTGCTTCTTTCCTGACTGAATATATTTTTTCCAGATGACACTGAGGAGTGGTACCCCTCCACACTACGGGCCTCAGGATGTTGTTGGCTTAGAGCCAGAGATCTTGGATCAGGAGGGTCTTATCCCATTGAGACAGATGACTCAGGACTCGTAGCATAGTAGTTAGATTCTTTATACTGAATTTGTCTCCAGCATTGTTATTAGTATTTTTTTGTTTTGACTCATTGAATATTATTGTCTTGTGAGCTGTATTGTGACTCTACTATTCTTTTATTATATTCATGCGATTTGTTCCATCTTATAGATCTGTGATTGAGTTTCATATTACATTGGTGGCATATTTATATCTTGATTGTTAGTTAGATAGATTATCCAAATAGCGTTCTACCGCCAATGCTGTGGCGTAGGCTGGATGTTATTCACTACTCGTTCTCCTACATAGGGTGTGAGTTGTGACACATTTTTAGTAGTAACCCATGCAGGTCTTTGAGGTCACAATTAGTGCGATTCGTGGTAGTGTTCTTATTTGAGTACTATTACTAGCCTGTTTCAAGATATAGGATATAGGCTATAGGCTGAGAATACTCAATCACATCTAGGAAAAACTCTATTGATTCATTTTAAATTGTTCTTCCCTGATATTGATATTTGATCTTTAAATGTATTTCTTTGAATGAATTACATCATGTACCATATTGATTCTTTCCTTTCGCTTTGTCTCAGGATGTTGCCTAAGACTAGATCACAGCAGAGGGGAGCAGTTTCTGAGAGATCGACGACTTCCTGAGGGCCTGAACCAGTCACTTCGCCCGTGATTGGCATATCAGCTGCATTCGGGGGTCCACCTCCAACTCAGATGACTCTTCTGGCTGTATCTGAGGGATTTCCACCTCCACCTCCTATACCGACAGATGTGACTCAGGTGTTCATATTATTTTGCGAGATGATGGAGGCTCAGAGGGCCCATTTTGAGGCATACCAGAGGCAGACCGACGTGTTGCGATAGGGCATTGATAGTGCTCATCAGGTTTCCCTTGCTGCAGTAAGGAGAGGAGTTTCGGTCCAGCAAAAGGTTGTTTTGCAAGTTGCCCAGCTTCGGCCGGGTAATATTCAGGACTTCAAGAAGCTGGAACCTCGAGCCTTCAAGGGGACTGAGTGCATAATCTACAGTGATGATTGGCTCGAGGATATTAAGCATCTCATGAGGGTGTCTCATCTTACTGAGGATCTAAAGGTTGAGGCAGTAGGACTTCAACTGTTAGACATCGCCCGCACTTGGTTCAGGAATGAGCCACTTCTTGCTGATGCGGCACAGTCTTGGGAGCTGTTCAAGGACCTCTTCAAAAAGAAGTTCCTTGCTCGGGCGGACATGTTAGACTTGGGGAGGCAGTTTGAGAGCCTTACTCTGGGGATCATGTATGTGGAGGAGTACGCTGCAGAGTTCGATAGACTGAGCCAATTTACCGAGTATTTAGTGAAAGAACGGAAGGTTTAAGCTATCTGTTTCCGTGAGGGTCTGAACTGGGAAGTGAAGATCCTTATTGCGTCTTTCTATGAGACGTATTCGGAGATACTTGCGGAGGCACGCAAGATTGAGCGTGAGTTGGGCTTAAAACCGAAGAGAGAACACAATTCTTTTCTTTGGGCTAATAGCAGCACAGTGACTACTAAGCGTCATTATTTCCAGTCCAGGCCTTTTCAGCAGCTGCAGCAGCACCAGACTCCAGCTAGGGCACCGTTTCTCCAGGCACCGCAGTAAGAGAGATAGTCATAGCAAGCTTCCTGCCACTACGGCAAAAACTTTGACCACATCTGGGAACTTTGCAGGAAGAGGTTGGGCATTTATTTGTATTATGGTGTCGAGGGGCATCAACTGAGAGAGTGTCCTTTCGACCCTCGTCATACAATTTAGGGAGCATCTCCAGCTCAAAGGACACAGGCGAGGCCACCTGTAGTACAGTCGAGGGGACCGCCACTTCCGACCAAACAATATCGTTATTCCCAACACCAGCATCAGGGAGGTGCACGTTAGGGACGACCGTTTGCTATGACAGTCGAGGAGGTCGAGCCCATCAGAGATATCATTGCAGGTTATGTTCTTCTTAATTCTATTCCAGTTTAGCTTAATTTGATAGTGGTGCTTCCAATAGTTATGTATCTGTTTCTTTTGCTTTGAAGCATCGTTTGGTAGCTGGGTCTTTCCTTAGGACTAGCAATATTATGACCGGAGGAGGCATTATCCTGGTTAGTGATATTTACAAGGATCAGAGAGTTACCGTGGGAGGCCGGAAGCCGAGTGCGTGTCTACTTGTAATGTCACTTTCGAGCTACGACATTGTACTCGGGATAGATTGGTTGAGTAGGCACCATCCTAGTATAGATTGTAGAGGGGATAGAGTTTTGTTTTGCCCACCAGGAGAGCCAGAGTATGAGTTTGGTAGAGAAGCTGCAGAGTAGAAAGAAGGCATTATCTATGGAGCTATGGTGGAAGACAAGGAGTTGCCGCATCCGTTGATAGCAGAGTTCTTGGATGTATTTCCTAAGAAATTGCTAGGATTTCCGCCAGATCGAGATGTTGAATTCTCTATAGACTTGGTACCAGGTGCAGAACCAATTTTATAATATGTCTATAGAGTGAACAATAGTGAGCTGGTCGAGCTGAAGAAGCATGTGGATAAATTACAGGATAAGGGGTTTATCAGATCCAGTTCTTCACCATGGGGAGCCCTGGTATTGTTTGTACCAAAGAAGGATGGATCGGTACGCATGTGTATCGATTATAGGGCATTGAATAATCTCACTATCAAGAATAAATACTCGTTGCCACTGATTGATAATATATTCGATCAGTTGAGTGGCACCAAGGTATTTTCTAAGATAGACTTGAGATCAGGCTACCACCAGGTAAAAGTAAAGCCGGAGGACATTTTGAAGACTACTTTTAGGACTCGATATGGCTAGTATGAGTTTATGGTGATGTTGTTTGGGTTGACTAATTCCTCGGCGGTATTTATGAATTTGATGAACAAGGTGTTCCACCAATACCTAGACAAGTTTGTGTTAGTTTTCATCGATGACATACTCATATACTCGAAGACACCTGAGGAGCACGAGGAGCATTTACGAATTTTGTTGGATGTGCTGAGGAAGGAGAAGCTGTATAGAAAGTTGTCCAAGTGTGAGTTCTTTCTGGACAAGGTAGAGTTTTTAGGACAAATTATGACTGGTGATAAAATTTCAGTGGATCCGAAGAAGATCGTAACAGTGGAGTCTTGGAAGACCCCGAGTTCAGTGGCAGAGATTAGGAGGTTCTTTGGTCTAGCAGGCTACTACAGGAAGTTTGTGCAATATTTTTTGAGGATTGCCGAGCCGATGACTAGACTCACTAGGAAGGATACAGAGTTTGTTTGGACAAAGGAGTGCCAGATTGCTTTTAAGGATTTGAAGAAGAGGTTGATGTCTACTCCTATTTTGATATTGTCATCAGGGTCTGGAGGTTTCACTATTTATAGTGATGCATCGGGAAAAGGTCTGGGTTGTGTTATACAGCAGAATGGGAAAGTGATTACCTATGCATCCAGGCAATTGCGTTCTTATGAGAAGAAATATCCTACCTATAATTTAGAGGTGGCAGCAGTCATCTTTGCCCTGAAGTTGTGAAAATACTATTTGTACGAAGAGCGTGTAGAGATCTTCACAGACCACAAGAGCTTGAAGTACGTTTTTACTCAGAAGGAGTTGAATATGAGGCAGTGTCGGTGGCTGGAACTGATGAAGGATTTTGATATATCTTTGTAGTATCATCCTAGGAAAGCTAATGTAGTTACTGATGCCTTGAGCAAGTATCTGGTAGCTATGTTGTTGAAGCAGGATCAATATTTGTTGGAGGACTTCGAGAGATTGGTCATTGAGGTGATAGTTCCTGGTTTTGCCATACAAATATGGGGGTTGCAGATACACTCAGAGTTGATGGACATGATCAAGGCAGCCCAGTATGAGGATGTATCTCTGAGGAGCATCAGAGCTCAGGTGAGAGCAGGATTGGAGGATGATTTCAGCATTACTGAGGATGGTTCTTTACGGCATGGTGTTAGATTATGTGTGCCTAGTGGGGAGCTGCGTGAGAAGGTATTGCAGGAAGCACATTGCTCTCAGATTCTATGCATCCAGGTTGTAAACCCCCTCACCCAAAAATAGGTATCTTGTGTGTATTTTGTAATTCTTGTATTCGTTTTAGATTATTTTGTTAATCAAATAAGACCCAATAATATTATTAGGACACTTCACCGTAGTTTGGACATTAATAATATAGGATGGCCCTAAAATCTGTATCTCCCTTAATAGGAAGTAGCCTACACAAGAGACACTACTTGTAGGATCTTTTCGTGGTACAGAAATTCGATCCCTTAATATTAATATGACATTAGTGTAACGACCATAGGTTAACTGTTAGATATATATATATATATATAATTTATTTATGGTTATTTTTCTATCCCAAACTTCCTACAATTAGTAGCCCATAATTCCCCGTGCCAAATTAGGTAAATTATCTTTTTGTAAGATGTGCATATTATTTACTATTACCTATTTTGTTGGATAACTATTTAATTATTTACTAAGTTAATTGGATAATATAATTATTTGATTTATTATAATTAGATAAATATCTAATTATTAATTATAATTATTTCATAAAATATTTTGAGTGTAGTATTTTATTAAAGCTTCATAGAGTAAATTTTTTAGAATTTATTTTGTGTGCAAATATTATATTTGAATTTTTTTCTCATTTATATATGTGAATATATGTTAATAAATATATGGTTATTATTATTATTAATAATAATAATAATAATAATAATAGAAATAATAATAGTAATAATAATAATGATAGTAAAAATAAAATAAAAAGAAAAGAAAAGAAAAGGAAATCATAAACCCCTAACTAATTCCTAAAGCCTAAGCTAATCCCTTAAACCTAATCAAACCCCTAAACACCCCAACCCACGAAATCCCCCCCACAGCAGAAACACCCCCCGCTCTCCCCATCTCTCTCTCTTTCGGTCTATATATATATATATATATATATATATATATATATATATATATTACAACAAAACTTAAACCCAAACCCTAACCCTAGCGCCGCTGACCAGACCCCCGACCGACCGCCGCCGACCCCGCCATATCGGCCAGCGACGTCGTGCAGCCGCCGCTGCCGCCGCGCCGACCGCCGCCAATAAGTGCACGCACGAGGATGTGCAGCTTGACATCCCATCTTCAAGGTACAATATCTTCTTCATCTGTAATTTTTTTTTGTGAGCGGTTTGTCCGTGTACGTTTACAACCTAGCCCTCTAGGATTTTTATTCAAGCGAGACGAGTTTTCGTGCCCTATATTGGTCGAAAATTCGACCGGAAGTTTGCCGAAAAACTGACCGAAAACAGTCCAGAATTTTAACCCAAACCCCCATGTTCACACCCAATTTGCCATCAACCTATTTAATATTTTCAAAATCTAATTGAAGGGTTTTCTTCTCAATATAACCAAGAATTTTTCTATTCTTTAGTTTTTATTAATTTGTTTTATGTGTTAAATTATTCGGTCTCCAAAACGACAAAAATTTGATACTTTAAAATCAAAATTTTGTGATACGGAGTGCGCCCTGCCAAACGGGACTGCCTCGTCGTATACCAATTGCACCAAAAGGCGCATATGGTATATCCTAATGTGTGGGCTTTCCCGGAAGCTGATTTGGACGTGTGTGCGCGTCGGAATCAACCTGTATCCGTAAAAAATCCCCATATCGCGACTTTTATAAAATACTACTCCATTTTGTGTACGCTTATTGGAATGCGACAAAACTTGTGCCATTGGATTCGTGGTATCACGTTGGTCCTGTGACCCAAGTTTTACGTAATTCTGAGACAGTTGACAAAGTCGCCTATTTATGGGCCCCACGTTTGACTATAAGGGCAAATTTGTGATCGGCTTACCGGAATCCAAAATTGGATATACCGTTGAGTTTGTATCGACATTTAGAATTTGTTTGACCTATAATTTTTCCCATTTAGAGACCTTTACCTCTGGCACGCTTTTCGGTACAAAGTGGGCCACTTGTGGAACCTGCTTTGACCCAAAATTACCGTTTTGCCCCTTTATCTAAATTGGACGAAAGGGTAGTATTTTCTAGCTATCTCGTTGATTCTAGAGACGTTGGTGATGTTTATTTCAGTATTCGAAGACGTTCATTCGGATGTCATGGTTTCTGATCCCTTGTACTTGACGTCTGGATGCTTACACTACGCAGCTTTCTTGCCAGACAAGTATACCGTGCCTTATTGTACTGTTTAAATTTAGTTATTATTAGTTGCATATTTTATTGTTTAAATATTATATAACTGTGCACGTCCGAGAAAGACTCGGGTGCAGTCAACGAAGGCGTTGACGTTAGGGCTTGTGTTTGACCTAGTGTCTAGTGGACGTACCTAAAGTTATGGAGTTATCAATATGACTCCCCATGCCTTGACACATATTATTGCACATCACAGAGTGAGTTCATGTAGGGACGCGTGCTTCATACTCGATTGGCCATCGGTGTGAGCAGCACGTGTGACGGTATTTAGCTTAGTTGTATATTTCTTTAGCGACTTGCATTATAGTACTAGATGTCCACGTCGTGTTCGCAACTTGTACATTGGCATTGGGCGGGGAGGACGACTAGTAGGCATATGGGACACCCACCTCCTTTATACAAATATTGCGTTCTTCGGAGCGATATGGACGTATATATTTATGCAGATACCGCGTTCTTTAGAGTGTTGGACGTTACTTATGGTTTTGCAGATACCACACTCTAGAGAACATTGGACATTATTACTTATACAGATACCACGCTCCTCGGATCTGGACATTATTACATTACAGAGTGCCCTTGTTATGGGGGCATATGTAGCATATACTAGCCAGTCACGGTGATTGGTAAATTACGTCAGCATATGTCTAGCCTACACTTTCCATACGTACTAAGTTGTCCTCAAATTGCATTTCACTTAGCTGGTTAGTTCATCCTTGAGTTTTCACAGTATTTACTTTATGGCATGTATTATTTGTATCTTATTATGTCCCTCTGAGGACCCGGTTCCCTTCCAGGTTATTTGTGCAGTTTGTAGGATGCTTGATCTAGTGGAGTGTGGACATCGTTGCAGGTATCTTTACATTCTTCAGCTATTACAGTCATGTACTACTTTCTATTTTTTATTCTACTTTTATAGCCTAGTGTTTATAGGCCTATATTATTCTTTTAGCCTATTCAAACGGATGTATTATTGGGCTACAGACTGATGATTGGATCACTTGACCGTGGACAGCGTAAGTACGCTTCGTTGGGCCCATTAAATTGGAAAGCCCTACAGAGTCGTACCAACTGGCCATTGCCACATATCTGGTCCCATACGTTTTGGGACTGGGGCATGACACAGGTACCAACAAGATGTATCAGGATATACGAGAGAGAGTGTGGTGGTATGTCATGAAGCGGGAAGTAGCACAGTTTGTATCCAGATGCTTAGCGTGCTAGTAGTTAAAAACAAATAGGCAGAGGCCAGGCAGTTTACTTCAGCCATTACCCATTCCAGAGTGAAAGTAGGAGCATATTATTATGGATTTTGTGTCTGAACTTTTTTGATCTCCAGGAGGAAATAATGCAATTTGGGTCATTGTTGACAGGTTGACCAAGTCAGCCCACTTTTTGCCTTTCAAGGTGGGTTTGTCTACGGAGAAGCTGACCGAGATGTATGTGAGGCAGATCATCAGGATACATGGGGTTTCCGTCAGCATAGTCTCGGATCGGGATAGTCATTTCACTTCTCATTTCTGGAGGAGTTTGTAGGAGAGTTTGGGCACCCAACTCAAGCTCAGTACTGCATATCACCCCCAAATGGATGGTCAGTCAGAGAGGACTATTCAGACTATCGAGGATGTGTTGTGTACTTGTGTACTAGATTTTGGGGGACCTAGGAAAGATCATCTCCATTTGGTAGAGTTTGCTTACAACAACAGCTACCAGGCTAGTATAGAAATATCACCATTTGAGGCTATGTACGGTCGAAGATGGCGTACTCCCTTGTCATGGGATGATGTTAGAGAGAGGGTTTTACTGAGGCCAGAGATGGTTGTGGATGAAGCAGAGAAGGTTAAGCTGATCAGAGACAGACTTCGAGTGGCGCAGGACAGATAGCGGCATTTGGGCCGATAGCCACCGGAGACCTTTGGAGTTTGAGGTATAGTTTTAGATTTTTATTTTGTGCTTGATATTGGTTGTTTGTTATAGATTAAGTTCTTAAGGTTTTATTTTGTTCTAGGTTGGTGGTTTGGTGTTTCTGAGAATTTCTCTGACACGAGACATAATTCGTTTTGGTGGAGGCAGAAAGCTTAGTCCGCGATTCATTGGACCTTTTACTATTCTCTAGAGGGTCGGTGTATTTGCTTACAGACTAGACTTGCCACCTGCATTGGAGGAAGTATATAACGTGTTTCACGTATCGCAGTTGAGACGGTACATAGCGGATCCTAGTCACGTGTTGGATCACTCGGAGATAGAGATGGGCCCTACTCTTAGCTATCCAGAGCAGCAGTTAGACTTGTCACTACCATATTTTCTAGGAAAGAGTATTTTGGTTATTTTATAATGAATTAAACATTATTCATATTGTAAATTTATTTATTATATAATTTATTTATTGTTAGATGTTAGCATTTTATTTTGGACTTGTGTTAGTGGACCTAACTAGTTTAGATTAGATCCATGGACCAACATTTAATTCTAGTTAGAATTGAGCCTAATAAGAAGCTCAATCATTAGGTGGATGATTAATTAAGTTAAACTAATTAAACTAGAACCTTCATTTCTTAATTATTTCTTCATGAGAAGTCCCAAGGGGTATTCTAGACATTTCATAGTAGCTTAGGGAAGGAGGAATGTGGTCGGCCATATATTAATGGAGGGAAATTTCTCTCTCTTCACTTTTTATTTCAAATCTAGATCTAGAATTTTTTTCTTCCAAATTTCTTCATTTTCACATCAAATTATACCCAAATTTCTTCCAAATTCCTTCCCAAATCATTATTGGAGGCCATTAGAATAAGGAGGAAGCAAGGATCTATAAGGAGGAAGCAAGGATCTACAATGAGGAGTAATAATCTACAAGTTGGAAGCTCTTTTCACTCAATTTGGAGGTTTCATTGGGAATCTATCTCCCAATAGGTACAATTCAGTTTTTTCTAATTAGACTCTTAATCTGTGTTTTAATCATTAGGAACCACCCCATATGTTAAGCTACCCATAGGAATTGAAATTAGGTTCATAGGAGACATATGAAGAAAGTTATGTGATATTTTGTGTCAATTTTGGGAGAATTCCGAGATTGACACATCTTGTGTTTGTCAATATGTCAATTAGACCAAATTAACATGTGTTTGATTATGTGTGGCTAGTATCATGTCCATAATTGGATACGTGTAGGCCGTATCCCGATAATTTGGAGATACGAGTTACTTGGAGGGTTTTTTCCGACACGGTGGTTTGAGCATGTCATATTTTGACACGGACACGTAGATGAGTAGTTAGCTCTTCGTATTGTTCATAATTATGATTTTAGACTTGTTCGTGTCCGTTGAATACATTTGGTTGTGTGGTGGAGCCGTATCGCAAGCGTATCATAGATCTAGTGTGATACGGGTGCGATATACTTTACGTGTTTGTTCTTTACAATTTAATTCATTTATAGATATTATAATATTGTAATTATAATTATTATTTGAGGTATATGTGTATATATATTTATATATATGATCTATAATTCTTGTTGATGTGTTGGTGATCATAGGATAGTAGGAGTTCATGTGCTTCTCTAATATGATGATATATATATATATATATATATATATATATATATATATATATATATATATATATATATATTATGTGTAGATGTATATATTTATATATGTTAGAATGTGTATTTATGTGTGTGAGCTTGAGGGAAGAAGAAACAATGGAAAACAGTTAATAAAACTATAGAAAACTGGAAAAAAAAAAGCAATGGAAAGCAATGAGAGAAAGGCAGTGATAAGTAGGCCAATAAGCTGAGAGAAGTGGCAACATAAGTAGAACAGAGAAGCAGCAACAGAAGCATAAAGCAGAAGCAGCAGCAGAAAGCAGAAGCAGAAGCAGAAGCAGCGGCAGTAGGTAGAAGCATTTGCAGAAATTAGCGAAAAACGGAAGCAGAAAGTAGCAGCGGCAACAGAAAGCAGAGCAGCAGCGGCAGCAGCAGTTCAATAAGCGACAGCTTATTGATAAGCCGGTAAGCTATAAGTTAGTATATATATATATATATATATATATATATATATATATATATATATATATATATATATATATATATATATATATATAAGATGTATTTATATATAGATAAGCTAGTTAATTTATATTAATAAGCTAGTAAGCTAGTAAATTAGTATATATATATATATATATATATATATATATATATATATATATATATATATATATATATATATATATATATATATATATATATATATATATTTAGATAGCTTATTTGATAAGCTAGAAAGTTAGTAAGCTAGTATATATATATAAGATGTATTTATATATAGATAAGCTAGTTAATTTATATTAATAAGCTAGTAAGCTAGTAAATTAGTATATATATATATATATATATATATATATATATATATATATATATATATATATATATATATATATATATATATATATATATATATATATATATATAAGATTAATTAGTTTATATTAATAAGCTAGTAGTTTATATATGTTGTAAATAAGTTAGTATATATTATATATGAGATATATATTCCTTCGCAGACGTATTGGCTCTTGATTGTACGACTAACAAGTTCAAGATGTCTCTTTTTCACATTGTTGGGTTTACGTCTACAGGGAAAATATTTACAGTCGCTTTTTTTTTTATGAAGAGTGAGACAGTTGAGGATTACACTTGGGCGTTGAGGAAACTACAATCCCTTTACACAGGATACAAAAATCTCTCTATTTTTGTTACCGACAGAAAATATGCCCTGATAAATGCTATAGATATTATATTTCCTCATATGCATAGACTATTATGCACTTGGCATATAAATCGAAATATCCAAGATCAATGCAAAAGCAAATTTGAAAATGTGGATGGTAAAATCGACATGCTTCACTTCGAAGAATTCTACAGTGATTTGGGTCTTGTATGGCAAGCAAGTATAAAGACAGCTACGACACAACATAGTACATGTTCAAATAAAAGTGGGAGACGAGTAATATGACATGTATTTCTTATATCAAAAATACTTGGCTGGAACCACATAAAAAATAATTCGTCTTAGCATGGATGAACATGGTGAAGTATTATGGCACAATCACTACAAACCGCGTCGAAGGATCACACTCAAGTTTAAAAAGATATCTACGGTCATCGGTCGGTAATTTTGTCTTCGTATGGAAATCGATTCATTTGATGATTACTTCCACAGTAAAAAAGATTGTAGCATCATTTGATACGAGCCTCAATATTGCAAAGCATGAATACAAGCATGAATACCTCTTGGATGCTTTAATCCATGTAATATCTCACAAGGCCTTGGGCTTATTATTTGAGGAGATTGGTAGGTCAAAGTTCGTTGGTTTTGATCTCGAGATTTGCGGTTTTTCATATCGACATTCACTCGGCCTTCCTTGTGCACATGAGATTAACGAATATCGCCGTCAATCTATACCTATTCTAATAGATATTGTTGATCAACGTTGGAGACAGTTGTCGATCATGCCGACGGTGAAAGTTCACGATAATTTCTTTTCTTTGCCATAAGTGAAACTCCTTTACGCCAGGTGGTGTGTCAGATCGAAACCAGAGAGGAAATACTTTAAGGTTAAAATCCAAGAAATTGCAGTCCCGGCAATAACTCGATTGTAAGAGCCATCTGTTGTTCGAGCTCCTAAGGGAAGGCCACATTCAAGAATCAGTAGAGAACAAAAAAAGGAGGTAGAGTCAACTAAAAGAGATCTATCATTATTTGAACATATTGAACGCAATTTAGAGCAAGTTGAGTCAAAGTCGATTGTCGAAAGTGTGGTAATTTCGAAGAAAAAGAGTAACCTGACTATTCGAAGGGGGAAGAAACAGAAAATGAACGATGCAGTCATGGCCGAGGGTTTAGATAACTTCTCTGATTCATATAGTCTAATACTTTCAAAATTTTCTACCTGAGATACGGGATTTCATTTGGTCTGTTATTGATGTTCCTAAGGATGGCCATTGTGGATTTTATGTACTCGCAAGACATCTTGGCTATTCAGTTGAAGCAGGATGGAGACAGGTTAGGGAAGAGTTATACGAGGAGTTGGAGTCTCGTCTTCCCTTCTATAGGCAGATACTCGGCGAAAAAATTGTTGAAGATTTGTTGGCAAACATACCTTGTACTAACACAGTTACTGGACCAGACCATTACATGGATGTCCCGCCTGTTGCATATGTATTCTCTAATAGGTATAAGATACCTATTATAATTATCTCAGAAGGCATTAACAATACTTTCTTTCCAATGTGCGCTCCCCCAGCCGAACACAGACTATACAATCTATGTTCAATAGGGCTTGTCGGACAACACTTTATCATCCCGAGGTTAATTGGTCATTCTCCTATTCCTCCACCTTCTACTCTTTGGTATAAACATGCATCGGAGGAAGCAATCGCATGGACGATAGCCTACATGGATGCAGTTGTTGGCTATAAGAAGATGATAAAGATGGAGGATCCTAAAATCTTGGCTAAGGACTACTTTCATATTCTATCCTTGTCGGGTAAATTCTGACCCGTACGAGAGGCGTAACAATCTGGGCATTGTCTCGGAGAGAGGCTCGGTGAAATAGACATCGATTGATACATCTTATACTTTTTTATCATTTTATAATTTTTTATACAATAGAAATAGAATATAATATCTTATATTTTGTAGCGTGATAGTGCAATAGATAGTGAACTGTATGTTGTGCAAAAAGTCATATATGTTGAGCTTTGGTATCTTTTTCAACTTATATATATATATATATATATATATATATATATATATATATATATATATATATGTGTGTGTGTGTGTGTGTGTGTGTGTGTGTGTGTGTGTGTGTGTTGAAAGTCCAAATTTTTATTAGAAAAACTAAGACTGTCAAAATCTTGACAGTCCTAGTTTTAATCCCCTATCTTTACACACACACACACACACACACACACACACAATCACACACATATATATATATATATATATATATATATATATATATATATATATATATATATGTGTGTGTGTGTGTGTGTGTGTGTGTGTGTGTGTGTGTGTGTGTGTGTGCTAGAACATACCAACTAAAAACTAGGACTGTCAAGATTTTGACAGTCCTAATAGCTATTGGGACTGCCAAAATCTTGACAGTCCTAGTTTTAATCCCCTGTCTTTACACATATATATAAAAGTTACAAAACATAACCAATCAAAATTAGGACTGTCAAGATTTTGACAGTCCAAATATCTATTAGGACTGTCAAATTCTTGACAGTCCTAGTTTTAATTTCCTGTCTTTACACATATATATAAGTGCCAAAATATACCAACTAAAAACTTGGACTGTCAAGATTTTGATAGTCCTAGTAGCTATTAGGACTGTCAAAATCTTTACCGTCCTATTTTTAATCCCATGTCTTTACACATATATATATAAGTTACAAAACATAACCAATCAAAACTAGAATTGTCAAGATTTTGACAGTCCCAATATCTATTAGGACTGTCAAAATCTTGACAGTCCTAGTTTTAATTCCCTGTCTTTACTTATATATATATATATATATATATATATATATATATATATATATATATATATATATATATATATATATATAAGTGCCAGAACATACCAACTGGAAACTAGAACTTTCAAGATTTTGACAGTCTCAATAGCAATTAGGACTGTCAAAATCTTGGCAGTCCTAGTTTTAATTCCCTATCTTTACACACATATATAAGTTTAACATGACAAGATTACAAAATATAACCTACCAAAAAACTCGAAATACAAAGTTACAGCCAACTTCAAAGTTTAACATGTTAAGATTACAACCCAAAAAACTCGAAACACAAAATGTAGCAAAATACTCGAAACATAAAGTTTCATATCAATTGAAACATGGCCTAAACTTCATGTCGCCTCTTTGTACGTTGCTTCCTATTTTCCAAGAAAGAAAAATCTTCAGTGTTGTCGATATGCTGTAGCTCCACATTGATTTTCATATAATTGTCACCCTGGCAACTGACGAGACTTCTTCCCAACTTCTTCGCTTTTCTAGCATATTGATGACAATACATAAAATTTGTTAGGTTATAAACATTTACATATCTTCAAACTGAAAGTTGGTTGCCTCACCATCTTGACCAATGCAGTATACAAGACAGATTTGGCGGGGAGATCTGATGGTACACGCATAATATCGCCCAACAACGTAGGTAGTCCGACACCAGGTTAGTAGGCCATGTAGTCGTCGCTATAGTCCATCATATTAACTACTGCTTGTCATTCATATTCTCTAATAACGTGAAGTTGCCACTCAGTGAAGAAGTCCGAGACCCAGTTGAACGTCGCAGGAATATAGTTTAGGGGTTTTGTACCTCTCGGAACACTTATCATTTTTAATGTGCGGTTTAGTACTGTTTGTACGTAGCCAAATTGACGGAGCACTTTATCAAGCATATAAGGCTCCTCAATTTTATGACAACTTATCAGACCGTGATATAAAGCAACTGGTTGCAATGGAAGACTACTCTATCACAAATTACGATATGGATTTCAAACTATCTGCAACGCATAAAATTTTGGATAACATAATTTAGTAAATTATTACAAAAAATAAAAAAATTAGGTCTCAATTCACCTCTTCTATCGTCATATCTTCAAGTGCATTCCGTAGGGCGGCCAATGTGTGTGGACATTTGGCATCTTCCTTAGTTGGCTTTCATCTGCACATTCTAGGAATGTGCTCATCATACCCTCGGTTAAGTTTAGCCCGCTTCAGGCTTGGAAAGTGCTCGTATATCCATGCCTTCACGTACATTACAATAGTCAAAAAAATACAACAAAATTTTTTATTATGTATACAAGTTGACAAAGATATATCTTTACATGGAGTAGAGTCTAGCATCTGGATATTATCTTGGAACCGACACGGGATGCCGCACCAAGCTCACAGTAAAGGTATGATAATATACCGCTTCCCCAAGATATTTCTCCCAAAGTGTCTATGTCATCAAAATTCAAGAGATATTTAGCATGTATCGACGTTCCTGACTTATTCGAAATACCGACAGCCCCTAAGATGAACTACATATATCTACGGGCCACATTATCGCTATTATCCGCTTCGGGGTCTGGATCATCGAATGTCTCCTCCAAATATTTCAAAGGAAGTCCGTACGACTTCTTGAAGTCTTGAAGGGTTGTAAAACTTGTCGCATCAACTCCGAGACAGCCTGATACATAATCCACAATATGATCATAAAAGTTAATGCTCGATTCGTCAAAAGTGTGATTCATCATGACTCGACCATCAACCCTAAGTCCCAATATATTATGGACATCATCCACGGTAATCGTCAACTCCCCTTTTGGAAGATGAAAAGTGTTGATTTCTGGATGTCATCGTTCTACAAATGCTGATATGTGTGCATTGTCCACAGTCGTATATGAGTAGTTACCCAAATTTTGTAAACCGGTGGGATTGATTTTTGCCTTGACGTCATCTCCGAAAAATTCAAACCCCCATGTATTGCACTTTTTGCCGTGGTTGATCACCGTTAACATACGAGAACTCTCCTAAAAAGTAAACAATTGGATGAACTTAGAACTATATATAAAATACAGTTATCTATAAATAATTGAATGAACTTAAAACTTAGAACTATATATAAAATTATCATAACATAATGTACTTACTGGATTGTTCCATATTTTGTATGCAATATGGTTCTCGATCGATGGCAACATAGAGCAACCGTTTGGACGAGTCTCGACTGGACTATCTAGCTGCTGAGAAGGTCCTGAACCATCAGTAGGTCATTTTTCGAGGGTTGATGGTCGAGTCTCGATTAGACTATCTGCA
The DNA here is from genome assembly GCA_036927795.1 of Iris macrosiphon. Lineage (NCBI taxonomy): Eukaryota > Viridiplantae > Streptophyta > Magnoliopsida > Asparagales > Iridaceae > Iris > Iris macrosiphon. Next base: position 93,182,680 of record JAYESA010000006.1, on the reverse strand, counting down.
TGCTGAGAAGGTCCTAAACTATCAGTTGGCTGGTTTTGGACTGTTGGTATGTCTTCATCGGAGGAGGAAGAAGAACTAGAAGTACTAGGAGCATGTCTCTTCGAACGAGTTACAGTCTTCTTCAGTCGACGTTTCCTAACTTGAGGGGGTGCCTCAGGGTCGATGATAGTGAGGGCTGTCTCAACCGCATGCTCAATATTACATTCCTTATGCATCGACGTAGTGGGGCATCTTCTTATGATACCTTCATCCTCAATGCCCTTCCGAGGGTCGTGTCTATAAGACAAAGAAGATATATATTTTAACAACCCAAAATTAATTAAACAATTAGGGCTGTAGAAATTTCTATAGTCCTATATGTATTTAGTACTGTTGAAATTTTTATAGTCCTCTATACATAAAGGACTTCAGATATTTTGACAGTCCACAGTGTATATAGGACTGTAGAAATGTCTACAGTCCAGAATATTTCTGTCCCGAACGTTCGAGGAAATTCGAACTTGTATACTGTCACGTCCCAGTCCTAAAATACCGAGGGACTAGCCATGTGGCAATGGCTAGAAGCACAACTCCAATAGGCAAACCCAATTTAATGGACCCGTTAGAGTGCACTTAAGCTATAATAAATATAAATACAGTCTACATCATCTATCATAGTATAATTATAATCTTATCTAAAGAAAGCAAACACAAGTCAATATAATAAACGAGCCAAGATAATAGATAAAGGAAATAGTCAATCAACAAGTCCAAGTAAATAGTATCTCGGGGAATAACCCGACACAATAAAGGAAAGAGAATATTACCAATACATATGTCCATGAGTCCAGATATGAAATAACTATAAGCATAGATAACTGAGTACATAACAGAATACTCATGAGAAATCCTCTGGCATAACCTCGTCCTCAGGTGCCAGTACTGCTCCAGCGTCATCTCATGTCCCATATAACTCGGGGTAATCCTCCTCTTCTATACCTGGCGACATAATCCGGATCCAGGTCCTCAGGGGACATAGCAAGTTACAAGAAACACTCAAGCCAAATAAAATACAGTATACAAAAATAGATCCTCAGGACAAGCTATGTAACCAGCTATATGAAATACAAATGAGAGCATCACTAGTACTCAGGCTGAGACCACTACAAACTCTGTGTCGGGGACCCTGTAGCAGCAAGAATATCACGTAATGGGCCAAGCTCTGGTACAGAGACTAAAGCACCTCCATTAATATAGTCTATATATTTTTTAATCAGACTGTAGCCTGTGTGCCTCTTCCCAACCAATGTAACCTCACGTCTCATATCCATAACATCTTAAGTCCATAACATGCAAGATCATGACCTCTAGCTAGTACAGCGAGTCATAATGATATCTATTTATATGCAAGTCTCATGTCACGAATCCTGTAAGCCTATACAGAATCACCATGCATAACTCAGAAAAGATTTTGTCATATTAATAGTGTCAAGTGTCCTATGGTATGACGTACTTGGTAAAGAAAATACGTAAAGATAGGATCGTGGAATCAATTCTCTAAATGATGTTACACGACTCCGCATATAACGTCGACACCCGAATCTTGTTCGGACGCTAAGCAATATCTCACGATCCTAGGTTGAACAGGTACATCACAGAAGTATATATAAAAAGCAAATAATGTCATAGGATCTACTGCAAGTTGGCAAGGTACACTTGCCTGAGTTCTGAGATCTGTTAATTGCTCCTGTAATAGTAGAATATCCAGGTACGCCTTCGGATGCTGAAATAAACATTATCATTGCTTTCAGAATACTTAAAATAGCTAAGATTGACTACCCATATATCCAATTTAGACACAGGGACAGAATTGACAGTTTTTGGTCAAAACGGTGTCCACATGTGGCCCACTTCGCACCAAAAAATGTGCCAGAGACAAAGTTCTCTAAAATTGTCAAACTTAATATTTACGAGTCCAGAACGATGATACGAACCCAACGGAACATCCATAAATAGATTTTGATGAGCCGGTCATGAAATTGCCAGTCAAGTGGAAACGTGGGGCCCACGAAACGGTGTTTTGTCAACGTTCTCAGAATTGAACCAAACTTGAGTCATAGGACCATCATAACGCTGTGAATTCGATGGCTCAAATTTTGTTGCGAAACGACAAGCACACACGAAATTATGACGAGTGTCAGAATAGGTCGTACGGTACTTTTCGATTGATACTCGTTGATTCCGGTGTGCACGCACATCCAAATCAACTTTAACGAAATTTCACACGTCCGCGTTGATGATACGCTCTTTTCAGTGCAATTCGCACATGACGAAGTTGCCTCGTTTAGTGTAAAACCCCTAATTTTAAAAATATATTATAAGTATTTAATTAATTATTTAAATTAATTGCATTATTTCGTAGTTAATTAGAAAATATAAATTATTGAATTTTAATTACTAGATAAATATTCATCTAGAATATTTGGAGCAAAAATTATTATTTTATTTTAATTATTTTAGGAAGTCTTGTAGAAGGCTGACAGATTTTAGGATGTGCTAATATAATTTTCTGGAATTTTATTACTATATTTATATATATATATATATATATATATATATATATATATATATATATATATATAGAATAAAAGAAGAGAAAAGAAAATCCTTAATTTTAAACTAACCCTAACCCCAACCCACTAAAAGTCCTTAACCCCTAACCCAGCCCACTTAATCACTAACCCAGCCGCCTAATCCCACACCCGCGGCTAACAGCGGAACCCCCCTCCCCCCGCGACCTTCTCTTCCTATATATATACTCACACACATAACTAACCAAACCATAACCCTAGCTCAAACCCACTCCAACCTCGATGACCACACAGCCACCGGAGCGTCGTCGGCCGTCAACGTCCGCGTCACCCGCGTAAACGCCGCACAGAATCTGCAGCGACATACCCTACTTCAAGCGTTGTTCATCGCCTCATCGCTCGACCGAATTCGAATCCGTCTTCACCGGTATGTTCACGACATATCCCCCTTCCAACTCTGTAAATTAGTTTTCATCGAACATCGCTTAACACCAGGTAGAAATCGAGACCAAATTGATGAAAAACCATATAATTTCAAACTGCAGAAAACTGTTGCGACCACCTATGTTTAAGGGCTGATATCTTCCTCCACAAACATCCAAACTTAAATCTACATTTTTATGTGAAGCCTATATAACCGAGATCATTTTCTATTAATTACATTATTTTAATTTATGTTAAATGTACAAATAAATTGGGTTAAAAATCATGAAAAACTTGCTTTTCAAAACTTTAGAAATTGTGATACGGAGCGCGCCCCGCCAAACGGGACCTCCCCGTCACGTACCAATTGCACCAAAAGGCGCGTATGGTATATCCTGACGTGCGGGCTTTTGCGAAAACTGATTTGGACGTGTGTGCGCGTCGAAATCAACCCGTATCCGTTAAAAGTACCCGTATCGCGACTTTTGTAAAATACCGCACCATTTAGTGTACGCTCGTCAGAATGCGATGAAACTTATGCCATTGGATTCGTGGTATCACGCTGGTCCTGTGACCCAAGTTTTATGCAATTTTGAGACAGTTGACCAAGCTGCCTATTTACGGGCCTCACGGTTGACTTTTTGGGCGAATTTGTGTTCGGATCACCGGAATCCAAAATTGGATATACCATTTAGTTCGTATAGACGTTTAGAATTTTTTTGACTAATATTTTGTCCCATTTAGAGACCTTTACCCCTAGCACGCATTTTGGTGCAAATTGGGCCACATGTGGACCCCGCTTTCACCCGAAATTACCGTTTTGCCCCTGTGTCCAAATTGGACGAAAGGGTAGTATTTTCTAGCTATCTCGCTGATTCCGAGATTATTGGTGATATTTATTTCAGCATCCGAAGACGTTTATATAGAGGCCTTAGTTTCTGATCCTGTGTACTTGACGTCTGGACGCTTACACTATACAAATTGTTTGCCAGGCAAGTATACCTTGTCATTGTACTGTGATTTATATTTCATATGCTGCATATATTTTATTTTTGTCCATTTGGTTCATATATTTTAACTGCTATGTAAACTGCGCGTCCAAGAATAACTTGGGTGCAACGACGGTGGTGTCGTATTCTGTTTTTATTATATATATATGCATGTTGACCTAGTTTATGAGACCACCCCATTATCATGAGGCATTCTTATGTTTCATTGGCCATGACACTATTATTACACGAGTATGAGTCTCATGTAGGACACGGACTTGCGTACTCGGCTGGCCACTGGTACGTAGAGGACGTGCGACGGATAGGGATAACTGCTGATAGAATTGCATGCTAGTAGACCTGAAAGTTATTTAGAGGTATCATCGTGTCATGGATGTGACATGCTTAGAGCATGGGGTGGAGAGAACAACAAGTAAGGTGTTTGGGCTCCTTTGCATTTTCCTTGTGTAATCCATACGCTCCGCTGGAGATGTGCGGTCATGATAACCCCTATATATTACCTGGCGGCCTCTGGCGTTCAAAAGACGACATGCTTTATAGGCCCCTGAATCTCCAAGAGAATCATCCCAAACCCATTTTGGCCAGATAGCCCACTTGTTGAAAAGTTGTTCTCAAACTGCATTCACATAAATGGTTTATTTTCAGTACTTTATTGGCATGCTTCTATGTATCTTGTTATGTCCTTCTGAGGACCTGGTCCCTTTCCAGGTATAGACTTGCAGGAGTATCCATAGGAGTACGGACCCGGACCTGATGCTTCATACCAGACTGAGAAGGTCTTACCTTCATAGTACCTTTGATTCATCGCAACTGATGGATATTCTAGTTGCTATTTTTCTTGTGGACATTTATTTTATATTAGAGTTGATCTCTTCTCTCATTTAGTAGCTTTAGTATAGTCGATTGGCAGTGGATTTGTTTCCATCCGACTATCATACTTTATTACTTCATGTTTGAGATTCAGTTATTTATTTCCTATTTCTTTATTTATGCTGTGGATGAGATATAGATTGCGTGTGACTTGTGTTGACAGTATATTACCACTTTTGGATTAGATATTCATAATACAGCGTACGTACGTGGTATGGTTTCCATATATTAGAGTTGCCATATACATACGGCTGGCATGATTACGTATTCCTAGTCATACGTATTTTGGGACTGGGATGTGACATTTAGCGGGACGCACCCCATTTCAAAAAAAATTGGGTTTAAAAAACTAAGTTTTTAACAGATTTCAACAGCAATTAAATCACAGCATAATCAACAATAAAATAAACTAATTGAAGAGATTTAAACTTGTTTATGTTGTCTAAATTACTGTTCAAGTAGAATTTAAAAATTGTGTGTCGTTATGAAGATAACGGGACTCAAACACGCGCACTTGGAACAGTTTATGTTCCTAAAAATAAGTTATTTTTTTCTTTTTTGCGTCGCAATTTACGATCAACACAGGACACGATATACTGAACTATTTACACAGGGTTCAAGGGGGTCATGTGGCCTTCGCATAGGACTCAACGGGTCGTTGTTAGGTCTACTGTGCAGGAAAAAATATGAGAGAGAATATGGGTACCTCGCTATGTGCTGCTGATTATGAAGTCGGAGTGGCTGTTCGTGGCGGTGGAGCACGACGGTCCGGCGGTCGTCGACGGTTGATGATAGTCGGGGTGGTAGAGGAGATGCTGGTAGTTGTTAGGATATTGGTAGTGTATATATAGGGGGGTGAAGAGGGTTACTGGGAGAGGAAGGGGATGGATCGGGCGGCCGGTTGTCGGGGAGTGGAATTAGAGGGGATGCGGGGGGGTTTCGGGGGAGTACTGTAGCTGTAGGTGCGGATTATTGGGTACGGGTTATCGGGTACGGGTATGGGTTCTAGGATTTAGGTTGGTTTGGTTTAAGTTGGTTTGGTTTGGGTTCAATAATTAATCTATATATATATATATATATGTGTGTGTGTGTGTGTGTGTGTGTGTGTGTGTGTGTGTGTGTGTGTGTGTGTGTGTGTGTTGGTGGCCATCTAAAAATAGTTTCGGACCTCAAAAAAATCCAAAAAAATTCTATAATACTCTAATATTAGTTTTACACCCAAAAATATATTTTTTGCACTATATTAATAATTAATTAAATACACATAATTATAAATCTATGAATATTATATATTATAAATGGCTAAAAATTACAGAAAATTCTCTCTTAATTTTAGTAATTTATAATACCAATAATTAAAATTCTAAAATTTAATTCTAAAAAATCAGGGTGTTTACAATCTATCAACCTTAAATTAATTACATCCTCGCAATTAAGAAAATAAAACGTAACCGGTCAGGAAAGGCTTGCTCCAGAAGAGATGACGCGGTTGTAAGACATGTTTGTTGAAGCACGACACAAAAGATAAGGGACCATTAACAAGAAAAAATTGAGAAGAAGGGTGAGGGTTTTGTTCAAGTAGAACACATAGGAAAGCAATGAAAACTTTTCTCTAGGCAATGAAAGATAAGTAACTCAAGAGTAAAGGAGCCTGGTTAGAGCGAGGATTAACTACAGCTTCTAAAAACTTGGGTACCACTTACATATTACTACTCTAGACAAACAAGTTCATGCTAACATAATACTAGGTATAGGCTAGGGAATGGAACTAACGGGCACATGCTAAAGTATTACTAGGAATATTCGTAATTATAGCTAGCTATGATAATACCAAATTATACTCATATTCGCTACTCCTCGGGTCTGTGCCTCCTCCACTGTCATTGCAAAAGCATGTCCACATCCCTGTGGTAGTGCCCTCTGTTGTTGGGCCTGCTGGAAGATATTGCATGTGGTGCCAAGGGTGGCCTCGGCTGATATCCTTCTGGTGCTGGTAAAGCTTGTCGGTTTACCATCGGTGCTCTATCTCGATGCTCAAGACAATCCTTGGCTGAATATTGGCTGGATCCGCAAATCAAGCATAATCCTAACTTGCGTCTGCACTCGCTCTCGTAATGACCTTGCTTGCTACAATATTGACATGTAGGTAGTGCCTGCGGAGCTGCTCTGGGTGGCTGGTGTATGTGAGGTCTCTTTGCAGCTTCTCCTTGTGGTACTTTGGCTGGTGCTGATGTTGTCACGACCCGATTCCTTAGAATCGTTGGGGCGTCCCCCGAATCGTGATGCCGTGCGGGCCTGGGATTGCGCCCGCACAAGGCTAAAGTATTTTGCATAACGAGCACATATTCAGAGTACGCAGATAAATTGAACACAGAATTGAAACATGGAAAAGTTCTCTTTATTGATATGAACATCTTTTACAAACTCCTGAACGAGTCAGCTAATATGCCGAACGGTTTACAAAAGTATTGACTCAAAATGAGATAGCAGTCATGTGCATTACATCCCTTTATAAACTCAAAATGATAAGACCTCCAGGCTGGAGGATAGCTTTGCCACGGAGCTGCATTTGTGTATGAAGAGTTGCAAGCTCCTGTCTTGAAAATGCTTCAAAGGGGCGCGGTGAAGATGCACCAACAGCTGGACTGGAATCGGGAAGACGACTTCGACTCCTCGCTCGGTTCGCCTTAGTGCGGAAAACCTGTTTCAACGAGGGTCAGCATGTCAAAACATACTGGTGAAGGCGAGCTAGCCGAACTATACCAATCAACACATTATTTTAATGAAGCATGCATATTTGTGGGTTTCTATCTTGCCTTAGTTCATTTTCAAGTAAGCAGCATATAGAATTTACTGAAATGAACGTGCCACCGTTCGGTAGATTTTACCTAACCATCTGAATTACCTGCACAATACTTACCATGCCTTCCCTGCCACGAAGACACAAGTTAGTATGCAACAGGTTTAAATATACACGATGATCACTGGCTTGATTGCCATAATGGACACTAGTCTGTGACGAAGATAGTTTGCTACGTGCAAGAACGTGAGGCGCCGTATACCACCCTGTCCTAGTACGTGAGACTAAACGTTAGTTTCGTCCGGAGCCGGAACGGTGCCAGTGCCCCAGCAGCCGCCCGCAGGAAATATACCTTGTGCACAAGTTGTCCGTGATCGCACATTAACAATCATTCGCCCGGAGGCTACGTTAACAAGCATTCGCCCGGAGGCTACGTGATTCGCCTTGAGGCTACATGAGTACAAGACAAGCAGTATTGCATGATCGATTTACATTGCATCTACGTTAAATTCATGCATTCAGGATATAGCTTTGTACATTCAAACTTGCATCTATGCATATGATAAATATTCCAAACGAACAAGCATGCAAAGATATTACCGTTCATAAGTTTAATTGACAAGCATAATAACCAAGTCTATTCTCTTTTATCTTGGTTTCTTTTATTATTTCTTGGTATCGTTTGATCGGGGCAAGAAGAATGCAAGATTTAAGGGTGTGAAGCTTGGAAGCAGGGCTAGCTAATCGGGTTGGTAGCCACTCACTTGGTTGGAAGGAAATGAGAAGGAAAGAGGCGCTTCACGACTCCGCTCGCAAGCCGCCTACTGCTCGTTCACCTGCACACGAACAGCTCGATCAATATTCTTTCCTCTCTTTCCAATCTCGGAATTGAAATGCAGTTCAATGAACGAAAATAATGAAAACCATCGAAACCGTTCAAGGAAAACAAGCAAATCCCAAAATCAACTCAAAGCACGAAAGCAACAAGCAACATCGAAAACTGAGGAAATAAAAGATAGTAGCGGAGAGGTCCCTCCTGACTCTGCTGCTAAGCCGATCCTTGGGGCGGGGTCCACTGAATATGGGAATCGATTCCGAAGAAACAAATCCATAACGAGGACGAGTTCTTAATTCAATCTATCCCGATCGAATGATACCGTCTTGTGTTTCTTAGCCGCGATCCCCGCACCGGGAGAACGGGGCGCTACATCCTACCCAACTAATTGGAAGTTTTGTCCCGAAACTTAAGAACAAGACCTACCATCAGGGAATGTTACGTTGAGGATGTTTAGCAGAGTATTTAGGGCAGTCACGAATTCTGTGGTTTGCATCGCCACAGATGAGGCTAATCCTTATTTCAGACGACATTCGTTGACCAGGTGCCCTGGCTTCCTGCAGAAGTGACATAGCTGCCCTCTCTGTGGACCATCGTTGTTGCGGCACTTTACAGCGGTGTTTCCTCCTTCGTTGCTTTGGCGTTTGTGACTGGATGTATGCACAGCGCCGGCAGCAACATGAGGATACTGTGGTTCAAGCGATAAGGCGTGATTCATGACTTCACGTATGGTACGATATTGATTAACGACTACGTGCCCGTGAATGGCAGGGCACAAACCGCCTTCAAACCTTCTAGCTCGACTCGCTGCATCAGGTAAATAGGCCCTAGCGAATTTGGAGAGTCGGTTGAATTCGGCGGAGTATTGCTTCACTGTCATACTGCCCTGCCTCAGTTGCACGAACTCGTTCTCCATCCGACGTTGTACTGGAGGGGGTACAAACTCCTCTTCGAACGCTGTACAAAAAGTCGTCCATGAGATCGCCTCCTCTCCGTGATCAAATTGGAGAGATCGTCGATGCACGTCCCACCAATCGTGTGCGTTGAGGCGGAGCTGTAGTTGCGCGCAGGCGACGCACTTTTCTTCGAGGACCTCTAGCAGAGCGAAGTGATCTTCAAGTTCGGCCAACCAATCTAGAGCTACGATTGCGTCCTCAGTCCCGTTGAATAGGGTATTGCAGACTTTCTTGAAGTGGCCAAAGTCGAAGGCAGTCACGTCCCTCGCCCTTGGAATTTGTGGCGTCTCTACTTCAAGCACGGGCTGTTCCACCGGAGTCGGCGCTCTTGCCGTAGAATGGTTGGAAGCCAAAGTCTGAACGATCTGTTGCAGGGCATCCACCTTCTTTTGCTGGACTGAGAATCGAGCTTCTATATTGTCTTGAAACTTGAGCTGACTCTTCTCCGCCCGCTTCTCGGCCCGTTCATAGCGAGCCTCGTCCCTTTGTTGGTTTGCCTCCAACATCTGCAACATTCGTTGGAAGGGATCGATGCTTGGCATGGCTCACTAGCTCTCTGAACTTCCCGAAGTGTCCGAACTATTCTGTTGCACTTGGGTTTCGTCCGGTTCTTGCGCTGCAGATTGCGCTGGAACTATTCCTTCAAAAGAAGGTAAATTACATTAGGATCATAATGTATTATGGACTTATTGCATGAACGTATCTCATTTTGGCCTAGCGAGTTCAAGAGTTCGCACAGGAATTTGATCGTTAAAGAAACTTTTCCAGCACGAAGTCTAAGAAACTTTGAATCTGTGCTCTGATACCACTATGTCACGACCCAATTCCTTAGAATCGTTGGGGCGTCCTCCGAATCGTGATGCCTTGCGGGCCTGGGATTGCGTCCGCACAAGGCTAAAGTATTTTGCATAACGAGCACATATTCAGAGTACGCAGATAAATTGAACACAGAATTAAAACATGGAAAAGTTCTCCTTATTGATATGAACATCTTTTACAAACTCCTGAACGAGTCAGCTAATATGCCGAACGGCTTACAAAAGTGTTGACTTAAAATGAGATAGCAGTCCTGTGCATTACATCCCTTTATAAACTCAAAATGATAAGACCTCCAGGCTGGAGGATAGCTTTGCCACGGAGCTGCATTTGTGTATAAAGAGTTGCAAGCTCATGTCTTGAAAATGCTTCAAAGGGGCGCGGTGAAGATGCGCCAACAGCTGGCCTGGAATCGAGAAGACGACTTCGGCTCCTCGCTCGGTTCGCCTTAGTGCGGAGAACCTGTTTCAACGAGGGTCAGCATGTCGAAACATACTGGTGAAGGCAAGCTAGCCGAACTATACCAATCAACACGTTATTTTAATGAAGTATGCATATTTGTGGGTTTCCATGAAATCTCACATGTCCGCGTTGACGATACTCGCCTTTCGGTACAATTCGTACATGACGAATTTGCCTCATTTAGTGGGACGCACCTCGTTTCAAAAATATTCGGGTTTAAGAAACCAAATTTTTGATAGATTTCAACAGCAATTAAATCATAGCATAATCAACAATAAAATAAACTAATTGAAGATATTAAAACTTGTTTACGTTGTCTACATTACTGTTCAAGTAGAATTTAAAAATCGTGTGCCGTTATGAAGATAACGGAACTCAAACATGCGCACTTGAAACCGTTTTTGTTCCTAAAAATAAGTTATTTTTTTCCTGTTTTGCGTCGCGATTTACGATCGACACAGGATACGATACACTAAACTAATTACATAGGGTTCAAGGGGGTCTTGTGGTCTTCGCATATAACTCGATGGGTTGCTGTTAGGTCTACTGTGCAGGGAGAAACATGGGAGAGAAGATGGGTACCTCGCTGTGTGCTGCTGATTGTGAAGTCGGAGCGGTTGTTCGTGGCGGTGGAGCACGGCGGTCCGGCGGTCGTCGGCGGTCGATGATGGTCGGGGTGGTAGAGGAGATGCTGGTGGTTGCTCTGATGGTGGTAGTGTATATATATGGAGGGTGTGAAGAGGGTTACTGGGAGAGGAAGGGGATGGGTCGGGCAGCCGGTTGTCGGGTAGGGGAATCGGAGGGGACGGGGTGGAGAGGTTTCGGGGGAGTACTGTAGATGTAGGTACAGGTTATCGGGTACGGGTTATCGGATACGAGTATGGGTTCTAGGATACGGTTTGGGTTGGTTTGGTTTAGGTTGGTTTGGTTTGGGTTGGTTTGGGTTTAATAATTAATCTATATATATATATATATATATATATATATATATATATATATATATGACCATCTAAAAATAGTTTTGGACCTCAATAAAATCCAGAAAAATTCTACAATGCTCTAATATTAGTTTTACACCAAAAAATATATTTTCTGCACTATATTAATAATTAATTAAATACACATAATTATAAATTCATGAATATTATATATTATAAATGGCTACAAATTACAGAAATTTTTTTCTTAATCTCAGTAATTCATAATACCAACAATTAAAATTATAAAATTTAATTCTAAAAAATTAGGGTATTTACATATACCCTAAAATAGGGTTCGAGACTCCAGAAATACATCGAAACTACATCTAAAACCTATTTTATGCTTATTTTACTATAATTTTAAGCCTCTAACGAAGATTGGAAAGAAAAATTTTAAAAAAAAATTCGAAATGCAATAAAAAATAAATAAAAATAGAGAAGGAGAAGGAGGAAGAAGAATTGTACCTTGATTTTTTTGAGAGTTTGGGAGCCATCGATTAATGGTTGAAATTTGAGGAGATGGAGATTGCAAAATTTTAGGTTTCAAATGGAAGGAGTGGAGGAGGAGGGCTCCGGCCAAGTACCGACGTTGGTGGAGGTTTGGGGGGTTTGGGGGTGAGATTGAGCTAGTATGAGTAATATTTTGGCTAGTATGAGTAAAGTTTATTCATTAATGGGCTAGTCCCAATACTGGACTAGTCCCAATTATTTTTGTAGTGCCTTAATCACAAGCCTTAGTTGCCCCATCCCTACTTAAGTTAATAAACCACTACTGGTTTGGTTTGGTTTGGTTTGGTTTGGTTTTCATTGATTTTTTTAATAATGAAACCATTATCCGAAACAAACGGTCGAATGTTAATAAAATCCATCCAAACCCATCCGACCGGTCTATCAATTCGGTTATAAATTAATCAGTTTAGTTTGATCCGGATCGATTTGGTCAGTTCGACTCAAATGTACACAATCCTACTTGCGACGAAACGACAAACAAAATTAGGATCAACCTTGAAAATTAGCAAGCCAACGATATACCATTTGTTTATTGTTGTTGCACAATTTATATTGTTTTCACTATTTGGTTTGATGTAAATGATAAGTGAAACGAATATTGTTGCATCAATTTCTTCAACTACCGTAACATTTATTACAGTAAAAATGACTATAACATCACTAACAATAATATTTATTATATCAATTACATTATTTTCTATCGTTCTCTCATTCAAGTGAAATCCAAACAATAAATTGGTATTAAATGCAAAAAAAAATTATTATAACCATGCATCATTAATTATATTTTTTCAAATAATATTATTT